>CM053331.1:41400782-41751965 GCA_028583605.1 Dastarcus helophoroides | reverse complement strand
TCTTGGAAGGGGGTCTGGGGACCGTGATCCGGGGACCGGTGTCCAAGGACCGTGGTGCGGGGTGCGGGAACCGGGTTGCGGAAACCGGGGTTCGGGGTCCGGGGTCCGGTGTCCGGGGACCGGAGTGCGGGGCTTGGGTGCGGAGACAGAGGTCCAGGGGGCGTGATCCGGGGTCCGAAAACCAAGATCCGAAGACCGGGGTCCGGGAACCAAAGACCGAAGTCCATGGTCCGGGTACCAGGGTTTGGAGTCCGGGGTTTGGGAACCGTGGTCCGGAGACCAAGGTCCGGGGACCGAAGTTCGTGGATTGGGGTCCAGGGTTCGGGGTACGGGGACTGGGGTGCGGGGTCCGGAGTCCGAGTTCCGAGTTCCGAGCACCGAAGTCCGGGGACCGATGTCCGGAAACCGGGGACCGGGGTGCGGGAACCGAGGTGTGGGTTCCGGCGTTCGATATTCGAGGTCCGGGGACCAAGGTCCGGAAACCAGTGTCCTGGGTCCGAAGACCGGGGTATATGGACCAGGACCCGGAGACCGTGGTCCTAAGTCCGGGAACCGTGGTTCGGGGTCCGGGGACCGGGGCCCGGTATGGCGTACGTATGATGTACGTATGATGTACGTACGATGTACTTATGGTGTACGTACGTAAGATGTACGTATGGTGTACTGTGTACGTATGGCGTACGTATGGTGTACGTATGATGTACGAATAATGTACAAATGATGTACGTATGGTGTACGTATGGCGTACGTATGATGTACGTATGATGTACGTACGTACGTATGATGTACGTATGGTGTCCGTATGATGTACGTATGGTGTCCGTATGACGTTCGTATGATATACGTACGTATGATGCACGTATGATGTACGTACGATGAACGCATGATGTATGTATGACGTACGTATGATGTACGTATGACGTACGTGTAATATACGTATGATGTACGTACGTACGTATGATGTACGTACGTAAAGACTGGGGTGCGGGGTCCGGAGTCCGACGTCCGTGGACCAAAGGCCGGGGAGCGGGGTGCGGAGTGCGGCATGTGGAGTCCGAGGTTCAAGGACCGGGATCCGGAAACCAGGATCCGGGACAGAAGACCGGGGTATTTTGTCCGGGGACCGGGTACGGGGTTCGGGGACCTTAGTTTGGGATCTGTTGACCGTGGTTCGGGGACCGGAGTCCAAGGACCGTGGTCCGGGGTGCGGGAACCGGGGTTCGGAAACTTGGGTTCGGAATCCGGGGTCCGGGGTTTGGGTACCGTGGTCCGGAGACCGCGGATCAAGGTCCGGGGACCGAAGTTCGGAGATTGCTGTCCAGGGATTGGGGTCCGGGGTCCGGGAACTGGGCTACGGAGTCCGGAGTCCGAGGTCCGGGAACCGAAGTCCAGGGACTGAAGTCCGGGGACCGATGTCCGGAAACCGGGGACGGGGGTACTGGGACCGGGGTGTGGGGTCCGGCGTTCGATGTCCGAGGTCCGGGGCCGGGGTAAGGAAACCAGGGTATGCGGTCCGAAGACCGGGGTATATGGACCAGGATCCGGAGTCTGATGTTCGGAGACCGTGGTCCTAAGTCCGGGAACCGTGGTTTGGGGTCCGGGGACCGGGGTTCGGTATGACGTACGTATGGTGTACGTATGATGTACGTACGATGTACTTATGCGCAGTAGGAAGGTGCGCAGTGGGTAGGTGCGCAGTAGGTAGGTGCGCAGAAGGTAGATGCGCAGTAGGTGAATGCGCGGTAGGTAGGTGCGCAGAAGGTATGTGCGCGGTAGGTAGTTGCGCAGTTATTAGTTGCGCAGTAGGTAGGTGCGCAGTATGTAGGTGCGCAGTGGGTAAGTGCGCAATAGGTAGGTGCGCAGTAGGTGGGTGCGCAGTAGGTAGGTGCGCAGTAGTTGGGTGCGCTGTAGGTAGGTGCGCAAAAGGTAGGTGCGCAGTAGGAAGGTGCGCAATAGGTGAGTGCGCAGTGGGTGGGTGCGCATTAGGTGAATGCGCTGTAGGTAGGTGCGCACTAGGTAGGTGCGCAGTTTTTGTAAATTTGACCTTAAAAAATTTACTAGCTGTTAGGCATATGAGAAAACATTTGTTACAAAAGGTGTCGCAAATTTTTTGCTTTACAATTTCTATTATAAACGTTAACATCCCTCAAGCTACAGAGACCGAGATAATTGCAAAAATATGATTTTAAAAATTTTGACCTTGAATACTTTACTAACGGTTGACCATATAAAAAAATGTCTCTTACAAAACTTGTGGCAAATTTTAGTAGGTGCGCAGTAGGTAGGTGCGCAGTAGGTAGGTGCGTAGTTATTAGGTGCGCAATAGGTAGGTGTGCAGTAGGTATGTGCGCAGAAGGTAGGTGCGCATTAGGTTGATACGCAGTAGGTAGGTGTAGGTTGATGCGCAGTAGGTTGGTGCGCTGTAGGTAGGTGCGCACTAGGTAAGTGCGCAGTAGGTAGGTGCGCAGAAGGTACGTACGCAGTAAATAGGTGCACAGTTTTTGTAAATTTGATCTGTAATAATTTACCAACTGTTAGGCATATGAGAAAATATTTAATTCAAAAGTTGTCGCATATTTTATGCTTTACAATTTTTAGTTTTAACGTTAGCATCATAGCAGCTATGGTAACCGAGATAATTGCAAAAAGCTGATTTTGTGGAAATTTGACCTTAAATAATTTACCAACGGTTGGCCATATGAATAAATGTTTTTGACAGAACTTGTGGCAAATTTTATGCTCTACAAATTTTATTATAAACGTTAACATCATAGAAGCTATAGAAACCGAGCTAATTGCAAAAAATTGATTTTTAGGAACTTTGACCTTGAATAATTTACTAACGGTTGGCCATATGAAAAAATGTCTTAAACAAAACTTGTGGCAAATTTTTTGCTCTACAAATTTTGTTATAAACGTTAACATCATAGATGCTATAGAAACCAAGATAATTGCAAAAAACTGAATTTTAGGAAATTTGACCTTGAATAATTTACTAACGGTTACCCATATAAAAAAATGTCTTGAACAAAACTTGTGGCAAATCTTATGCTTTACAAATTTTATAATAAACGTTAACATCATAGATGCTATAGAAACCGAGATAATTGCAAAAAACTGATTTTTAGGAAGTTTGACCTTGAATAATTTACTAACGGTTAACCATATAAAAAATGTCGTTTAAAAAACTTGTGGCAAATTTTATGCTTTACAAATTTTATAATAAACGTTAACATCATAGAAGCTATAGAAATATTATATTATTTACTACTTCGAAGATACATAGATAATTGTCGTGGCGAATTTCAAGGGGTGTCGGATAACACAAGGATCGACGTCACTAAGATTCTAACCTTAATAATCTAAATAAATAAAGGTTTCATATTTCAACACGATCGGTTAAGAGGTTATGAAATTATTAATTAAATTATTTTTTATAACAACTTTGAAAGTCTGCAATTCGAAAAGTAAACATTTTTTATTATTTTTTTTTGTAATTCGTATTTATTTATCATTCCGAATCAACTGCCAAGCGTTGTCTTTGAAATTTGTAAATACCCTGTATAACCTTGTATGTTAAATAAAGTGTTAATTATGTTTCTATTTGGTGTTATCATTTACAATGTCTCCGTTGGTTGCAAGGATTGCGAAATCTGTGAAATTTTGATCTATAAAACGCTTGTATCTTCCAAACGGGAGGTCGTGGCTTAATTTTCTTTAAAATATCAAAATTTGCAAATTTTCATCAAATTTTTCAATGTCAAAATTCAAAAGATATTAAATACAATTTGAAACTACTCTACCACAGAGATTTTGATACGTAGAATCCGAATCTAAAAATCAAATTGAGCTATGATTTTTCGTTTGGAAGATATGAGCGATTTCATATCTATATTGAGAATATTTTAGTCCTGTAAGATGGGATCGAAACATAGACGATTGAAAAGTTATCGCATCAATATTTATCTACAAAAAATATGAAATTGTTTTGTATGATAATTTCATTAGTAACAATATTGTTTAATGAAAATGGAACATCAAAAATACAAAACATAAGACTAAGAACTTTTCCAGCAGACTCCCTGAAAGGAACCGAGCGAAAATTTCATTCTGCAGATGATATTCCAGAACAATTCGATTCTAGAAGTTTTTGGCATTATTGCGATACTATTGGTGAAATATCAGATCAAGGAAACTGTGGTGCCGACTGGGTAATTTACATAGAATTATATATTTAAATTTTGTTATCGACGTTGTAGGCCTTCGGTGCTGTATCTTGTATGAATGATAGAATATGCATCGCTTCAAATGGATCCAAATCTTTTAAACATTCGATTGAGGATCTCATAGGATGTACGAAAGGCAACTTCGGTTGCCGCTATGGTCATATCGAAAACGCTTGGAAACAATGGATTTATAATGGAATTGTCTCAGAAGTATGATAATTTATATGTATATTTATTTTACAGCATTAGTAGTTCATATTAGATGAATATCTAATGAATAAATAAAATAAGTGTTTTATAAATACTTTGTAATCAAACTATGTATTGATCATTGGGAGAATCGAAAACCAGAAATAATAAACGTGTAAACTTTCAGGAATGTCTACCCTACACGGCTTTTGAAAGCGGAATATCACCAAATTGCCGCAAATCTTGTTTAGAAGAATCAAAAAAAAATTACACTAATGACAAAATGCGTGGAAAGAGTTACAGAAAATTGACGGGCATGTATGCCATCCAAAAGGAAATTATCTCCAATGGTCCTGTACAAGCGACGATGAAAGTATTCGAAGATTTTTTGATTTACAAGTCAGGAGTATACAGTCACTGTAATGGCGTAGAATTAGGAACGCAATCTGTGAAAATATTAGGCTGGGGAAATGAAATCCTCAATAATGTAAAAGTAGATTATTGGTTAGTGGCTAATATGTGGGGTAAAAGGTTTGGCTTTGATGGTCTATTTAAAATTCTTAGGGGTAAAAATGAATGTAAAATCGAACAAAATGTTATTGCTGGTTATGTATAAATTACTATATGCTAGTTATTACCTTACCCGCTACTTGATCGCGGTCTTTAATATAAGATGTATGAATTATGAATTAAAATGGAATTAAATTAAATTATCAAACAAAATCTACTCGATCAGAAATAAATTCACCATTCACCCCATTTACTGTTTTAATATTAGGAAACAGTATTGTTCGTCTACAGAATTTGGTTAACACATTTTACATTTTATTTTTAATACTAACAAATATCTGGTTAAGAAATCTCTAAGCACTGACTGCAGACAACGTATAGCCTAAACGGATAAATCTAGGAGCATGAAATTTCTTACAGGTTTTCCCCGTAGTACTTAGGTACGCGCTAAAACGGGATTTCTCAAAATTCAATCTCTAAGGTAGTAAAAATGGCCATTAACGGATGTACGATTTTTATGTAATAAATAATGCACAAGATTGTATCTAAAGTTGCCTATATGCGTTGGAAGATCCCACCATTATCAATCAATTTGTCTTCATACGAATTTGGAATTATATTCAAATGTTTGCAGATGATCACTGCATATTTTGTTTTTCAATGAATTCTTTTCTTTTGACTTCTAAAAATTTAAATTTTATAATTGATATTTTGCCTTTAATTTGGCGCTTCCGACGTTTAAATCGAAATGTGGAGCAACATTTTCTTTTTAAGCCGGCCACTCACAATTCTACGTAGGAGTTCGATTTTGTTGAATGCAATTGCAATACAATTTCGTTGAAAATTAAACAAGGACACACACATTGCAATGTTGCAGTAAAAGCCGAGACAAGTGCGCCAAATCTGGTAACACTCTGTCGGACAAACAGACAAACACACTCTCGCATTTATATATTAGTAAGGATAATATACATGTAATAATGATCCAAGTCAAAGAAAACCTATATAAGCTGATTGTTCTATGTTGTACCAATCGAAACCTCTTCGTATTTTAAAAGATCCGTTAGTGCCGAATTGTGATCCCCACGGAGCAATTCCGATCCAATATGGTTCGAAGCGATATTCTCCCCAGCCGACCAGTTTAACCGCTATTTTTCCAATAACATTGCCAGTTACGGTTTTAAAAATATCTCCAGATGTATAATTAAAAAAGTCATCGTATAAGTTCATAGTGACATGAACGGAACCATTAATATAAATTTCAGCTTGTGATTCATATTCACTCAACATGTATTTGAAGCTGCTGCCGTGTATCTTATCATCTTCGTAAAGTTTGTCATAATTATCAACACAGGCCATATCACAGGTAAAGATTATACCATTTTGTCCGGCCGTAAACGGTTTACATTCCTGAAAATTAAAACGAATGTTGTAATATTCCCAATTGGAAACTACTAGTTGAAAGCACACCTCAGTTACAATGCCTTGATCGACCCAGTATTTCCATCCTTCCTTGGGATTTCCGCCAAGGCAGCCGTTGTTGTCGTCATTGCATTCCAAAAGGTCCTGTGCTGACACTCTTCTGTTATCCGTTCCGTTAGAATTGATGCAAAGACGGTCGTTTATACAAGAGGTAATAACCAACGCCTAAAAACGACGAGGTCGATTAAAATAGTGAATTCTGAATTTCGATCTATGGGAACGAACCCAATCGGCACCGCAATTTCCTTGATCCAACACTTCGGTTAAACTGGGACAATTGGGCCAATTATCTCGAGCATCAAATTCTTTCGGAACAACTGGGTAATCTTTATTATAGTATCCAAACACAATTATAAAATTTATAAATATGATTAATATAATTTCAACGTGCATGATTATCACAATTTTAATAGCTGAACTTATCACATGTGAACGGTGTACCTTAGTGCCTTATAATGATATCTACCTATAATACAAATCGCGAGTGAGAAATTATTATCAGTAACAATTTGTATTGTGTAAAGAAATGTGCATCATTTACAATATCTGATTTTGTTTCGTATTTTTTCTTATTCTATCTAAGTCAAACTAAATAATGATAAAATATATTTGACAAGATTAACTTTCAAGTGCATACAACATATACAGTGTGTCCAAAGTGTCTGAAATATTAACTATAAATTTTGAAAATTATACTTTAGAGCGGGGTAGTATAGTCAACCCAATATTTTGTTTACCGTCCACTTTTGTACATTTTTGGCAATTAAATGCTCATACTGCCCACCCGATTGCGTATTGGATTTGCCTCTGGACTACAGAACCGGGCAAGCAACAATCGCTCCAATTGGTAGGTTTTGACGTCATGATCAAGTGTTTAATTTACGCCCATTTCTTACATATTCTCGACCGTGCCTAATTCCTAGTTGAATGTAAATATTGCAGTTTTAACAACTGCGTTGTGTAATAATTATCTTATTAGAAGAAATTGTAGCTTCAATATCACTTTATAAAATTTAATTTTTATACTTTTCATATGATGCGTCTGCATCATAAAACTTCTGGTATGATTTTTTAATATTGCTTTTTTTCCCTAGGTGTCGCAAGGGCCAAATGAAAAATGTTATTTATTCGGCAGAAAAATGAATAAAATAATGTAAATTCATTTTATAGAAAATTGAAATCAATAGAGCTTTTTAATATTTTGAATTTGAAAAAAATGTAGCTAAAAAAAGGGGTATCCAATTAGAAAACCACCTCTGTAAATAAACTGTAAACATCAGAACGTGTCGCCTACGAAAATTAGCGTGATGGTAACGCAAACCATTAGTTTTTCCCTTATCAAAAGTCGCTCAAAGCACCTAAAGAAGTTTTCACTTCAACTATAAAATAAAAACGTATGAGGACTGTAAAGACCACTTTTAATAATCCAATTCGTGTTAATAATTTCACTATATTCCTGCAGTCACCACTTTGCATCATTTTCCAAATTTATGCCAAGACGAATTTGAAAAGATTAAGATATTCTCTGTAATTTAATTGACAGAGCTAAAAAGATCAGCACGAGTTCTGAAATATATAATAAAGAAAAAATTAATATTACATCAGTATTACAAAAAAATGGGTATCAAAAAGATTTTGTGGAAAAAGTTATAAACAGAAGAGAAATAGGATCACACAATCATAAACACATCACCCATTCAAGATAAAAAAAACCTTGATTATTCCATACATACCAGGTCTCTCGGATAAAATCAAACGAATAGGCCAAAAGTTCAATATACGTACAGCATTCAAAACCCAAAATACTCTAAGATCATTACTAGTAAATACAAAACTAAAAAATGAAACACAACATACTAAAAATTGTATTTATAAAATAACCTGCGAATGCAACAAAATTTACATAGGTGAAACATCCAGACCTATGTGGATTCGTATTAACGAACATAAGAATTACCTAAGTAAGGGAGATTTTTCAAAATCGAAAATTTGCGAACACTCTTTTCAATACGATCACAGAATTCAGTGGACAAAATCCTGCATTATTGGCAAAGAAACACATTATAAAAAAAGAAAAATTAAAGAAGCAGCTTTAATTTTACTAAATGGAGATAACTGTGTCGCAAATTGTTCAATTGATATTAACGGTATGTGGCTGCCATTGTTAAAACGAGAAAAACAACTGGGTCGCCTTAGAATCACCTAGGGAATAACCTAATAAACTGTCAGAATTACTTTCTCGCAGCTTACAAAAAAATTTGTAAAGGAATGAATTGAATTGGTTTTCTGACGACGGGCAGAGAATAACACTGCCCGAAACGTTAAAATTTTAAATAATCTTGTTGTTATTTATTTTTTACGTCGTTTAAATTTTATTATAGTTTTAAGTGTTTTTCAGTGTTGAGTCCCAAACAGCGATTGACAAACCAAGATCCAACGCAATCGCTGTTTGCGGCAATCTAAAACAGATTGCCATTCCTTAAAAGAAGGTACTGAAATTTAGGATTGTGAAATGAGTGGCCGGCGAAGAAAAAGCCAATAAAACTGCAAACAAATTTGAAAAGATTGTTCAGAAATATTAATTTTGATCAACTTAAAATTAGTTGGGACCAACATATTTTTTTATTGTATAATGTAAATACACAAAATCCACTGTTAGGTATATTAATTTGTCAATCCCACGCTTCGTTCAAATTATGCATTAATATGCGTTAGTTTTTTCGAATCAAAGTAGCGTTTAAAATGTCTTCCAATAACAGCTATTTAAAGTAACAATCCGAAAGTTGAGTCCGACATGCAAATAATTACTGCCTAAACAACTACAACATATCAATAACCAAACTCAAATATTATCAATAAAATAATATGTATATCAATAGTAATGTGTCTCAACTGTCAATTGTATTTTACTGCAACGCGTTTGCGTATATACGAAGTTGTCAAACACATAATCATGATGTCAGAACCAACCAATTGGAACGCTCGTATCTTGCCCGGTTCTGTAGTCCAGAGGCAAATCCAATACGCCACCCGGTTTGTTGTTGTAAATTCTAGTCGGAAATTTTTAACGACTAAAAGAAGGGTCTTTACATTCAAAACTCAAAATTCAAAATTGAAAATTGGAAATTTGAAATTCAAAGTTTGAAATTAGAAATTCAAAATTCGAAATTTGAAATTCAAAATTCGAAATTTGAAATTCCAAAAACAAAAGTGGTAATTCGCAATTCGAAGTTCGAATTCAAAATCCAAAATTTAAAAGTCGAAATTTAAAATTGAAAATTCGAAATTCAAAATTCAAAATCCAAACTCCAAAATTTCGACTTTGCTTTAAAATTTTGACTATCAAAAATTTCAACTTTTTTCGAAATTTTAACTTTTCAATATTTCAACTTGTGAAAATTTCAATCTATCTAATAATTTTCGCGCTTTTTTAATATTTTGGCTTCGAAAATGTTGCCTTTAAAGAAAATTTGACTGAAAATTTTCCAATTTTCCAAAATTTTAACTTTTCAATATTTCGACTTGTGAGAATTTCAATCTATCTGATAATTTTCGCGCTTTTCTAATATTTTGGCTTCGAAAATTTTGGCCTTTAAAGCAAATTTGACGGAAAATTTTCCAATTTTTCAAAATTTCAACTTTTCCAAAATTTTGAATTATTTTAAAACTTCTCAATTTTTTCATGATTCTTTTTTTGAATGGGTCGACTTTTTTAAAGTTATGTAATTTTTTTTGATTTCGACTCTTGTTTGTCTGAACATTTCATCTTTTTCAAAATTTTTCGAAGTTTTATAAGTTTTTGTAAGTTTTTGCCTCATTCACAAATTTTCAGTTTTTTTTAATCGTTCGTCGATTTTTCAAAATTTAGAAAAATATGATTATACCGTACTCGATATAAATTATTAAAAATAAAATAAAATAAAATAAAACGCGTAAATAAAACGTGGTGAGTGAATGGAAGATAAGGAAAGGAACAAGCGGGTATACGAAGATAACCACAGCTAAAACTCGCTCCACACACACACAATAATTCGAAATGCTTATTGGCAACACTGTTCAACAGGGAAATTGCAAATGTCACTAACGGAGTGTTGGTATCATAGACAAGACAAGTGACAGATGGAATTGTGTCTATGAACGCGAGATTGCGCCAGAGAAATGTCAAGTAGTGTACTGCGTGTCAACCAATAGATGGTAGCACTGCGTGTCAGCCACAGAAGGCGCACTACGTGTCAACCAACAGTTGGTGCACTGCGTGTCAACCACAGAAGACAATGTCACTGGTAAATACTAGAAAATGGCGTCTAACGGGTTTCTACACGTGCAACTAAACAAACAAAATGAAATAAAAGGGGCGTCAAGTCGCCGATTCTTGACTTAGCTATTAAGGCGTTTGCACGCGGTTAGGAAATCTTCCAGGGGCGATTACAATCGAGTAAATATAAAATATTACTCGACAAGAGAATAAGAATTAATTCTTCGGACGAAACTCGAATAAAATTCGAATTTCACCTAGAACTTGCTCGTTTTTAACAAGCACGTGGTCGTGTTAGGTCCACAGGACGAAAATAAACAATTCACAACGATTGGTCAATGCAGCACGATACAAATATATAATTCGGACAAATGGATAAAAAGAAATGCGCAGACTTACAGTTTTAGCTGGAGTTTTCGCCGTGGCACTATTAGATTAAACGGGTAAATAATCTTAAAGCAAATTAACGGTCGAAGCACTAGGCAGGTGTTCGGAATTCTCGGGTAGGTGTTCTCGGTTCGGCGGTGGAACTTAGAGAGTGTGAGTCGAGCAAGGGCGGTTAACGACCAACCCTCCTTGTGGTGTTTTTCCGTTGGTAGGGGACGATCGTGAATCGTCGGGGATGGAAATGTATTAGTCAATGCCTAGTGCTTGGATCCATCTAGCGGCGTCAGAGTGAGAGTAAGAGCGGGAAACTTGAATTATTCCTGCTCCGGTATCAATGAAACTTTCAACCTTTTCATATCTGAACTTTTTTTCAAATATTCGACTTTTATTTAAAAAATTTTGGCTTTTTTAAATATTGAAATTTTTCAAAATTTTAGCCATTTTTTTAACTTAAAATTTTTTGTAAATTATTATAAATTTGAACTACTTTAAATATACAATACATACAATAAATAATTTAATTGATGGATGAATAGTTCGGTTAACAGTTTTACTGTAGCGCCCCATGTTTTTTGTTTAAAATCTTACAAGTATTTTCATAGCTATTAAAAATTCATAATCACAATTTTTCAGGACCATCTGTATAGAGTTAGGAATCTGTTTGGGTTATAAATCTGTATGGAACTAGGAGAAATTATTTTATACAATAAATAAAAAGAGTGTAAAGTTTATGCGTAAGTGATTTAATTTTCAGTAAACGTTAGATTCGTTTCCACACGCCTACAGGTATTCAAACTACAAATATAAAAAGATAGGTCAGTTTAGCGGCGTTTATTTTAATATATCTTAATAGTCTGGCTTGTTTAATAGTGAGGGTTCGAACAACTGCAACACTACATATTTCTTAGCTTTAAGTTTTCACTTCTGTCTACAGCTTCCAAGACTGCCTAATTTTTTTATCAATTCTGCAACCGCTACACCTACCAAACAACTTTGTCTAGAAATTCAAACCCTAAGAAGATAAAATGTAATTATTTACTTTGTATGCGGACGAAGTAGCAAGCGGTAGATAGTATAGTAAGTACATAATGTTATAGGTAAGGGCGAAAAAATATTCAATTGCGTAATTGTGATTAAAGATATTTTATTTATAAGCTAAATCACAATTTTGGAAGTCCGGCGACAATTTCAGACTCGATACCACAATGATCCTCCCCTCTAAGAATTTTGAAGTATCCTTTGTCTCCCCAATCTTCATTCCAAGAGTTGGCCACTAGCCAGTATGGCGTCCCGTTCTCGATTCCCCATCCGAGAATTTTTATGGCATGTCCGCCCAAATAGCCGCCTTCGATGTGCTGATAGACTCCTAAAAATAATAATAATAATTATTATTAAAGCGTTGTATTAATTATGGATACGGTGCTAAAAAAATTTAAGAAACTTGCTGACTAACCGCTTTTGTAATTTATAAAATCGGCGTAAACGTTAAAAGCCCCTTCGACGGGCCCGTTATTGTAAATTTCGTTTTTGATAGATTCTTCGTCGGAATCGACACTATAGGCAGTTTCTCCTTTATGAACATCCTGGGCATATACTTTATCTGAGCCTTCGTCACATTTACGTACACAAGGTGGTGTAGATCGGTTAGGCCCGCAAGGTGGCTTCTTTCCGTCTACATGATGTTCACATGAAGGAAATGAATAACTCCGGCAACCCTATTATAAAAATTTCACGCATCGAATTTTGAATTAAAAAAATTAAATTATCAACAATGTACCTTGATATTTCCATAACTGCCACCGCTGACCAAACCTTGTTCTACCCAATAATACCAGGCTGCGCCCGGAAAACCACCATTACATCCGAAACCGCAACCATAACAGCAAGTTAATAAATCTTCAGCTGAAATTCTAGCTTGATTAGTTCCGTTTGAAGCGATGCAAATTCTATCAGAAATCGCTTCTACTGCTCCAAAAGCCTATAAATGCTTCCGATATAATGCAATTAATTATAAATATAAAAAATAAACTCGTTACCCAACAAGATCCACAAGTAGACTGATCTCTGATTTCTCCGATAGATTCACACTGGGGCCAATGTTTTCTAGCATCAAATTCGTCTGGTAGTTCCACCGTTTTCAGAGGTGATTGCCTTTTGGGCAATCTGAGTGGGGATTTCAGAGATCCAACGAGAGAACGTATGTGAGATAAGGGTGTGTTTACTTGGAAATTTCTTCCAGCAGTCCACGTCGATTGTTTCTCGTTAATATTTTTAATAAAGTCATCGGAAAGAAAATGGTGCTCGGCACAGACCAAACTAACACCGAATAAAAGTATATACGGTAATAAATATTTCATATTGTTAATATAAAAGTAACGTTTTAAGTTAACAACTGTTGATGAATGATTTTTTTTTATTTCGCTTGCTTCCTTTTATCGGTAAGTGAAAATGATGTTACAATAAGATAAGAAATACATTTTGATGAGATATTATGATTGAGAAATTTGTAAGAACAGATTACATATTATTTTGTACTACATAATATTAATTCCAATTCAACTTGCGAGCGATTAATTAAAAATGTGAACTTAATGAATTTGTTGTATTAGATTATTATTTTCAAGCAAGTTATCACGATTGTATAAAAAAATCAAATACTTTTTTTATAATTTGAACTTATTCCATGATATAAGATTAATTATTCAAAGAAGGAAAATATTGTTAACTGTAACAAGAAATATCCGCGAATAATGAGTGTGTTTTTGTCGTATATTTACTATTAGGCAAACAGAAAAACTTGTAAAAGTAGGATATTAATAAAATATTTGCCAACGAGACAAAAAAAATATTTATTTGTATATAAGATCGGCATTTAAAAATTGATTTATGGTAACCCGGCACACATTCCGGATTCAATACCGCAATGATCTTCTCCTCGAATAATTTTAAAATAACCTTTGTCGCCCCAGTCCTCGTTCCAGGAGTTTGCAACTAACCAATAGGGAGTGTCATTTTCGGTTCCCCATCCCAGAATTTTGATTGCGTGCCCTCCAAGCAGCTCACCATCGACATGTTGGTACACACCTAAAGTAAAAAAAAATAAAGTTTTAAAATGTATCTTGTTATATTTAAACACTATAGTGTAATGGACTATGAAGTTAAAGGTTGCTTATTAGAAATTTATCAGTAGAATCTATTAAGAAGTTATCAAGTTCGAGACTTTTGTCGAATGTTTTCTAGTAATTAGAGTTATTAAGACGGTACGAAATTGTTTATTCGACGTTTCGAGATATCGAATAATCTAGAATGAATACAATACAAATATAAGTCAGCAATCGCCCCCGAAGTTAGTCAGCTGTAAAGTGTTATCCGTTTACGAATAAATTGTTAAGTTGTTCAATAGAAGTATGCCAAAATCTGCAGCGTTTAATTATGCGAACCAGTAACATGTAACAATATGTAAATTGTACATATATTACGTGCGATGTATATAATAAATATGTCCCTATACCATAAATAATTGATTTTTGATATAACTAATTGTTACCACGTTTTTTTTTTCTTAACTGACTTCTTTGTATGTCTAGTTACACCTGTAGATACTTTCGTGGCTGTCTGTCCGATCAATTTTAAGTTAATTTCCCGATTAGCTAGAATTTTGAACCTTTAGGGATCGTTGAAAATTAGATGACAATGCAATATTTTAATTCAGTCAGGGTCATGAGCAAAGCTAGGTCATCTGATCTGGAGAGCTAAAGCTCAAAATGTACATAATTGTTACTCGAATGGCCGATAAACGTGAAAACCAAACTAATATTAATAATTTTACTACACAAATTATGACATTTTAATTTTTGATGCTATAATTAATTTTAAAATAAAAAAACACTTATAAGTTTTCACTTTTGTCGGCAGTCTTCATGACTGCCTAGATTTTCTTAATATTATTAAGAATAAAAGAGTCACTTACCGCTTTTATAACTAACGAAATCAGCATAGACATCAAACGAGGCCTCGACGGGTCCATTTTCAAAAATTTCCTGTTTAATAATCTCTTGGTCTGAAGGTAAAGCGTAGGCCGATGAGCCCTTACGAACATCTTCTTTATAGACAAGCTTGGAACCTTCATCACATTCTTTGATACAATCAGGGGTAGGTTGTGAATCTCCACAAGCCGGCTTGCTACCGTTGACATGATGTTCGCAAGACGGAAATGCGTAACTTCTACACCCCTAAAGCTCGAAACGTTGAAGATTTATAACATTATGTGTCATCGAGGGCCTTACAGTTGTAGAGCCGTATCCACCACCGCTGACCAATCCATCAGATACCCAATATTCCCAAGCGGCATCCGGAAAACCTCCATCGCATCCGTAACCGCAACTATAACAACAACTCAGCAAATCTTCAGGTGAGATTCTGGTTTGATCTTTGCCCTTGGAGGAAATACATATTCTGTCCGACATAGCTTCTACCGCTCCGAAGGCCTTAAAGATGATAAATTGAAAATCTGAGACAGTTATTGTTTCCATATTCAGACACTTAATAAATATTTATGAAAAAAAAAACTAGCTAT
This sequence comes from Dastarcus helophoroides, assembly GCA_028583605.1. NCBI lineage: Eukaryota > Metazoa > Arthropoda > Insecta > Coleoptera > Bothrideridae > Dastarcus > Dastarcus helophoroides. Next base: position 41,736,340 of record CM053331.1, on the reverse strand, counting down.
TACCCGCGATACCGTCGTTGAAATTAGATTAATAATTTTTTGCCCAACTTAACGGAACAACTCTCCAAAATTAAAGAGGGTATTTAAATTTGTTAAATTCACTAATCAAATCAGCAATGCTCCACTTTAACTTTAAAGGTTTCGTGCAGATTGCAGAATGATGTTTTGCTCACATTCTTTAATACGATCGCATACTAACACACTACAGTGGGCAATCAATATAGACCAAATTAAACTTTTTTTTTTGTTTACGTATACAAGGTATTTCATATTTCAACCTAATGTCATTACTTTTAAGAGACGACAGAGAAAAGTGAATATATTTACAATAAATAAAAAGAAAAATAGTTTTAAACTATAATTTAAACCCATTTTCAAGCTATCGCCAACCTACATTAGCAATGCCATCCCGGTATTAATGCAACGTTGCCAAACTTAAATATTCTCGCGAATATGAGTCATCATAAATAGAATCAAATTCTCAAATACTACAAGAATGATAGAGAACCGAGATAAACATAGAGGTCGCATAGTAATGGAATTATTTTTATTAAGGCGTAAGACATCGACAGCAACACAACTGTTACAGATTTCTGTGTTCCAATCGGGAGATTCAAATTACCAAATAAATATGTGATATTTTGCCTCCAAAAGCTTTGAAGAGATACGAATTGCGGAAATAGTTCTAAGAAATAGGCACTTGAGTATTTCTATAAATACCTTCTCTGAGAAACTAAATATTTGGGGTGTTAAAAAAATTGGTTGCTAACACTCTTTTCATATGTGAATTCATATTCAACTCATAAATATCAACCTGACTACCGACAAATATATAATATGCTACGAAATGAAATAATCCGGCTGTTTGAATATTGAACATTAACTTTGAGGATACTAGATCTATTTATACATCAACAACGAAGAACAACATAAAAAAAATGGTCAAACACTTACCCAGCATGATCCGCAAGTCGATTGATCCAAAATTTCTCCGATTGAAGGACAATCGGGCCATTGTTGTCTGGCATCAAAAGTTTCTGGTACTGCTGTCTTTTTAAAAAACGTTTTGGTTTTTAATATTCCGTTGGAGGGCAATGAACCTAGTAGAGAACGAATTTTAGAAATAGGTGTATTCAAATCGAAGTTTCGACCAGCTTTCCATGTCAAAGCTTTGTGGTTGATTCTCTCTAGGAATTCATCTGACAGAAAATGCGTCGTAGGCAGAGCTAAACTAATTCCCAAAAATAAAGTTAAAATTACGATTCTCATGTTGAAGGTCTCAGCAACAAATGTAACTGTAACAAATATTTATTTTGAGGGAAATGTCTCAGGTATAATTTTCTTTTTTTATGGTAAATAAATAAACTTTTGTGTATTTGTTGTTACTGTTTTCATTATATTTATTTTTAATCAAATTTGGAAATTATGAAAAAGGTTAAAGCGTTAGAAGAATTAACAAAAAACAAAAAAAAAACAGTTTTAAATAATGTTAGATTTGTTTGGTAAAATACTTACATTATGAATTATCCTGAGACAAACTGCAGTGCACTTGCTTTTAAAACATGTTTATATACATAACATATTATATAAAATGTAATCAACACACAGATTACGATCGATAATGGAGACAAATTTAAAATAAAAAATCACAAACAATAACCTTTTAATTTGATAAAATGGGGGTCTGGGTTACCGTTTTTTTCGTTTAATTTTACCGAGTCATCAATCAACAACTCGAAGTAGCGAGGTTAATTAAAACAGCGAAAATAGAATTCGAAATTTGAATTATATATTTGAGTCTAAATTCAGTTTTTTTTAACTCTACATTTTGCCAGAAATTTTGGTGATCGAAATCACCATTTTAAGATGAGCGTCGAAATTTCGAGTTTAAACTCGAAGATTTAATTTAAAATTTTGACTTTAAAACTGATTTTTTTATTTCTAAAATGTCGACTTTCAATTCAAATTTACGATATTTTCCTTTTGACCTTTTTATCGAAATTTTCAAGTTTTCTATATCATCAGAACTTAATCTTAGGCGTAGCCCAGATGACTTTGAGATGAATCCTTGAAATTTCCCTCCAAAATCTAAAATTTCGCTCGAAAATCCAAAATTTCTGGAAAGTCTAGGTTTACTGATTAAACCGTGAAATTACTTTTATTTACGAGTAGATGTGCATTTATATTTTCTTTTCTGATTTTACTAGGGTAGGCAATGCCTTTTTGCCTTCATTGAATGCAGCCACTAAATAGATATGAATTGTTGGCATAGTCAGAATTTCATCGTTCTCCAAATTTTACTTTTCAACTCTAAACTAAAAAGTCAAAATCTGGGAAAAAATGTCAAAATTTCAAACTTAAACTTTAAATTTCTATAATGTTTCACTGAATAAATTTATAGTTTTTGTTAATTGAAAATTTTGTTCCCAAAATTCCGATTTTAAAGCAATTTTATTTTGTCCTTAAAATTTGGATTTAAACTCGAAATTTTGACATTGTTTGTAACTTTCCACTTTTGATCTCAAAATTTTGATCTTTTCTTTGATGATTGTTTCTTTAGATTTTTAGATTCATTTAAATCTTTTTCTGAAGATTGGATTTTATTCTCGAATTTTCCGATGTTTTTTAAAAATTTGAGTTTCGAACAAAATTCCACTTTGAAGACCAACATTTTCTTAGAAGATTCGTATTTCAAAAAAAATTTATATTGTGTGTTACGGCTACGTGGTTAGGAAATCTGTCTGTAACGTGAAAATCCAGAGTTCGACTTCCAATCACTGATCACACATTTTTAACTCTAATACAATTGATCCATTTGTTTTTTACAGATTAAACCAAATATTTAGCCAAAATTTCACAATTTACGAAGCGTTCCATCGCTGGAAAAGTTTGGGCATTACTTGTGCTTATTGTTAAGATAGTTTACGGTTTACTGATGTCAATAGTTATTATAATTTGTAACCAATGACCTGTGTACCTTGAAAATAAAGTTTTAAGCTAATTAGCAATTGTTCTTTTTTTTAATAGTTAGGATTTAAAGATAGGAATAATCGAAATTTTGTTAGAAACTATCCCATATCTGAAATGATTTGATATTCGTATCCGAATCCAGATCCTAAATATTCCTAACAGTCCTAATGAATAGATACATATATAGCAGTTAAATCTTAAGCATTGAAGTAAAATAAAAATTTTATTTAATCAGAATTTTACATAATTATTATTTTATTAGTAAAAAAACGTACATAGCTATTACTATAGACTATGGTCTGTGACTATTACACTCATCAAGTGAATACAAATCACTCGTTAAAATAAGGCATTTTCACATTCGTGGCGAAAATTCTTGTAAACGTAGCTAATTTTCTAATTCGCAAACAGTTTACTAGTTTCATTTAGAATTAAAAATATTTTTTTACCTTTATAATTTTATTTATATTTTTGCCAAACAATAACAGTCTTATCGACCTTACATTTCACGGATAGATATCGAATATTTACATACAGATGTATCAACTGATTAGGTCAAACTTAACTCATTGGAAAAAATTATTTAAAGCAGAAGCAATTTTCATAGTAAGCTGTATCAGATAATCAAAGCGTTTTTTTAAATATCTTTCGTTTCTTATCAGCCGCAACTTCAGACAAGATATTATATGTATTCAGGGTGTTTCAATCATAATGGCAATAATTTTAAGGAAAGACAGAGAAAAATGAGTTTGATACGAATACGTGATTAAAATAAAAAAAATTAAGTATAATTACGCTGAATAAAAACATTTTCAAATCATAATTTTAATTCCTGTTTGGGATGCTACTCACTTCAAAGCTCTCAAGGCCCAACTAAATATAAAAGAAGAAGTGACGGCTGCGCCTCTCAGTTGAAAGCAAGAAGTCTTCTTGGCCGAAAAAAATCAACCATATATGTATGTAATACTTCTATAGGGAGTGTTTTGTCCCTTTGTTTGTGTCAAAAATGCGCAATGGATATATATGTTTGTCTTTTTCAAGGGCAGAATATATTAACCAATCCAAAAGTTTATTTCAAATATCCCTCTTCTCGTCAGTTTTCATTGTTATCATTCATTTATTAGTGTTCCCGCCTATCTTGTCATCTGTTCCCGCTCTAATTAAATGAATGCCTGTCCTTGAAAGAGTACGGCATATACTTTCATCTCACCTCTTTGACAAAGCATTTTGCAGTGGCGATTATATTCAACACACCATATAGAAGTATTACATATATGATAATCGCCACTTCAAAATGCTTTGTCAAAAAAGGTGAGATGAAAGTATATGTCGCACTTTTTCAAGGACAAGCATTCTGCGCATGCGTTAGAAATCTTCATGATTTTTCGGATATTTTGTCCAAGGAACACAAATAACAACGTCGTGGCATAATTAAAATAGCAATACAAACTGTTAACTACTAATTTTAATACAGGGTAAAATAAAAAAAAGAAAGAAAAACAATACAACATATCGTAAACACGTACACCGAACCAAACAAATCGTAATTCGAATAAAGACTGTGCAGTTAGTTTCTCCGTTTTCCTATGGAAAATATATTTACCTATTACTTTTTGACAAATGTTAAATATTATAAAAAATATTTATTATACATTAAATACAAAAATCAGAGCAACATTTAATTAACTTCTTTATAAAGGTAACAGATGACAAGATGGGTGGAAACACTAATAAATGTATGACAACTGGTGAGAAGAGGAATATTTGAAATAAACTTTAGGATTGGTTCATATATTGTCCTTGAAAAAAACAAACATATATGTATATCCATCGCATCTTTTTAACAGAAGCAAAAGGACAAAACAGTCATATAGAAGAAGTATTACATGTATGAAATAAACAAAGCATTGCTAGGTTATGTCACTCGCGTTGAGTAATTGAGCGGTGGAAAATGGTCAAATAGACAAATATTAGTTATGATGCTCAGACAAGGTCGCAGAGGTCAGCTAGTAAAATATTAAATAAAGCTCTGATAAAGCACGATAAAATTAGTGTCATTTAACAAGTGGTTATTAGAATCAGATTTTTATTCAAACGGATAAAAGGTTCATCATTATTTGAATTCGATCGATCAAACAAATAGACAACAATAATTAGGCCTATTGAATTCTGAGAAACGATAAAATCCTGAACGCTTCTTTATCTGAAGTACTAAAATACCTTGTCTCGACTTTTATCAGATTAATTAGGTATTTTGACAAAACAAGAATGAAAGAATTTTTTTTCGCTATTAAAATTATGGTAAAAGAAAGTTTATGAAAAAGCGTTATATTTTATTAAAACTAGCTGTAGCAAAAATATATTGCGTAGGATTGGTAATTAGGTTACTCATTAGAAGTATACGACGAACCTTGCTTCAGTTATCAAATTATAACAGACATTTTCCTTGAAATTTATGAACTTTAATGTGTAAGGCACGACTACACCTCCATTAATTTTTTGTCTATTCAACTTATATAAGTACCAACTACAGTTGGTAAGTTGTACACAACATTGCTTATTTTAGCTACTTACTTCATTGTTTTAGAGATCGATAATAGGTAAATTATATTTATAAAATCTTTATTATTAAAAAAAAACATGGCAGAGATATTCTTTTCTTTATATGTTTTGTTGATGGGACAGATTTTTCTTCGTCCATCATCGATTGAAACTTTACCGTATTACTTCACCGATCGTTTTATTGAAACTTTAAACAATTTAAAGATCCCCTGGGTTGCAGCTAGAAATTTTCCTCTAAATACTTCCTTAAGTTTGTTCGACAGCTTGACAAACGGCTTATTGCCTGACAAAGTCACTTTACCGAAAAAGAAGAAAACTAAACAACTCTACAATCTACCACTCGAATTTGATGGAAGACGCCACTGGAATTATTGTAGATCGTTGAACAAAATAAGCGACCAATCGAATTGTGGTTCTTGTTGGGTAATTTTTTTTGTATTTTTTTTTTTGAATACCTTAAAACGATTTTGTAGGCATTCGCAGTAACTGAGGCGATTAGCGATAGAATCTGTATTCATTCCGATGGTGTTTTACAACCTATAATCTCCACTCAAGATTTACTAAGTTGCTGCGGTGAATGTGGTGGATGTCACGGAGGTTCTCTTAGTCCATCGTATTGGTATTGGGTCACTAACGGTTTAGTATCGGGAGGGAATTATGGAGAGCACACGGTAAATAGACCATATACTGAAGTTTTATTATACAAAATTACAAAATATATTTCTTCCGGATTGGACCGGGTCAAAGAACTACTAAAATTATTCGAGGTTTCGCCCATCATCGTAGGAGGCCTCTCCAGGAACAAAGAAACAATAAATGAAAAATAAAATACAAGGAAATATGCAAAAATGAAAAATGAAAAAAGGCCAATTTCAAAACATCAGAGCACGGTAACTCCTCCGGTATGTCCACCATACCAGAGGCGAAATTCTTCTGAATTTGAAAATTTGATACAAAGGATAAGAAAGGACAGAAGAGCACGGTAACCCTTCAAAAGAGTTTCGCCTCTGGCATGGTGAACATACTGAGTTATCGTGCTCTTGTCTAAATTTCCTTATCCTTTGTACCAAATTTTCAATTCAGAACAGTTTCGCGTCTGGTATGGTGGACATACTGAGTTACCACGCTCTGATGTTTTGAAATTGGCTTTTTTCATTTTTCATTTTTGTATATTTCCTTGTATTTTATTTTTCGTTTATTGTTTCTTTGTTCCTGAAGAAGCCCCCTACGATGGTGGAGGAAACGTCGAACACTTTTAGTAATTCTTTGACACGGTCCAATCCCGGAAGAGGTATATCCTGTACTGACTCTGGCCGTGGAAGCTTTCGTTATCATACAAAATTGTTCCACAGGGTTGTAAAAGTTATTCTATACCACCGTGCAATCACGTCCCCAGAAAATATAAGCAGTTTCCGGCCTGCCGGGGCGCTTCTGAAACACCAACATGCGACAGACATTGCGATAGAATGTCAAAATTATCATATACTGACGACCTCTACTATGGCATGTATTCTTACGAAGTCGAGAACGACGAATACGAAATAATGTTGGAAATCATAGAAAATGGTCCCGTAAGCGCCGGATTCACCGTATATGCGGATTTCACTCATTACTATAAGGGTAAATTATTATTGTGATATTCAGGGATGGAATCGGGGGAGGCAATGGGGGCAATTTCCCATCTGACAGCCGAATGTGTAGTTGTAAGAATTGTTATGGAGTGTTGTTCATTAAATATTATTTTGGAACCCCTAAAAAATTTTGAGACGATCTACTCTTTTTTTATGGTCAAATTTTATGAAAGGTCATTATAGAAAAAATTTGTAGCCAACAGAACTTTTTTTAATCGTCAAATATTATGTTGATGCACGTTATTAAATCTTCGGACGGATATATTTTTTTAGTTATCAAAGTTATTTCAAGTTTCTCGAAGATAGACAATATCTAAAAAAATAATATTTAAAAAAATATCTACAAGAATTATTGTTACGTCTTTGGGTTCGATTATAAATATGAGCTAAATTTAATCACTTTATTTAGTCCAAGAAACAGACAATATCTAAAAAAATAATATCTAAAAAAATATCTACAAGAATTATTGTTACGTCTTTGGGTTCGATTATAAATATGAGCTAAATTTAAACACTTTATTTAGACCAAGAAACAGAAAGTAATACATCAGCAAATAACAAGAAGCAATTGGGGGAATACTGAATAAATATTCCGTACTAGATGTATCACAATAGGGGTGCGCAGATTTATATCAGATCCCTGCAAAGCAGTCGTAGCTAGCTTTCGACAGGTTCCGTGCAAGATATTAAATTGGGCCCTTTAGAAAAGAAAAAAGAATATGGCATCCGAAAAGAGAGAGCCATTTCTGGGCCTCCTTCTAACTTTGGGCCCTATGCGATTGCTCACTACAACTCTGGATATCTGCTTTCAAAACCTTACATCTCTAGTATGTTCTACACTAGACGCTAGACCAGCACATGAGTCACTTCTCGATAGCAACACTACTTTTCATAAAGGGGTCCATATAATATACCTCGCGATTTCTATCACATCAGTTAATTACGTTATTTCGTACGTCAGTTGGGCTCTATATGTTTTACACACACTGAGAAAGAAAACGCCACTTACAATTTGATGGAAAATGGTTATTGCAAATGGTAATGTTATTTTTTGACGCAGGTGTATATACCCACGTTGCTGGGGAGAGACTCGGAAGACATGCAGTTAAAATCCTCGGTTGGGGTGTAGAGAACTACTCGCCCTACTGGTTGGCGGCCAACTCGTGGAATAAATATTGGGGTAATCTTGGTGGATTCTTTAAAATTCTAAGAGGTTCTAATCATTGCGGCATCGAAGAAAACATTTTAGCTGGCATACCAGACGTCGATATTTCAGTTGAAAGATTTCGTTGGAAATGAATTTTATGTATTATGTTATTTAAGTTTTTCGATTAACTTTGAAAACTTCATATTCTTACAATTCATTCACATTGACTTGATTATGGTTTTTGTTAATTATTCCGATATTATCATCGAATCTTATCGAAAATGCGCACTTAACTTTTGTGGAACACTTAGAATTACTAATAAATCATTGTGACGTTCAAAAACGAAAAAGAATTCGATATTAATTCCGATTCTGTTAAGTATAGGGAATAAAATGACACTTCCCAGGTTGATAATATTTTCTCGAAAGTTCGATTTAACAATTAGAAAAAGATAATATGATCGAATTAAATTCTAAACATTCCATTATTTCGTTAGCTTTTAGCTTATTTTTAAAACAATTCGGATTTTCAAACAATTGCGTAAATCTGAAGTAGTTTTTGTTCGATGACTTTGTAAATTTTGATAATCGAGCTAAGAGGTCTATAAATATCTGCGATGAATACTTTTCTTATTATTTCGATCCTGCTCCAAATGGTTACAGCATCATGAAAGTTATTGTCTTTATCGCACTTACTTTGGCAATAACTCGGGCACATCCGACTGCTGATGTGCTTTCCGAAGAATTCATTCGAAGGATCAATGAGAAACAATCATCTTGGAAGGCTGGAAGAAATTTCGACGAAAATACTACTCTGTCGTCCATCCTGTCGCTGGTCGGATCGTTGCCTTCCCGACACACTTTACCGTTGAGGTCTCGCCTTTACGAAAAATCCGACATTCCCGAAGACTTCGATGCTAGAGACCAGTGGAAGAATTGCCCATCTATTGGAGAAATCCAAGATCAATCGACATGCGGCTCATGTTGGGTAAGCTGTTGACGCGTTAATTTACCTACATATTTTATCGTAGATTCGGATAAAATAATTTGTCAGTTTCCGAATTCTTAAATTAAAGCATTTATAGGCTTTTGGGGCGGTGGAAGCCATCTCAGATCGAATTTGCATCGCTTCCGAAGGAAAAGATCAAGTGAGAATTTCCGCCGAAGATTTACTAAGTTGTTGTGATGATTGTGGGGATGGTTGCGATGGAGGATATCCTGAAAGAGCTTGGAATTACTGGAAAACGCAGGGTTTAGTCAGCGGGGGCGGTAATGGAGATTATTCTGTAAGTAAACTACGATCTGCAATTTGAAAAATTGGGGTACCTACATATTTTGAAAAATCACTATATTTTTAGGGTTGCAGAAGTTATTCGTTTCCGTCTTGTGAGCACCACGTCGATGGAAAGAAACCGCAATGTGGCGAATCTAAACCCACACCTGAGTGTGTTAGAAAATGTGACCCACAATCCACTAAAACCTACGATCAAGATTTAAAGAAGGGTTCAGAAGTGTATACCATTCAAAATGACGAAGATCTTATTAAACAGGAAATTTACAATCACGGACCAGTTGAAGCTGCTTTTACAGTATACGCAGACTTTGTACATTATAAAAATGGTAACGACTCTTTATTTATTTTTGGAAAATAATTAATAACCGGATTACACTTGTCAATTTTAAAGATAACTTCCTGAACTAGAAATGAAGATAAATTTTGCGATATTACTATCAAATTGTATTATCATATATAAATGCCTACATACGTGCATGCATATACAGGTTGTAACAATGATCAAAATTTTGGAATACGCCGATAACATTTCTCATTAGCTTGTTTGTTTAACACATTATCAGAGTTAATTATATCTTGGATAACAATTCTTGTACATATATTGCAATATTTAACTTGTAGGGGTGTATATTCACGTAGAAGGTAAAGCCCTCGGCGGACATGCTGTCAAGATCTTGGGATGGGGTAGTGAAAATGGCATACCATATTGGTTGATTGCCAATTCGTGGAACGAAGATTGGGGCGACAAAGGTTATTTCAAATTTTTGCGCGGTCAAGATCACTGCGGCATAGAATCTGAAATTGTAGCAGGTTTACCCTAATTTCGTTTTATAGCCAATTTGTAATATATATATATATTTTTTACATGATTTTTATTTTCTACACAACAAATACAAAATAAATTAATGGAAAAAATTCACATTAATGATAAGTTATTATTCGATATTTGAAAATATATATTCAATGATAAGCTTTTTGTTGGAAGCATAACTTTTTATTTTAAAGAGTTTTTTTTGCATAATCGATTCATGTTAAAGAGTTTTATATTTCTCATTTATCGATATAAATTGAGTAATTTTGACTACATTATTTAAAAGACACACAAATCTCTTTTAAACAGCCCGCGGATGCTGTGGTCCAGTTGGCCAATCATCTATGTGACGTCACTGCGACGTCGTTATCGATCTTCCAACCGCGTGTGCAAAACATAAAAGACAAAAACTATCATCTTAGCACGGTGACACGGTCCATTCGATCTCATCCAAAGTTTGCTTACAATCTTTTCAAAAACGACCATCTGAAAGTTTGCCAGATAAATAGAACATATACCATGTTAATCTTCAAATTTTAAGATACGTATGGTGGATTAGGACGGTCTATTAAAAAAAAAGAACATATCCTCGCTCTAGCTTTGCGGTAAGTCGGCTGAATAACTGGATTATTATTATTATTACTGTCGTTCGTTTTAATTACATACATCGAGTGTGGTCTATTTGAGAAAATTGATGTTTTTTTGACGTATATTAAAGTACATATGTACTGCATCCTCCAAAACTACTCATATCTACGCCAATCGGGAGAAAAGGTCGATAAAGACACACTTTATAACATTTCTAGGAAGATAATTACACACATTTCTTTTCATTTTTATGTAACTTGCTTCAGATAGTGTAAATGCCATTATGTGAGAAATTTAATTCAAAATTATCAAAAATATATAATTTATTTTAATTATATTGAATTTAATAATAGGAAGCGTTTGTCGTACTTGCATTAATTTCGATTTTAACTTGTTTGAAATTTATTACTACAAACTAAAGAATTGAGAACATTGTTTTCTATGTTTGATTTTTTTTTTATTTTTACGACAATTTTTGATCGAACTAACTAATACTGGAGGTATTAATTAATATAACTTAATAAAATACATATAGAATGATGTTCGCTTTTAGTAAACCACGAGGTGCCAAAGAATTCGGTTCATTATAAGCGCTAAATGATAATTATCTAATTATAATAGTACATATGATACTACTTGAATCCTTACATGACAGACTGGTTCGTTTTGTTATAAGGAAAAATTCGAAATAACCGTTTATGTCATATGCAAAACTACTGTATATATCAAATGTAAAAATTACAATGCGACCGTAGATGTTGCCATTTACTCAAAAAAAAATGTATATTTAAGACAAATCATTCCAGAGGAAATGAAAATGTGGAGGTGTGTTTTGGTGATGGGGGGCAGGTAGCGTTGCGCGCATCAGCCCCCCGGCACCGCCGCCAGCATGTCGCGCGCTAGAGAATGAAGAAGCAAAACGTTCGGACTCTATCTCTTATCGTTTGCACTTTTACCTATCTGCTGGTAGGGGCGGCCGTGTTTGACGCCTTAGAGTCCAAAACGGAAAACCAACGAAAAATCGTCCTACAAGGTACGTAATGATCGCTCTAACCGATCAATCAATCTTATCATGTTACTCTATTAATGTATACAAGCTGGTATTTGTCGGCAGCCTTCGTTTGTAACGTAATAGTTCGAAAATGAGCATTACATCGGTGAATATGTGGTGCGAACGTTACAACGCGCACTTTGTAATGGTACAATTTGAAAATTACGTTGAACCAAGTCGCAGCAACGACACAGTAACAGAAATTTGATCTTCGTACTTCGTGCCGACCTTATGTTCGAAGACGAACTTTTACAAAATCGAATATTCACTGATGAGTATGTGGAGCTAGCGTAACGTAATGCTCGGTATCGAGCGCGAGTGAATACTGCCGATGAGTACCCGCCTCAAGAGAAATAAATCCAGATGTTTGTGTTGCTGACTCGTAATAGCGGTTCTCGTTTTAGAAATTCAAGCAATAGTCAGAAAAAAATACAACATCAGCGACGAAGATTACAGAATAATGGAAACAATCGTGTTAAAGTCGGAACCCCACAGAGCCGGACAACAGTGGAAATTTACGGGAGCCTTTTACTATGCCACCACCGTATTGACCACCATCGGTTACGGCCATTCGACTCCCGCCACAATTGGCGGCAAACTCTTCACGATGTGTTATGCCATGGTGGGTATTCCTCTCGGTTTGGTCATGTTCCAAAGTATAGGCGAGCGCGTCAATAAGCTCAGCAGGTAAGCGGCGCTTTATCTAAAATTCTGAGCTACGTAATGTTGATCTTTCAGTGTAATAATACGATCGGTCAAATCCTCTTTACACTGTCGTCAAACTCAAGCATCGGAATTAGATCTAATCTGTGTGGTGACCACGTTGAGCTCGTTGACCATAGCAGGGGGGGCGGCCGCTTTTTCCAGATACGAAGGATGGAGTTATTTCGACTCCGTTTATTATTGTTTCATTACACTTACCACGATAGGATTCGGAGATATGGTGGGTCTACATTTGATAACTTTGCGATTTTAATGGCGAAATTATTCAATTTTTAGGTTGCTCTTCAGAAAGATAACGCGCTTAGTAAAAAGCCCGAATACGTGATGTTTGCCCTAATATTTATATTATTTGGTTTAGCTATAGTAGCAGCTTCTTTAAATTTGCTCGTACTTCGGTTCGTCACTATGAATACTGAAGACGAACGAAGAGACGAAGCTCAAGCTATGCAGGTATCCGAATTATTCGTGTACTAATTGCAAATTTACACTTTTTTTGTCAGGCGTTAGCTGGTGCTGTGAGACTCGAAGGAGATGTGATAACGGCGAATGGTTCCATATTAAGCGGTCAAATGGGACATCAGTGTACCGAAACCACCTCGCTGGACGTAGACGATACTTCAGTTTGTTCTTGCCATTGTGGATGTTTCGCTTCTAACAGTAGGCATAGGTACATTTCAATTTGGAATTTGTCGTCGGCAAATGTCGCTTTAGTATATTAAAGTAAGCCTTGCATGCTTTTAGGTTTACGGTACGAAGGTCGCCTACGCAAATCAGGCATTTATTACCGATTTTACCGATGCACGAGCTTCATCCTCCCCACGGTCCTCCGGCGCCCACGCCGGCAATTTATCCAAATCACAGGGCATCGATTTAGGACACCATCTCGCATTATAAAACACATGTGATATTTGAACTTTAATATGAAATTATTTCGTACGAACGCAATGTGTACATCAAAACACGATATGTTTTTTTTTCTACAAACTTTTTACGTCTCCCATTCGATTATGTTCGTTTTGCACAATAATTAAAGCGAATTTATGCCTCGTCTTCCTGGTCAACAAACACCACGATTTATCGTTTAATTGGAGAAATATCATATTTTGAAATTTTCGACTCCCGACTTACTGTAGGTTGAGTATACTCAATGGAACCTGGGATCAAAATAGAGCTAGACTAACATCTTAGAGCTCTTTAGCCAATTTTAGTTGTTATATATAAGATATGTCTCATTTAAAAGTATGTAGTGTCAAACCCAAAATTAAAAAAAAAAACAACAAAATTTTGCAACATTTTCGTGAAATTAAAACTTTAATATTTTGGAAATACTTAAAATTGGTAACGCTTTTGTTATAATGAAAAATTTTAAACGCATTATTTCATAAAATTTCTAGATTTTTACACTATTTATTCAGTTTCTACAAGTGGCGTTTGTGAACAAATATAATTATGTAATATGTAACTAATGAATTTATCTATATTTCGATATAACGCGATAATCAATTCGATTGCGGAATTTAATTGTACCGGGTGTCCCATTTTCGGGATTGTTGGGGTTATTATTAAAGACAGAATGTTATTTTTTTTTCACTTCAGTAATCAAATGGAAAGTTTTGATATCAAATTTGTGACGGCTTTTCTAGTTTTTTAGTTATGTGTTTATATATCAAAAAAAATGGGCTGCTCTAGATGAAATCATTTGCGCAAAGGTCGATAGCTCAGTAAGTTTTTTTTTTATAAAAAGATTTAATTTTCGAAATATTTGCCAAATTTATTGATACGAAAAAGAATATTAAAAAATCCTAATATTATATAATATCTCAAACAACAAAAATTTTTATAAAATAACTGACTACGCCACTAAACTTAACCTACAAAACTGTCAAAATCAATTTTTGCTGTTTTAATAGACATATAACGGAAGCGGGAATATGAGAGACGATATTTATAATCACCCTATAGTTTATTAAAAACTAAAAGATATATTGTCATATCTTGTTCAGTTTTTAAACTACAAAAATCCTCTCTAATCGGACACCTAAATCTTTCATTTGATCAAAAAAAAAGGGAACTAAAGTAACTCTAACGCACGTCAGAAGTGCTGAAAATGGGACCCCTGTATACACCTGATACATTCATATTATTTATTTTACCTGCATAAAACGATATACAGGGTCATAATGGCATTAATTTTAACTAAGTCTTCGGAAGACTTAGCAAAGACAGAAAATCGAAAAAAAAATGGTATTCGACATTTTAAAATAAACCCAAATCAACCCATTGACCACCAAAAGCCCGGTGATACTGACCACATTAAATGCTTTACGGCAACAGATGCTTATCACGTTTATCATCCACCCACCAGCTCCAAAGATAAGCCGGACTGTTCAGGGCGAAACATGGCTAATTAGTGGCTAACAAATCTCTATTAATTATTTTGACGAATAAGTATTTGTATTTCCATACACTTAAAACTTTTTACATTTCTTTTGTTTCGTTAATCGATCGATCCGACGAAAATAATTAGCAAATTCAAAAAATAAATGAACACAAAGGACTCAAACTAAAATATTAATTTTAAAAATGCGACGCACTAGTTTATTTAATTTTTAAGCATATTAACGTTGGTTAGCAGTTAGGTTGTTGTTTATAAAAAATATGTCAACGATAGCCCACAGTGAAAATAGGTGCAGTGTGCTTACATTAATACTCGAGTGCCTCTTTTCCGAACTATCGAGCGTGATGATTCCTCGATCAACTACACATGGTTTAAAAAATTTCTATCGCCATTACACAGGATCACAAGAAACAAAACGTCGGGAAATAACTCTCCAGTATTAACCACTTTAACACTTGCACCCACTAGAGCGAATTTAATTCATCTCTTGCAGCAATGATACCATCAACGTTTGCACCCATCTCGCGATTTTACCTTTTTTTTTTCACGTAACTTTCTTCTGCAATTCGTTGTTACCCGATTTTCATATAAAAAAGCGAATCACCCGACGACTTTTTGGTAACCATCGGTGCCACCTGTATCATTTAATGATTTTCGGATTGTCATCATTTAGACCTAACCTAGCAATGCTTTGTTTATTTGTTTCGCCCGAGTCCCAACTGCGTTAATTCTTCTTCTTTCTATTTAGCTGGGCCTTGGGAGCTTTGGCGTCAGTGGCAGCCAAAAAATGGGTTTAGTTTGTGATTTTAAAATATTATTTGTCAGCGTAATTAAACCTGAATTAAAAAAAAATCACGTATTGCTATCATACTTATTTCTCTCTCTTCCCCTAAAATTAATGCCATTATGACTGAATCACCGTGTATATGTACAACGTTGACTTTTATTGTAAATAAGCCACTACCATGCAATTGTATATAAGAGCTTTAATTTTCGTCGTTTTTTATAGAAAAATATAGATAAAAAACCATATAGACATTTTTTGGCATCATTTTATTTTTAGTCCTGTGATTTTGTTAATTTAATAATCGACCGGCTTCGACTGCTGTAGCTGTAGCGAAGTATTTCCCTAAATGTTGATTGCGCAGAAAATTTTGAACGTACTAATTTTTATTGCATAAGAAGGACCATTTAACTTGAATTAAAAAGGGCATTTGCCTATTTGTAAATAGTTGTTATAGACTGCGAATTAATATTAATTGTATGATTGACCATTGACTTATTATTATTATTATATATTTACGTTGTATTTCAAAATAAATGACAAAATTGAGCATTATTAAGCGAACGTAAGTTATGCACATGCAGTCTTAAATTTTAAGGTATAAATCTTGTAAATATGATAAAACTGTTTTTAATAAATCGACTTATGTGTGACACGTATGCATATGAGAAGTGTATACTGCCAATAATTTTAATTTCTTTTTATTAAAAATTTGAACTCCTTGTTGTTTTATTATTGCACCCCGGAGGGAAACGCGATTCTCTATCTAATTTTACGCCAGGAGTGTGAATGCAAAGCATCCCTAAAAAAAAGTGTTTCGGGCTTATCGGTTCGAATTGATTATTAACACGTAAATTGAATAATACCCACTTTATTACCAAACTAAACTCGGAACACTACAACTGGATAATGAACTCGCTGATTTACTTCTAACTACTAACTCACTAATTATACTGACTGACTCGAGGGAAAGGCGACCGCCTTATATAGTTTTGGCTCCCAGGTTCCAGAAAAATTCCGCAGATAAGGCTTATCGTTTGCCGAAATTTCTGGAACGCTTATCTGCCGTTTGCTTCGTTATCGCGGCCGCTTTCCCCTTGTCAGATCTTTCTAGAAAATTTTCTTACGTACTAAATTCTATAATTCACAATTCGCTACAAAAGTATTTGTAAACGGTGATTCAAATCAAAATTGATTTTGCATATTACAACGTAAAATATTTTTGAAACCACACCCTATTTGTCAACGGCAATACGAACTGAGATTTCTCCTAGAAACATTAACAAAGAAGTTTTTCGAAATTAAAATTTAGGGAAAAGAAATGTAAAGCATTAAAGGACTTTTAATAAAAAGAAATTTTTAAAAAACATAAAACTTGTTTATTTAATATGGCTGGATCCGATTCTCTGTAAGCTTTTCAACGAGTCCCAGCACGCCTTATGTTTTCATTTCAGAAAAAAAGTAGGAGTAGCTGCGGGTTAGGCGTTTTAAAGAAAATTGACTCATTCAAAAGATATGAATTTTATTTAGTACTTCTGGTCATTTCTGCATATTAGTAACACTGGCTAATGTTTTTTTATTCAGCAACCATGAAAGGATTTATCGAGGGTTCCCTAAGATTCTTTTTAAGTTTTGAATACCTCTGCTCTGGCGCAACGTTTCATTACTATTTTTAGCCCGGGAAGAAGCGACTTTATTTAACGAAAAAATATTTAATATGTATAAAGATCTACTCTATTATAATTTATTTACAATAATATTTAATTAAATCTAAATTTTTATAAATAATTTTGACAAAATTACAGTATATAGGAACATAATTTTTTAAGGTCCAGTATATTTTATCGTAAACATTAAAGTGTGTTCTACATTATTTTGAAGTTTGTCAAAATTACCGACAGAAAGATTTAGAAAAAATATAAAGTAGATGAAACGTCTCATTTGATTCTTAATGATGTCATATCATGACAACTTGAATAAAAAGAAATACTAAAATATGCGTATTAAGTATGATAGTATAAAATTAAAGAAGAGTTTCACACTATTAATTATTATTATTTTGTAGATTAAGACGATTACTTTCTCTTTTGGCATTTTTTATTATAATTTGGTATGTAATGTATACAGAACTATTAATATTTTTCTTTAAAAAGTACCATTGGCTTACTCCAAAGTGCGAAAAACATTGTTTGAAATTATTGTTGGTGGCGGACCCTCACATAAAACAAGACGATAAAGGCTTATTTGAATTTTTATGCCCTATGAGTTCGCGTTATACGGATAAGTATACAAATATAATTAGATACTTGTTACTAAAAAAATGTGATGTCATCAAATTTTCAGATATTTAAAATACACCTTCGGATACGCATACAATTTCGTTCGACCGGATTATGTGATATTTTTGGGAGATCTATTCGATGAAGGATCGGCAGCATCCGAGAGAGAATTTTACTATTATTATGAACGCTTTGAGGAGATTTTTTTGCAACCACCCGAAGGAAACCCAGAAGTATGATTGCGACATCGATAAGGCCTAAATTAAAAATGTGTTTTAGTATATATTTCTGCCCGGAGAAAGGGATATAGGAGGTGCTTTGTGGAACAAACTTAGCGACCGTAAAATTGAACGTTTCGAATCCTTTTTCGGTCATATGCAGTTTAAGGAACGAGAAAATTATGTTTTTGTAAAATTGGACCAACTGTTAGGGACCATGCCTAACACGAAAGAATTTAATAATATTAACAAAACCTATATTGGACTTAACCATATACCGATAATGTATATGCAGTCGAATATTGAGGTACATAATACATACATACATACATATAATGTATAAATATTATCGAACCATGTAATTTTCATTCGACATTTTAATTTAAAATTGTGACTTCAGATTATACAAAAGAAATTACCTCACGTTATACTTACGGGGCACCATCACGAAGCTATCCTTTTGAGGATGGATGGGATATTTCCAAAAAACAAAACGGTGAAATCCATAAAGTTCAATGATAATAGAGTTTTTGAAATGATCCTCCGAGCTAACCGAATTTACGAAATCATTATGCCCACGTGCTCCTACATCTTAAATTCTCGAAGTATCGGTTACGGATACGTCCTTTTGGGTAGCTAATGTCCTTCTGGATTAATTACTTATTAATTGTATATATTACAGAAAACGATCGTCTTAAATTCACAATACTGTGGTCTCCTTTGGAATATGAACGAGTCATAAGATATCTGATTGTACTAAAGTTAATTTTATTGCTGGGCATTTCAGTTTTTATTTTTTTTAAAGTTCGCTCTATCCATTTAAAGAAATGAACAAAAACGAAGATTGCTAAATTGTAAGGACTCGATATTTTAAAATGTCGATTAAATATTTTACTTTGTTTTATTAACAATTTATATTACTAAACCCAAAAATAAAAACCATTTGGATTAAAATGTATTTCTTATTGAAGCTTTTTATTAACAAAATGATTAAAAAATAGGTTTGGATAACGTCTTATCATATTCGAAAGGGTCAATCATTTCTTGTGGTTTATTTGAAAGGAAATAAATAAACCAGAGGAAATTAATTACTACAGTAGTCAAATCGTTTTAAGATAACTGCGATACGAAGATGACTTATAAATTTAGGAGGTGTGCAAATTAGCTACAAAAACGTACAGTGATCGAAGCGGACGCATTAAAAAAGTAAGTCGTTTTGTTCTCATAACAATTGTAATATTTTTAGTTGTTTTTTAGAGGATATTTACCGAACAAGAAGGATTAATTGATAATATTGTGATTTTTTTAAATTACAGACCGCTATGGAGACATTAGAAGTCGATACCGCCTACTTTTACCCCAACGAAAATGCAAAATCTCATAAAACCGATAAATTCGAACTCGTTAACGAAGAAGTTCCCATTCCGGTTCTTCGTAGGGGTCTGAAATTCACTATAGCGATACGTTTCATTCAAAGATCATTCGATGCGAAAATTGATGATCTCAAGATTACTTTTAGCTACGGTAATTGTTAATTAAATTTTCTAGTAAATATTAATGTAACATATTTACCAAATTCGTTCCTTCTTAGGACCAAGACCAAACGTTATTAAAGGCACAAAAGGAGTAATTAAAGTGTCAACTGACAAAATTAATGCGCAAGATGATAAATTTTGGTATAGTAACGTACTGGAGAAAGGAGAAAATCATTTAACTTTGGAAATTTTCGCCCCTCCTACTATCCCCATTGGTGTTTGGATTATGGAAATTGAAACGAACAGACTCAATTCGACGCTTCCACCGAAAATATACAAATACGAGGACGATATTTATTTCCTGTTTAATCCTTGGTTATGTCGTAAGTTTTATTTTGCCTATTTTACATTAATTGCTTAATTAATAATTAATAATAGCTAGGAATATTATCTTTCATACACATACACAGTCTAAAGAATATTTATCACATTTCTAAATTCAAAAGAATTTCAGTAGTTAAAATATAACGAAATCAGCGACGAATACCTTTTCCCTACTACATTAATTGAAATACAAATATTGTCCCCTGCAACCAAGAAAGATTAAAAAACGCAACAAAGGTTGCTCTAACGCGTTTCGACAGCCAAGCCATCTTTCTGAAGATGATAGCTTGGCTGGTCGAAACGCGTTAGAGCAACCTTTGTTGTGTTTTTTAATCTTTCTTGGTTTCAGGGGAGAAGATTTGTATTTCAATTTTCGAAGATAACCAAGGACCAGTACGTTCCACCAAAAAAAAACGACATTAATTTTGCAACATTCCATAAAATACATTCTTAGAATTAACCATCATTGATAAACGAAGAACTAACTAAACGTTTCCTGTAATAACAAATGGAGGTACTGGACCTGTTTTTCGTCAAAATGTTTCGCCAATTCTTTAATTTTTCATAAAAATGTTCTTTCCTGTAATGGTCAAAAAAAAAGAGGGAATAATGAAATAAGCTCATAACAAAATGACACGAAATTAATAAATTCCTCAAAAATTTCACCACAATCTCCGTTAACGTTTTCAGAGGATCTAACTTACATGCCAGATCAACGTTTACTCGACGAATACGTCTTAACCGATGTCGGCAAAATCTGGGTCGGACCTTGGGGCTCGAGCAGAGGTCGCGAATGGGTTTTTGGCCAGTTCGACGCGGTCGTTTTACCCGCCGTCATGCTAATGTTTGAAAAATCCGGCATGCCCCATATGAGGTAACTCCTTTTTCAATTAATCAGTTCTCAATCTCTGGACACGATGTTATCTTTTTAGCCGAGGCGATCCGATAAAAGTGTCCAGGATGATATCCAAAATGGTAAATAGTAACGACGACGACGGCATTCTCATGGGACGATGGGATGGGGAGTATTCGGATGGGACGGCACCTTCCGCTTGGACAGGTTCGGTGCCGATTCTAGAAGAATATTTGGAGACCGGATCGCCGGTTAAATACGGACAGTGCTGGATTTTTTCGGGGGTCGTAACAACGAGTAAGTTGAAAGTTGAATTTCGAGCTGGAGCCTTTGCATCTCGTATCTTAGTTTGTAGAGCTTTGGGGATCCCGTCTAGAGTGGTTTCGAATTTAGTTTCTGCTCACGATGCTAACGCTACTTTAACTATTGACAAATATTACGACGCAAACGACGAGGAATTAGATTACGATCCCCACAATCCGATGGGGGAAGATTCCATTTGGAATTATCACGTTTGGAACGACGTTTGGATGGCAAGACCTGATCTGCCCAAAGGTATATATGTATATCGTAAATCCTAACAGTATCTAATTCTTCAAAACTAAAAGGTTGATTTCCTTATATTTCCGTTAAGGAATACCCGCCGGTTTATAATTTGTCCGCAGATTGAAATTGTCTTTCTCGGAAAAACGATATTTAAGAATATGGAGGCTTGCAGAAGAGTAATCTAAAGCATGATTTGTATTAGGTTACGGCGGATGGCAGGCTATTGATGCAACACCTCAAGAAACATCGAGCGGTTTCTACCAATGTGGTCCCGCATCTTTGGAAGCTATACGAAAAGGTCAGGTAGGGTTTAATTACGACGTACCCTTTATGGTGGCTTCGGTCAACGCAGATTTAATGCGTTGGAAGGAGGATCCGAATCATGTGCTCGGTTATTCGAGAATTTACTGTAATAAATACCAGTAAGTACTCGCAAGGTAATTAAAAACATTTAGAAGATAATTATAGGGATTTCCCATTTCAGCATTGGTCGTCTCATTTTAACAAAAAAACCGTTCCAATACGATCCGAACGGAGATAAAGATCGAGAGGACATTACAACCCAATATAAACCGAAAGAGGGAACGGAAGCGGAAAGACTTTCGCTTTATAACGCAGTTAGAGGGACAGAATCCGCGAAAACGTAAACGTACCTCCTTTAAAAAATGAACGTCCAAAATAATATTATAGAATTTCAGTTACTTTTGCATGCCCGATCCGTCTCTCGAAGATGTAGAATTCGACTTGCAAGAGCTCGAAAGAATAAATATAGGCGAGGACTTCTGTGTAACGATCGTAGTCAAGAACAAAAGCAAAGAAAAACGTACCATTAATGCCGTGCTTTCGGCGAGGAGTGTTTACTATACAGGAGTTAAAGCCCACTTGATTAAGAAATCACAGGGTGAATTCGTCATGAAACCAAATTCAAGTATTGAGAATGGTTTTTATGGAATATTTAATTTAATGTCTGATTTTTCTAGCGGAAACGGTGCGGATGAGTGTAAAAGCGGAGGAATATTTAGATAAACTCGTCGAACATGACATTATGAAACTGTACGCCGTCGCTAATGTAAAAGAAACTCGTCAAACTTGGGCCGATGAAGATGATTTTCAAGTTTTGAAACCTATTCTTGAAGTCAAGGTGATTTTTTTATTCGATTTGTTAACAATAATAAATATAACAATAATCGTAATATTTCAGATTCCGAGTAAAATTCCGTTAAAAAAACCGACAAGTATCACTGTGCAATTGAAAAATCCGCTGAAGAGCTCTCTCTCTGGGTGTAAATTTAATATCCATGGACCGAGCTTGTGCAGAAATTTGACAATTTCTTACCCGAATATTGGAGCTGGAGAAGCGGTGAAGGTGGAGACTATCATCTTGCCCAAAATGGCTGGTGAACAAAAACTCGTTGCCACTTTCATTTCGAAGGAATTGCACGGGGTGTCCGGATCGGCATCGGTGAATGTTGTGGACAAATAAATTTGTCCAGAATCATTATATACTTATTTAGCTTTGCTATTTGTGACATGGCAGTTTGGCATTTATCCAATTAATAAAAGCTTTTAACTAATAACGTATTAGTCAATGTATCGGTTGGTGCAATAAAAGTATTTTTAGATGCAAATCTTATTTTAAAAATTAGAAATCCACACGAAGGGACATTTTAAATAAATTAGATTGAACAAATATAAATTTATTACATACATATATATCAACACATACAATATAGAAATATATACTAAATATTCCATAAAAGGCCAATAATCAATTAGTAAATGAAATAAATACTAAAACTTTTCAGCTTTAACAACTTAACATTTGATTCGATTACAGATTATATTTATACATGTATAAAAAAAAATGAATACAATCAATTTTAGGTCCATTTAACATAAGGCACCTAAAAGCCATATCCAACTGTGTGCATCGTGTAGCATCTAAAAATATTTATTTTGGACGAATTCCATCCTAAACAGCGATTGGAAGCAAAAAATGATGAGACTAGCCGCCACGTTATTGTACCAAGATTTCGTAGTCCCTGAACGACAATTCCTCCCCCCCGTAGGGGATATAAAGGCAACCGTGGCTCGGTTGCACTTTCCCAATTGTCAAACTACCATCGTGAACTACTCTACCCACATAGAGCGGTTCTCCGTCTTCGGATTGACCGCCGGCAACGGCATTGCCTGGTACGTTGCCCCCGCTGCAGGAGATCCAGTGGCCGCGGAAGTCGCAAAGCACTTCGTAATCGCTAATGGCATTTTCTTTGCCGCCCCACGGAATGTAAGCGGTGCCGTGACTGGCTACCAGTTTGCCGGGAATTAGCCCACCACTGAGACTGGCTCTAGCTATGTAGACAGGTTCGCCGTTGTCTTCACCTATAAATAAAAATTCTAAAAATTGTACCCGAAGCATTACACATGACAATTTGTCGGATTCTCGTATGGATAATATTTTCAAAATTTACCAAATTAAATTTTAGAAACTTCCGCTATTTGTCTTAACACAACAACATACGTACATTAACAATGTTTATCAAAATTTTAATTTTAAACATTCAAATATTTTTCAAATATAATTTTTCTCTTTAGTAGTTGGTTAAATAATATTCATTATTTACTTTTTTTTCGTTTATCTAATTGAGATGTTTGAAAGTTTTTTGAAATCCTGGGCAGTCGTCGAGACAGCTGGGGTGTAAATTTTTAAAAAGGACAAACTATACAAAGTATACGTATTATGTAACGCATCGTATTTATTATCGATTAAAAATATACTTCTTCTGGGATTAAACCGTATCAAAGAACAATTAAAAGTGTTCGACGATTCGCCCACCATCGTAGGGGACTTCTTCAGGAACAAAAGAAATAATAAATAAAAATACGAGAAAAACGTTCAAGAAATTTAAAAAAATATATTTAAAACAGTTTCGCATCTGGCAGTATGGTGCTGTGATGCTTTGAATTTGGTTTTTTCATTGCATGGTATACTTTTATTGTAAATTTCATTTATTATTTCTTCTGTTCTTGAAGAAACTCCCTGCGGCAGTGAGCGAAACGTCGAACCCTTTTAGTAGATCTTCGACACGCGGTCCAATCTCGGAAGAAGTATAAGTTTTACTCACTCCGCCCGTGGAAGCCTTCGTTATCGAATTCATTATCAATTAACAAATCATAAAATACTCACCTCCGGCGAAAGCACTGGGAGGAACTTGACCCCCTCTGGCGGCCACCCAACACATGTTACCGTAAGAGCCGCCGCCACCGGCGTGTCCTCCGTGTCCGCCTTGGCCCGGCCCGATCGGTTGGCTTCCGGCCAGATTTTCAATGACCCAAGAGCCCCGAGCGCCCCATCCGGTGCAATAACCGACGTACTCGATGGGTATGTTTTCGTAATCCGTGTACGTAATGAAGGGATTGGCATTGCCCTCTTCTCCTGCGCTTATCGTACCGTTTTCCCATCTCACCCAGAATCCGCGGAACTCGTTTTCGTTCAAAATACCGGGAGTGGGTACTTCGGCGACGTCGGGTTTAGCTCTGTTCTTGCGGATGACGGATTTCGTGTTGCCCCAGCCTCCGATAAACACTTCGTACATGGGGTTGGACTCGGAGGGCGATGGGGAAAGGGCGATGTGGGCGTCATTGGCGGCGCGCACTCTAAATTGGCTGATGCCGCTTCTATTTGCCAAGAATGTATACTGAAGGCGATCGTCGGTTTCCAAATCTAAAATCGGATTATAAACACAATTTTTCTTCGTAAATACAATTATTGGAAGATTGGAAGTAACATGTTTATATTAATTAATTGTTATACCATATCGAATCGCAACCGATTGTGTGATGTGAGAGAAATCGAGAAGTAGATGGACTCCCTTATTGTATTTATCAGACAATTGTTATCGCACAGTGACGCATGTTCAGATGTTTAGGCATCTATAGCATACTAGAGATTTTCCCGAAGATGGAAACTTCTGGAGCAAGCGGTGTCGGATATAAAAATACGCGCATCCTTATTGTATTCAGTACGCAGTACATATTCACTAATTGGATTATGTTATTCTTCAGTAACGTGCATACAATGAAGGCAAAAAGGCATTGCCTACCCTAGCAAAACCGGAAAAGAAAATATAAATGTACTCCTACTCGTAAATAAAATTAATTTTTCAGCAGATACAGTATTTCTTTTTATTAATATTTTGTTTCTTTTTTCGATCATTAATAAAAGGTACAAACTTTTAAAATTAATTCAAGGTTATTGCAAAGTTAACACGAATACGGTAATATTCCAGTGAACAGTCACATTTCATCACAATATTCCCATATAGGAGGCACATGAGTCAAAGGCATAGGCAGATAACAACAATACCATAGCGCTTATATGGAGATGTAAAGGCAGCACGTTTTGCTTGCCAAAGTGTCTATTGCAGCGACATCTTTGTTACAGTGAACGCACATTACATCCACTTCGGTAAATCCCCTAAAAATTATTTCATAACGCTATTTGTTAGTCTTGTTGTCAACGTCTACGTTCCGTCTGTGTTTTATAGTGTTTATTTAGTACAAACCGAATTCATTCGTTTTATTTTAAAAAAGCTTTATTCAATACATTTAATATATACATAGTGTTGAATTGTTCTGTTACTGTTCGTTTATTAGACTGTTAGTGACGGTACGAAAATGCAGTGAAAATGCGATCATTGAGAAAACTGCTTACAGCGGCTAAAAAACTTTCATTGGTGTGTGATATTTTGGTAAAAAGTCTATGGCAATTACAAATAAATTATTATTTCCAAAAGAAAAATTTACGTGGACTGAAAAACTTAATAATTCATAAAGTTTAGTTCCACTTTGAAACGTGCGAATAGGATTCTTGCAACGATTTTCTGCTTTGTAAGTACACGATAATTTTTGCTACGTCACATTTACTCCAACGTTTACTTTTGTCTGTATCGGAATCATTGGATATCTATTTGCCTATCCTGTCTCAAACGGCACTGCACGCCACTGTTATTCTTGGTTGTATTGCTTTCCGTTTTCTTGGTCTAAATAAACTATTCAAAATCGCGGCATATTTGTAATTGAACCAAAACACTTTGAAATGATATTATAATAGAAAAACTTGTAACTTTTCCAACTTTTTTAATATACAACGAAAAAATATTAATAACGTTATATTAGCTATTTCCTAAACCGATATTTTGGAATTAATATTTTAATCATATCATGAATCACAAGAATATTCTTGTACGTGAATCATGCGTTACAACTAAAATAGGCTTCCTGATTTAAATATGAATTAATCTGGAATATGATGCGCACACGCACACACACACACACACTCACCTTTAAAATGATGACGGATAAAATTTAACACGGCTTATTTATTAATAAAAAGTAATGAATTTGTAATGCCCTCTTCTTTGTGGTTTCTTCTAAAACTATCATCAGAAAAATAACACTTTTTGCAATGTGTCTCCTAAAAGTCTGGCGCCATTCTTTAGTTCAGGACAAGGTCGGCATTGATTTTAAAACCTTGTCCCATTACATCATCGTTCGGATATAACATTCTCGCACATCAGTTATAGTGTTTTGTGTATATATGCAGCAAAAACGCGATACTTTGCTTTGTCGATCATAGGTCGATCGAATCGTTATTATACGTACAGATTTTATGAATATTTAATCTAACAAATAACGAAGGACGTGACTGTATTAACCAAATGCGTAAATGATATTAAAAAAACAATAGCTTTCAGAAGACTTAAAGTAGCCATTACCGGCGACTTCGTCCGCGAGCTTTGATGAATTTTACAACTTGACAGGAAATTATTCAAAATTAAAGAGTCCTTAAATTTATCAAATTTACAACTTAATTTGTTTTGTTTTAATGTTTAATGTTGTTTCTTTTTTTAAATAAAATCAAGATATAGTAAACTGCTATGAGATAACAATAGAGGGTCGATCATAGTTTTTCATTTATGAAATTATTTTGGATAAACGTAATAAAACTAACTTCAGTAGCACGTACAACTTTAGAGAGTTCTTGCAGCTTATGAAATGATGTTTAGTTTCAATTCTTTGATACGATTATGTGAATATTTAACTGCATGAGGGGTCTTCAGCTAATATGTTAGGTAGTAAAATTACCCTCTATCGCGGTTTATATTTATATTAAACGAATCCTATGTGCAAAGTTGCGGTAAGGTCGTGCCCCATCGCCTACATAAATAAATGAAGAAAGATTATTTACTCTTTCTAGATCTAATATTAGTTACCCTTGCAAAGTACGTCTAAACCAATTTTCGTTAAAATGGCTTCAGTAATTAAGCCATGAAAAGCAGACAGACGCCTATCTTTGCAAATTTATAAGGAAAAGATATTCGATAAGAGCCTTTCATCTAGCGAACATTATCGACCTGTTTAAATGTACGTGTATTGAAAAACTGGGGCAAGGTTGTCCTAATTTTTCGTAGATATTTTAACGTCGTTTGCCAGCAATGAAAAATATTTAACGAAAATTTAGTAAGATGATGATGATATTCTTTCTATAAATATTCAGTATTTTAGAATAAAATCGAAGGTCGCGATCGGTAAACTGCATCTAAAAATACTTAACACTCAGATTATCTATTTTACTAGTTCAACAAATTTGATTTTCAGTGATCAAATACCTCGTTAATGATATTCTCAAAAAATTTTCATATAAGAAATTCGATTCAGTACGATTGAGAATCTGCATTTTTATTCGCAACAATCTGCTAATTATTAATTAGAAAAAGTGACATAAATACATAACATAAACATAATGGTGATATTTGGGTTTTTAAATTGAGCAAGGTTAGGTTAGAAACGGTTCGCTAATGTAGGTCAACTCCTTTTGGATGATAGAATTTTATTGCCATTTTAAATATCAAATATAAATTATGCCGAATATTTAATGAGTGCCGGACAATTAAAAGATATCTTTTTTTTTTAAAATAACATATTTTTCTAATGGTATTAATTTATAATCGTGTTACCAAGCGAAGGAGCCTGGAATATTTGCAAACACCGAGACAAACAAATAAAAAATTCCAGAGCTGTTGTATGTTGTATCGAAAGGATGACAACAATTCTAAAAATAGTCAGTTATGCGATGCCGTAATCCACCGTAATGCTCAAGTGAACTCTAGGTCGAGTTATAATAGGCGTGACCGTCCGCTAAAACTCCAATTCTTCAATTTATTGCGAATAATGAAGTAACATTTTTTTTAATAAATCGGAAATATTTCTCGGTGTAAATTTTTTTTTTTTTTGAAGAGATTATTCTAAATGTGTCTCTTTGTGACAAAACTCTTTTAAATATGTATTATTGATGTTGTTACAAACGAAATATCGAATGAATTTAGTTTATTATAGATTATTCATCATCATGGTTAATTATTAGTGTTTTTCATTGCCAAATCTATTACATTAACGATAACATTGGCCATGGCTATGTTGTTACTTCCTTAGAGCTTGCAATTAAATATTTTAACAGCTAACGTCACATATCGTTATAAAATTATATTACATTACTGTATACAAATTTGATCTATTCAACGTTAAATAAAAATACGGTTAAATATTTATAATGTCCTACATCTATACTTTCTATGCGATGTTTTTGCAGAGTAGATACATTTTACTTTCAAAGTTGAAACGACAAAATTCGGTAAATGAATACACCGACGATTTGTGTAGCTCTTGTTTTGTTTCAAAATTATGCACTTAAGCCCGAAATGAAACCCAATTGTCGTTGATGTTCGTTCAGTTTCAATAAAAGTAACAAATTTTGAGTTTGGACATCCCCTGTTTATTTAGAAATGTCACAAAATTAGGTTAATTGACAGCTATTGTAAAACAAAATTTAAATTATGTTGTTGTTCAAATTCTTGTTTTGTGAACAAGCTTGAATCCTTGACGGGCGAACTCTGGCTGGAATCTCTGAACATACTACAGTTTACAGTACTACTGTCGGGCATGATATCAGGGCTGCCCAACACACACACGCACACACTCCTCAAAAACTGTACATTTATTTGTTTTACGGGATCATGACGGTCGTACTCTTATGTGAATCCCCCTGAATAAGTGAATAAGCACATAACACATTTAAATTTTTCCTTACTATACTAATATTTTAATCAACACCATCTCACGTAGAACGCAAAAAGATAAACCATGTTTAATGTTTGAAAGTCGCCACATTCTTGCGAAATCTAAAATCTATTTAGTTCACTTAGAGCTACATCAAGGCCTGTTAACATGTATTTTTCTTCCGAACGTATTTATTGCGAAAAGTTACGAACACATATGTATAATCCGTTTAAAATGAAAACAACTTACCTAAATAAGACATGTTTGTTTTAAAACTAATAATCCGTCTTAGCTGCACGAGACACCACAACAATTTGAATTGACGACGCAACGAGTCGCAAAGAAGTGTTATAAATGATCCACGATTGCGCGATGCGAAACTAGGACGAATGACGAATGCACAGTGTGAGAAGTAAGAGGAGGTCTAGTGCCGGCATTACGCCTCAACACCACAAATTTATTCAAGAGAGAATACTTAATTATGAGTCATCATTGTAACTAAATGGGAAGTCAAGGCTTTCCAACACGATACGATATTAACTAATAACGAATGGCCCAACTGCCATTATTGACGGGTGAGATCACCTAACACCTAGGGGTTTATTTTCCATACTACAAAACAAACGATATTATTATTACATTATGATCATAGCTATTCCCAAATTCTACACCTGAATCTGAATTATGTGTTCTAAAATGTATATATAAATTTATATTATCTACTTTTTCAAAATTTTGTTGTATCTCTTTTCGAAAATTGTAAAACTAATTAGTTTTTGAGTAAAAGTGGAATACTTGAAATTATTATCAAACTTTAAGCTTGGTAAATTTTCTAAATGTTGACGTTTTTTCCAAAATTTCGTGTTAGAGCTCGAAATTTATTTCTATAAATGTTAGGTTTTTCTAGATTTGAACTTTTTCCCCAAAATTCTAAAATTAACCTTGAAATTTTATACACGATAATTTAAGCTTTTTTTTGATGTCAAGACTGCACAAGATAATTCGAGTAAAGAAAAAGTTGAGATTTCGAATAAAAAGGAATGTACCAAAATTTCGCATGCAGCCTTGAAATGTTGCAAATTTACCTGTGTAATCTCGGAAATGACTGTTTATAAACATTTTTAGCTTCGGGCAAGATCGGGGATTCAAAAGTAGAAAATTGGAAAAAATCTTATTTTGAGTTTACTATCGAAATGTTCGGATTAAAATCAAAGATTCAAAAATGAGTTCCAAAGAAAGAGTTTTTTTTTTCGAAATGTTTAATTTTTTCTGTAAATTCAATTTAGTCCAACTAATTTTAGATTTTAAAGGAAACTTTAAAAATGAGTATTTTCAAGTTTAAACTAAACAGTTTCAAAAGAAGTCATAATTTAGAAAAAAGTTCGAGTTTAAAAGCTGAACAGGAATTTTGAAAAAAAAAGAGCACAAAGCAAAACTTTGACTTTAGTTTAAAAATTTCTACAAAACTGTCTCGAAATTTTTAATTCAAAGGCAAAATTTGGAAATGATATCGAAATTTTGAGAAGAAACTTTAAAATGTCTAAAGAAAATGTTCCTCAACATTTTAATTTAAACATCGGAAATGGCAAATTTAAGGCAAAGAGTTGATTTTAAAACTTAAATGTTTGGGTTATATTAAAAAAAAGAACTCTGATTACCTACAAAAATTTGGATACACTTCCGTGGAAACACAACGAGGTCAGCTCTTAACGTTTATGGGCAACTTTAAATACAATCGCCTGTATTATTTATTGCATACGTTTTAAGTGCTTTTTAGGGTCTATTTTTACCGCCTTAGAGGCCGAATTTTGAAAAATCCTCTTCGAGTGCTCACCTACGTATTTTGGGTAATACCTGTGTGAAATTTGATACTCCTACACGCACCGGTTTAGTCTGTGCGTTGTCTGTCAGAAAGGGCTTAAGAGATTTATTTAGCAGATAAGGTAGTTTATTAGAAAAGAATTAAATTTAGAAAATGGAAGTCCTTATTTATAACTTTTATGCATTTTGTAGTCTAGTATGCCGAGAGCAGGATGAGAGCTAGAGGCTTTTTTTTTTATTGCACCCCCCCCCCCTCCCCAACCTATAAAAGAATGTCATCATACTTACAGATGCGGACCCTGTAAGAGACCCGTTACCCGACGACAATAATAATAATAAATTAATT
The DNA here is from genome assembly GCA_028583605.1 of Dastarcus helophoroides. Classification (NCBI taxonomy): domain Eukaryota; kingdom Metazoa; phylum Arthropoda; class Insecta; order Coleoptera; family Bothrideridae; genus Dastarcus; species Dastarcus helophoroides. The sequence goes on along the minus strand of CM053331.1, from coordinate 41,704,341 downwards.
ATTATTTATACATTAGATATTTATAATTTTGTGTGATGATTGTTTCTAGAAAATTAGAGCTTGTTAGTAATAATGTTATTTTGGATCTATACGAATTATGAATGACTCATTATGTAGAATTTACGGAAAGTATTGTCGATTACAATTTACTGATAAATTTAATAATTAATTTTTTTACATATCTAAAAGAAACGTAACGGAAGCTAATGTTTTTCTCTAATGTCGATTCGACGAATATTTATATTTTGTTTAGATTAGCGGCATATACATTTTAAGATTATTTAAACTTATGCCAGTTCTTGTTATTATTTAAAAGCTCGCCCACTTTAAAAATGTATTGCATTGTAAAATTTATTAACTGTAATGGTTTATTAAAAAGTTATCTTTGAGTAGTTTATTTATGTTATAAAATGCATTATTTATTCGATATTTATATAAATCAGTAAGCAATAACATTCGTCCTAATTTTCCTAATCGCGTAACTCATTTGATTAAAATTATGTAGACATTTCTTAAAAAATATTTATTTACATATATTTAACATTGACGAAGTGACGCATCTTTAAATACTCACCAAAAATACTCCCATTCATAATGACGTTTCGGCTTAATTCAACTATGCCATTTTATTGATCCAGGATTGAAAAAGGGATTGTGGCGAGTGACGAAAACATTTATAAACAATTTAATAATCATAATTCATTAAATTCAAAGTGATTTTGAAATACAACAAGTTTCTTTTTGAATAAATAAAACAATATGTACAAGAACAAACACGTTTATTTACACTTTTCCGGTAAATCTATAATATTTCTTATAATTATTGTACATTAATTTAAATATTTCCGTAGACGCTCCACTTAAGACACGCATCAAGTAGGAAACCGCATGCTGATCACACAGCGATATTAAACTATAGATGCAGTTATTTAAATGAATCTAAAACGACAAAATTTAAAATATTGTCTAACAAACATTTATCAACTACCTTTACGTTCGGATAAAGACTATGTTGCTCATACTGATTCAGTATATCCGCAATTAAATACGGCGATATTCGTACCATATGTTTACTGTGCGATACCAACTGTTTGGTCAATTTTTCCATTTGATGGGCGCAATCCGCCAGTTGCTCCATAATTATCCTTTCATCTTCCAACATTTCTTTCGTCGATTCGCTTTTATCGCAAAGAACGCACAGGAGCGCCCTGTATTGTTGCAAAAAAGGCGGCAATCTGTCCAGAATCATGGCCTGTCGATACTTCAGGAGGACATCCAGATATAAAACCGATTTCCCAAATGATATCACGAAGTTAGTATATTTTTTGCGAATAAGAGTCGAAGGTCGCAGTATAAGTATACCGATTATGGTCGGAGTCAAAAGTAGCTGAATAATGAACGGATTTCAAATTATATGAAAGGGTGATCATTTATAATGTTTCCCCATTTTAGCTTTTTTATTTTTCTCATCAAACAAAAATGTTAAATACAAATGTCGTATAAAATGCTAGCTATTTTCATATACGGCATATTGCACACATGAGTGATAGATGAAAGTTTTTTTAAACGGAACACCCTGCGTAATGTTAATTTTTTAGAGTTTTAATATTTAAGAATAAATATTCTAGATTCCATACTTAAGATGGCCCTCAATTCGGCGGTTAAGAAAAAATAAAACTTTAATAATCAAAGTTAACTGATAAGTCGTATATTTAGTAAATAAACATTTTGCGATACAAATGCCTCATTCATAAAGGAAAAAACAATTAATTTTGCAAACATTTATTAAAAATAATAATAGTATTATATTGTGAATATCTCGAAAACTATTGCAGTTAGGTATAGAACAGGTTAAAAAAAATTAATTTAGAATTTTTTGATGATTTTGAGAAATTAACAATATACAAGGTGTTCTATTTAAAAAAATATAACTTTCTTCTGTCACCCATTTCGGCAATACCCTGTATATACATAAATTTATTGTACGAATGGCTTGTAGTATTTTATACAACTTGCACATTCAACATTTTTCTCTAATGTAAAAAACAAAAAAGTTTAAATGGAAGGGCATTACAAATGCCCGCCCTGTACTTCGCTTACCTGATTGTGCTGAATTACTGAAGTTTCGAACTGAATCACGTGATCTACTATTTCCTCATTCCAGTCGGTTCGATGGAGAAATTGGTCCAATACGATAAGGAGACTTTCTAGGGAAGTTTGCCACAGACTCGTTTTTGTGGAATTAAAAGAACACGTTAAAATGGACGACCAAGAGAACAACTGTCGTTTTAACTTACTATAATTCTGCTCTCGAATCGCCTCAATCTAAAATGTCTTTAAATTATTCACTGCCGTTTCACCCGCCGTTGTGATTACTTACAGTTAAATTTAGTATATCGTTAGTAAATTCTGGAAAATCGTCAATAGAAACGTGCTCGGCTATCAATGCCAAAAGTTGTGAAAATTCAGAGCTATTATCCAAACTTTTCCATGTTTTGCACTTTTTCCAAACTGCCATAGCAAAATTGGAATCTTCGAAACCTAATTCGGTTTTATGGTGAAAAATCGTCGAATACAATAACGTAATACCGCGAATTTCATTTCTCTTTTCGATCGGACAATTCATGGCGCACGCTGTATATTCGGATAATTTGGACTTGACGGAATTACCGCTGTAATTTTTACTCAAATAAGCCTTTAAAGTGACGGCGTAAGACTCTATGTAACAAGGGGAAACGTCTTTTTTCAGTAGTAACTTCTCTATTTTACTTAACAAGGACGTCTTGTAAACGTTACAAGTATCTTTAACTTCTTTGGAAAATTTTGATTTTTTAATCTAAAATTAAACCTGTTAGTACGTCAGATTTGCGAATAATAAGAATAATACTTTGTTGATTTCATTCAGTAAAATTAACGAACTTTTCAAAAGCTTCAAATTCGAAATGTTGTTTGCCAAATAACCGACAGCCTTGTCGAATTTAATTACGGATTCTTCTCGTCTAAAAACGTTATCTAGGAAATGGGAAAATATTTCTTCACGCCTACGTGTATTATTAAGGACGTAATTCGTGAAAACCTCCGGATCGAGGCAATTAACAACATCAAATTTAACATTCTGCAGAATACCTGAAACTGGAAAGATAACGACAAGAAAACTTTACTCGACACGCATACCAATCAAACATTTTTCGCACGACTCCTCTATGCCGCACGATCTATAATTCTTATGCAAGCAGAGTATATTCAAAAACGTTACTTCTTGAACCGTGTTAGAGGCAAAAACTATCGGTAGTTTCCTTAAAAGTTCAAACAATAAGACCGATGATCCCTTCCAATCGACGTCGGAATCAGATTCATTTTCACTGAGTAAATTCTCTTGCACCAAATCACTATTTGAAATAAAAATACCCTCGATAAACTGTTGAGGATTAATCGTAGCGAAAAATTTGTTACTTAGAGACTTCGATTTACCACTTTCGGATTTCCTTTTCGATCTAGATGGAGTTTTATTAATTTTCATTAAAACGGCGTACACGAGGGCGTTTAGTAAAATCGGATCGTCCAGTATCTGCATATTTTTACTTATATCGTATTCCCTTTGTAAATCTGCTTCAATTAGCTTTTCGGCGATCAAAAGTAAATGATGCGATTCCATTCTCTTGGTGATGTTTGGAACTATGAAATTATCTTTGACGATTTCGCGCCAATTGCCTTCCAAATTATCTGTGGATACTTTCGCCAGCGATCGCAGCATTTCCTCGGGCACTTTATCCTCGAACATTAACATGGATTTTATTTTTTGAGCAAACAGTTTGAACTAAAAATAAAGATGACATTAAACTTACAGTTATGGATATACCGATTCGACTCACCATGATATAAGAGCACGGAGGTTGCCCAAAATTAGCTATTCTTTCGGAAATTAAACACCACTGCGACGTATCTAAATAAGAATGAATGTAGGTAATATTAGATGCAAAACTGTTTTGGTCCGGTGCTTTTTTTATGACGATTTCATTATTTATCGAATAGTATACAATAGTTATGTATAATTCGCCCCAGTTATAACACAGTTCCAGATAGCCCCTCATTAAAACTTGATTCTGAAAATGAGCCTTTTTAATATTGTGTGCTCAACCGTTCGCAATTACTTACATATTCTTTATTCAAAAAAGCTAAACCTAAGCGTCCAAGTAAAATTTTAAGGTCCTCTAAACCTTTAACAAATTTTTCCAAATTTGCCACAGTCACTGTATTCTCTGCCATTCTGACGCTACGTAACAACCACGACATAAGAAGACATAAAATCTCAAAGTAGACAAAATTTTGATCATCTGCAAATAGTAAGTTACAATCAAAAATTATTAATTTCGAACAGAACTTTGAAACAGTTAATAAAATAATTACAGTAAAAGTGATCTATTTTTCACAAGAATAAATGCATTATCATAAAAAAATTAACAACATATTGTTAGAAACTTTATATATCTTTTGAATTTGGCGCACTAAAGCAAATAGGAGCATCGAACAATCAGTCATTGATGCGTGGGTCTTCCGCATCGACTGCGTGTACGAGAGCTAGATATAAAACTCTTCAAACTGTTCATGCGTAACTCTGTTCTATTAATAGATCAGCCGCCAAGCTTAAATATTTTTAAGAGAATCTAACAATAGTTTACCTACAAGGTGACTCATTAATGTGTCATCAGTCTAAAACATGTAAACGAAAAGAAGTAACAAAGGTCTTACATTAAATGTCAACAACTTGACCAGCAACAAGTACCGTTGGCACAATTGTTACAGGTGTGATCTGCTAACAAAAATGCTAATAAAATTTGTGGTGCTTTATTAAAAAAAAAAAAAACTCTGAATAGAGCCACATTTCAAATCATCCAGTATACTTAAAAATATTTTTGGGCTATGAGCCCTCACTCAAATCATCTAATTTTATAATATTTCTTTCCATGTCTTTTCGCTTATACACTACAGATTAATAACTCACCCTGTACATTGCGCGAATTTTTTTAATGTGCGATTTAATTTAAATATTTGCAATACTTACTGTCAGTGATAGAAATGATGTCGAGACAACCTTCCAAGTGAAATAACAAAGTCATGAACAAATTCATGACTTGCCAACTTGCCATTTGGGTTACACATTCGGTAAAGTAATTCAAAACAGGTGCAGGAAAGATTCTTTCCACGTCATATTTATATATACCTTGTTCTAGACGAACTTTACCTCTGTATCTATAAACTACGCTACTTTCCTGCTGATGCTCTTTTGACAACTGAGCTTTCAACGTTGGAACAATTTTAGATACAAAGTTCTGCATTCTGTGCAACTTGACAAAAATTTCAAATACCTTTTTTAATAAATTTTCATATTCTGACTCTAGATTTTCATTATTACCCAACATGGCATATATTGCAAACTCGTTTGTAATCTTTTCTATGAGCAATGGATCTAAGCATAGTGCTAAAGATAAAATGTTGTAAACATTTCTGTTTGGTTGTTTACAGATGCCAAAAACGGAAACTATTAAATTTTGTATAAACTGACAAAATTTAATATTTGCAACTTCGACGTTCCAATTTATGTTGCTGTTATTAAGTTCTCTTAGAAGGGTTTCCAAAATCCCCAAAGATACATTCAAATTAACGTGATGGCTTTGAAATTTTGAAAATGTTAACAATTTCATATCAGAGCTGGTATCAAAGCCTATCATTTCTGTTAGCAGAATAAAAAATTGTCCAGCAAGCTCATCATTATTGTACGTTTTCAAAAATGCACTAAACATTAATTTAAATGCTGTACTAGATGAATTCTTAAAAGAGTTTAAAATTTCAAAAACACCTTTTGGAACGTTACCTTCCTCTATTTGGGTATTATCGATACCAAATATTACTTTAAAATATTCCAAAAACAATTTCTGGTTTTTTCTAAATATACACTAAAACAAAAAAATAATTAAATTTGCTATTAATGTTCCACACTTACTTACCTTTTGTAACAATTTGCATGCTTCGTTATATATTTCTGTATTATTGGCAGATTTTTCAACAGCTTTTACAATACTAGGAAAAATGGCGGATAAAAAATATGAATAGAAATCATTCTGAACCCTAATACTTTCGTGAAATAATTCTTCATTCCCCAAAAGTTTAACCAGTTTGCACTGTATCTCGCTATAATTAAAAAGTGCGCATACGAAGGTGCAATACTGTTCTAAATTATGGGCAAAATACTGAATACTAATCTTATGGTTTAACAAATTCAACAATAAATCAAATAAATCTGTTTTGGAGGAATGTTTCTTATTCAGACTTTCCACAATTATCTAAAAAATAAGCAGTTTATGATTGATGACGTTACATGTTTAGTTAGAACCTTAGCGATGGTAATAATATTGGCTCCGTCGATTTCGTTTCTCCCCAATTTCTTAAAATGTTCCGAATTTAGCCAGTCTTCGAGAATTTTCCAGAATTGGTCATTGTCCAATTTCTTGCTTAACCAATCGACGAGAAACACTTCTTTGCGCGGTATGGAACATTGAAAAGAATTAAAAGCATTATCAGCGATCTTTAAACGTTTGGGCAAAGGCTCCTTGTCGTCGTTCAATACGTTTAAAAGAACTAAAAGAAAATAATCCAAGGTATACGTTGAGAGCGACAAAGTGATTAATACTGTACCTGCAGTAAAGGACATTATAGTTATTAATTTATATACGCATACAAATTGTATTTGTAAAATTGTTTACTTCATGTGATTTACTTTTAAAAATACACGTGATACGTCAGTGTCAAAAAAGATAACCTAACAAACGAAAAAGTTTTCAATAATCATAGATAATATAATGTACAAAGGAAAAAGTATGTGTCAATTCTTCTTCTTCTTCTTTCCTAGCTACCCAAATCGTTGATTGAATACATCAATCAACGCCTAAATTTTGATCGATGACGTTTACCAGTGACTTGTGCCGTTTCGAAATGGAGAAAAACATCAAAGGCGATTTCTACAGATTTAAGGGTCTAACCATTTTCAAGCAATATTTACTATTCTTTCAAGTGTAACACATTATTTCTTTTTTATTACAAAACAAAGAAATGAAAAATTACTAAAACCAAAGCGGACTTCATCATATATATAATACTTTTATATGGCATGTTTTGTATAATCGCCACTGCAAACTACTATTATCAAAAAGGTGAGATGAAAGTTTACTCTTTCAAGGACGAGCATTCTGCGCACGCGTTAGAAATCTTCATGATTTTTCGGATGTTTTGTCCAAGGAACACAAATAGCAACATCGTGGCATAATTAAAACGGCAATACAAACTGTTAACTACTAAATTTAATACAGGGCAAAATAAAAAAAATAAAAAACAAACAATACAACATATCGTAAACACATACACGGAACCAAACAAATCGTAATTCGAATAAAGACTGTGCAGTTAGTTTCTCCGTTTTCCTATGGAAAATATATTTACCTATTATTTTTTGACAAATGTTAAATATTATAAAAAATATTTATTATACATTAAATACAAAAATCAGAGCAACATTTAATTAACTTCTTTATAAAGGTAACAGATGACAAGATGGGTGGAAACACTAATAAATGTATGACAACTGGTGAGAAGAGGAATATTTGAAATAAACTTTAGGATTGGTTCATATATTCTGTCCTTGAAAAAGACAAACATATATGTATATTCATCGCATCTTTTTAACAGAAGCAAAGGGACAAAATACGTCATATAGAAGTATTAGATATATGAGCTTCAGTAGTAAACATTTTGATGATTAATGAGTTGCCTATATTTCAGGGGTTGTTTATTACCATTATTAACAATTTAATAATAATAATAATAATAATCAGCAGAAATTGCCGTGAGATATAAAAGAATCATGATTATGTGTAAATATTACTAGTTCTTGTTGTCGCTACTGCAAAATTAGAAGTTTCGTTCCTACTCTGAAGCACATTTATCTGAAATGGACTATATGTGTTAGACGCTAATGTGGTGTTTTCATGTGATTTACGTTGGCAATGGAAAGCCGTCATTCTTGTCAATGAAATAATTTGAGAAATTGAAATTTCACTCATATGTATTTCGCACTTGATCAAAAATGTAAATTTGAAAGGTGTTGTTTGATTTAAATGTATGCCGTTTTGTCCATAAAGAAAAATATGACACTATGAATACCAACATTTCAACGTCAGAAAGTGATGTCAAAGAGTCTAAGGATTTTCAAATTAATACCAATAAGAGAGGTATTAAGCGGCACCGTTTAGAAGACGTCGAAGAAAGTAATAGCAAGAGACCTTGTCAGATTCCTATTAGTACACCAGCGACAAAATCTACTCGATCGTATCACAAAAATATTGCGAATGACAGATTAAAAGCTTTACGTGAAAAGATTAAAAAGGATGTCGTGCAATTCGCAACGGTACCTAAATCCAAGGTGATAAATCCGTGTGCGACAACTTTCAAAAATGCACAAAAATCTAATTGTCCATCAGAATTGATCCATTCGAAACTTTTTGTATTTGAAGAAGGTTAGGTTATTTGCCTAATATGTTTCTCTTGTGATATTATTTAATTAAATATTTCAGGAAGCCCCACTAAGACCTTTGTAAACTCAAATGGTAATTCACGAAAAGTTATTTCGTCGCCTGGTCACGATGAAAGGCTCGGTAGGTAATATGGTATTAAAGATATTTTTATATGTTCATTGCCATCCAGGTCAATATAACTAAGAATAGAGCTTTCCGTCAAACTGGCGGTTTTTGGAGGGGACGTCTTGTGGTAATTTATTACTCCTAGACACATATATCTGCGCATCATTGTCCAATAAATGAAAATTTTGATACCATGTGGAATATGAGCATATGAATATATTTATTTATAAGATTGAAATTTAAGAAAGAAGTGTAAATAATTTTTAAGTTTGAACTTTAAACTGAGAAGTTTAAAAAAAAAGTCGAAATTTACAAATAAATAACTAGAAATTAAAAATAAAAGAGTATTTCCAATTTTCGATTTTAAAACGTAAACACCGAAATTAGCAAAAACAGTCCAACACTAAACGATTTAGTTTGAATAAATTAAATTTTAAAATAAAATTTTCAAAAGATGTTAGACATTTTGAAAGTTCAGGTGTAAGATTGAAATTTAAAAAAACAAAATTCAAATTTTCCATAAATAAGTCAACATATAAAGTTTGAAAATACACAATTTTTTAGCTAAAATATTTTAAATATTTGGAGAAAAAAGTTCTCCTTTTGCAAAAGGCTCAAAATTTATACAAATAAAATTCAAATCTTAGCACGAAATTTGTCGAAAAAAGCTGAGGTTTTGAGAAAAACTCAAAACTTATTTAAAAAAAAAGTTTTAAAAGTCCAAATGTTGAATAAATTTAACATTTTTGAAAAATTACAAGTATTCGACTTTTTGCTGATAAACTTTTAGAAAACACAAAATTTCAAAACTACAGAATTAATAAGTCAAAAGTTTGAAAAGCATTTTTTTTTTTATAAATCCAATTTTTTTTAAGTTTGCGCATTGATTTATAATATAGACTTTGTAAACAAATTTTAAATTAAAACTCAAAATTTTACGAAATTTAATAATCAAACTCGGCATTTTGAGAAAACAATTAATGAGTTTAAGAAAATTTCAAAATTTATATGAACAAAATTTCAGTTTTCTTACTTTTAATTACAAGATCTTAAACTTTGAATTTGAGTACGTCTTCTGCTTTTTTTTGGTATTTGGTTGGAAACTTTAAATTTTCTTGAAAACGTTGAAATTTTAAGAAAAGATTGATTAATCAATTTTTATTTTTTAAAACTTTCATTTCCTTTGAAAAAATTCAAAACTGGTTAAATATTTTTTTAAATCTTGACGTCAGACTTGAAAAGTTTGTCCCCTTTTTTTTAGATAATTAAATGCAGACTCTTACTATTTCAACTTTTTTCAAATTTAAATTCTTAAAAAATGTACAAATTTTAAATTAAAATTTTCTGAATATAAGACTATTTTTTATTTATTTATTTTTTCACTATTACTCGGTAAACGTAAAATCTAAATTAGCTACTAAACTAGTAGCTAAACATTTAAGTTGTTGCTGCTTGTTACTGTTTTTGTTTAATTGAACGTCTGTTTTACTGTGTCTCTCTATTTATATTTTATATTAAATGCAAGTTTCATTCATATGTTTCTGTTCTGGTTTCGGCCGAAATCAGTGTAGAAACCGAAATTCGGTTTTGGCCAAAAATCTAGTTTCGATCGGTCTCTAATCTAAAGTGAACTATTTGATATTATAATAAATATTAAGTAAATTGTAGATGTTCAGGATTTTTTTTTTTATTTTTTAGGCACAAAATTGCCAAATACAAAGAACGACCGATTAGATGTTAGTCACAATTCTCATCTGCTTCAATTTAATGTACCTGAAATTAAAAATGCCAGTATACCGTCTGCTTCTTTAGAATACAAATCAAAAGTGGCGGCCACTAGTGAGATTGTGTCGATAAAGAAAAAGAGCAAAGGGAAAAATATCGCCAATTCCCGCTTGCAAAAATTGAAAGTGACCTTAAATGAAGATGCACGAAGAAACAAACGACAATCGAGAAAACCAATTCACACAACACCCTCCCCCGAATACGATGGAAATGCGTTATCTCCTAAAAACTGCTTCGCCATTAAAGACGAATCTAAAAATGAAAGTTTACCAAGAAACAATGACTGCGGAAATTTTTTAAATTTTAGTTTTAACAAAGAATACTCTAAGGTTACCAATTTTAAAGATAAAAACAGCGGGGGATCCCCTTTGTTTAGCAATACAAAAAAAGTGCCTGATGAGAATAGTGAACCTGTTACTGTCGATAATTCGGGAACTAACAAAGATTTAATTTGCAAACAACCTTTTAATAAATCGACGTCTGTAGTTAAATTAGACAATAGTATTACGCCGCCGGATTTTCAAAATATTCCACTTCAAAATACGCCAATTTTATTTAGCAGGATTGACGAATCATCAACTTCAAGCCAGAATTTGTTGAATGTAATACCTCAAAAGTTAGAAATAGAGTCTATGGACGTGGTAAAGTATTGCGCCTAGGTGGTGAATTGGAAAATTGTGCACTATTACCAATTTTTTCAGGATGAGGCATCAAATGATGGGATATTTAAAGAACAAGATGAAAAAAGTGATCCTAAAGAAAACAAAATTGAAAAAGTTTGTATTGTAGTTGATACAAACGTATTTCTTCACCATCTTAACATTTTGGCAGAAATTATTAAAATTAAAGAAAATCGTGAGCATTTTACATATTTGCAAGTATTGTCCCAAAAATATTAAATTTCAGACTGTTCTTTGCCACCAATTTTGTATGTTCCATGGATGGTTATCAATGAACTGGATTACATGAAAGACGATAAGGCAGCTTCAACTCTAAAAACCAAATCACAGTCCGCGATCAAATTTATCAATATGGGTCTACTAACGATGAGTGAACGATTGATAGGTTTGTTGGAAATTGTGCTGCGATACAAACAAAATGTGAATATTTGACATTTTTAGGACAAAACGCTTACGATGCCAGCGAACAGCCGTCCATAGGTTCTAGTCCAGATGATAAAATTCTGTCGTGTTGTCTTCAAATAGCAACTAAATATACTAAAGTGGTATGTCTACTACTGATCCATTTCTTTTAAAGATAAGTCGATATTTTCAGATACTCTTGTCAAGTGACGTAAATATGAAAAACAAAGCGATAATTAATGGTGTTAAAACTTGTTCGCCTAATGAAATATTGTTGAAATTAAAATCGAACGATAAATATGAGGTAAAAGTCAATAAAATAATGGAAAAAATGGGTTTGTGCTGTTCCTATGTAATGTGCGAAGCTGCTAAAGACGCGTACGGAGACATCTGGAAACAAATGGACATGTTGCAGAATCCACCATGGTCTTTGGCAGATTGTTTGAAGAGATTTCAAAAGTATTGGATTTCGATATTTTCCGCAGTATTACTGAAGCAATGCGCCAAAGCTATCGAGAATCTTAAAGAAATATTAAAGTATAGAGGTGCGTAATTATTTTCCTAAAATGTCAGCGTTCAGTTTTGATGTGCTTTTATTACAGATCACTACAAGAATGAGGAAGACTTTAAGAACTTCTGCAAGAGCTGCATATCATTGTGTATATATTTGAAAGATTTTCAAATTGTCAGAGGGACAGTTGAAAACACAATAAAAGAAATAATACAGATAAAAGACTTGTGAACGTTGTCATGCGCTGTGTGCCATAACTTATTTGTGATAATATGTATAAATACCCAAAGTTAGAGTTTATTTAAGTTTTAAAGGTGTTTTTTTAATTTCCATTGCGTTAACTAAATTTAAGTTAAACTTAGCATAACATGTTTCGTTTTTATAAAATTAGTTTTTATATTGTTTGATAATAAAACGTTAAATATTATCTTGCTGCTAGATTTTTTGAAAAACTGTTACTAAGATTTTATTAATCCTATCTTGTTTATAGTTTACTAGCTGATACCCGCGCCTTTGCCCTCACGAAAGAAGAGCAAGGATTCTTGGGGTCACGATTTTTACTGAGAATGTAGAATAATGTATTTTTTCAGAATGTTGACATTTTCTCCTTCAACTCCCAAAATGTCAAGGTTTTTCGAAATTTTGATTTAATTGAAAATTTTCGACTTCGGAATTTTTACTTTTTTTTTGAGAATTTCAGCTTTAAAAAAATAATTTTTGGGTATATTTTGATTTTCTTTTTTGGAAACTTTTTATGATGTTTTCTGTTTTCGTTAAAACATTTCTTTTTTGAGAATTTGCCTTTCAATAGTTTAAATTTTTAATATTTAGATTTTATTTCGAAGCTTTTTGAAAAATGTTGACTTTATCATATTTTTGAAAATTTTTACCTTTTTTTTCAAAATTCCCAACTTGTTATTGAAGATTTTTGCAACGTTTTTAAAAATTTAGACTCGAAATTTCAAATATTTTGCAAACCTGACTGTTTTTAAATTCGATTTTTATAAAACATTTCCATTTTAAATTTGACTTTTTTTCAAAGTTTCAGCTTTTCCTCGTCTCGACTTTCTGAAAGTAACGATTTTTTTTTAAATCTGACTTGAATTTTTATTGAAAATCTCGCCTTTTTTAAACATTTCGACTTATATTTTGAGAATTCCAAATTTCCTTTTTTTTTACTTTCCACTTTTTCCAAATTTTAACTTAATTTGTAAATTTCAACTCTGACAATTTTGACCCTCTTTAAGATTTTAATTTATTTTCCAATTTTTTGAAAATTTTTATACAAAATTTTGATTTTTCAAGATTTTGACTTTAAAAAAATTTTTTTAAGCCTGATTCTGTTGAAATATTGCTTTATTGAAAACCGCTTTTTTTAAGTTCCACTTTTTTTCAAATTTTTTATTATTTCTCAAAGTTTTGATTTTTTTTTTAAAAGCTTCGACTTTTATATAGTAAATGGGTTTTTTATTTAAAAGTTAAAAAATTCGACTTTTTTTGAATGCTTACTTTTTTTGAAAGTATTAACCTTCTGTCATCAAGTTTCGGCTTTTTTTTTAAGATATGATTTTTTTTATGAAAATTTTGATTATTTGTACTTCTTTTCGAAATTTTGAATTTTATGTAGTAAATGGTATTTTAATTTGAAAAATTCGATTTTTTTTTTGAAAATTTCCACTTTTTTCAAAAATTGGATTTTTCTCAAAATGTCGATTTTTTTCGAAATATGTTCAGAATTTTCATTTCTGAAAATCTCAATTGCTTGTCTTCAAATTTTGGCGTTTTTCTTAAGACATTAGGACTTTTTCAGAATTTAAACCTTTTTGAACATTTTAATTTTTTGTGAAAATTTCCACTTATAAAAATTTCTATTTTGTCTCGAAATTTCGACTGTTATGTAGTAAAATGGATTTTTATTTGAAAAATTTTAATATTCGACTCTAATAATTTTCACTATTCTGAAAAATTGGATTTATCTCAAAATTTCGATTTTCAAAATATATAAACCCTCGTCGTTAAATGACGACGTTGTTGTGTAGTCATTGCCAAGCTTTGCGGTTATTTTCATAGACAATGTGTCGTGCTACATGCACAAGGGTAAAACATCGACAAAGTGCGCAAGATCTGGCAACACTGAAGCGAACAAATACACTTTCACATTTACATATTAGTAAGGATTTTGTGGATCTTGGCGCCGTTAATTTTAAATTATATGCATTAAATTAAACAAAAACTTCAATTAACAATATATTAAAACCTATTACTATTAATACAACTGATATATAAAATAAATATGATGCATTAATATCTTCATAATTATATACAGCATGTTAAAATAATATTATTACTCATTTACTTTTGAATCGGTGAAAGAGAAATAATGGGCCACTTACTTAGTTTGCCACACGATTATAAGAATAATTATAATTAAAATAACTGCAGCTATTGCCGCTAAAATTACTTTCTTTCTCCTTATTTTGTTTTTATAACCGCTCGCTTCTTTCAGTTGAGTAGCACCCTGTCTTACGTAATTCTCGGTCATCTCCACGTTTGCTTCAATGCTATCGATGGTTTCACCCTGAGCATGGATCAATGTTCCTAATTCTTTGAATATTTGGTTTACATCGTTAATATCGCTCTAGAAAGAAATCAATAAACAAAAGTAACTTTAACATGAACAAAAAAAATTACTTCCAATTGTCTAATTGATTGTTCCTGTTCTTGAAGTGCTTGCAAATCTGCTTCTTCGTGCAATTGCATTTGATGCCTATTGGACTGATTATCTTGCAATTCTATCAACTGCTGATCTTTCTTATATCCTCCCAAAAACGGATCTCCATAACTCTGAGCTTTTGCCTTTTTCACCTCTTCTTTCTCCTTCTGTGCCGTACTTCTTTGGGCGGCTTGGAATGCGTTTAAAATAGAAGCAAATTCATCCTGCAACCTTTCTTTTTGCATTTTTCTTTGTCTTTGCTCAGAATACGACAATGTCGGAGGACACATCGAATGCAATTCCATAATATAACCTTTCGTATCTTTGACCAATTGCTGTGTATAATGTTGGATGGAATGTCTTAAAAATTAATCATAAAAATAACTAAATTAAAAACGACTTAAACTCACAGTTGTTTTCTCAACTCGGGTGAATCCTGATGTGTTCCAATCTGGTTAACCATCCTTTGTAATGAAGATACTAAAAGAAATCTTTAATTTACGGTTCTATCAAATGAAAACGTACTTACCATTTTGAGAGATTTTTTGTATACTCGTTCCGATCGTTTGGGCTAACTTTTGAAAATCCTGTTCGCCCCCTTGATCGCCATTCTGGTACGAAAGTGTGTCCATTATGATGGTTTAAATGAGACCCACCCCGTTAGCAACGTCACAAATAACGAAACCTATTTGTCGAGAGAGATTCGCGATCGAAATTTCCAAAATTGAATATGCACACGGGTTAAAATTGAAACCAATTATTAGCAATTACAGAAATTTTTATAAATCTTAATCGATACAAAGGTGTTGACACAAGTATAATAAACGTCAAATTGACATTTAAAATTGACGTTTGGTGTTTGTGAAGGATAATTACCAATAATTACTTTTTAGAAAAAAATATTGGGTAGTGCAATGTTGTATATTATTGAATGTTTGAAAAAGAATTTTTCTAGAGGTGTTTTGGAAATCTTTAATTATATTTACATTGTTACCATACATTTTATGCACATTAAATTTAAAAAAAAGGGATATTGGTATTGCGTAGTTGTCAAATTGTCACCTGGGATTTTATTTACTATTGGATATTCAAATGAAAGTCATACGTTGACTGAATTTCATAGTTTGTAACGTATGTCTTGAATAACTTATCAATGATTGATAGGCGCAAGGTTTTAATCACAAAACATATATATTAAGAAGGATAGGTGGCATTTAAAGCGAGAACAACAAACTGACAGATTCGTCTGGCAGGCGGCGCCAAATTCAAATTTGTCATAAATTTATCGCAACAAAATTCATATTTACTATTTGATTTTTAAGGTAATCATATCTTGAATATTTCACTTGCAGCCTCAGAAATGTCCGCTGGGATGAAGTTTACTGATTCTGCACTAAAAGCACTCATTTTAAATATACTGATTCTGAATAAAGCACTCATTTTAAATATTTTCTTGGTAAATAGCGAAGCCAGTTTGACAGATTCTATGGTATAATTCTGAATCTAAAAATGACATTCGTCTTTATCGCATGCCGTGATTGGTCAATTTCATATCCACACTAGTGTGGATATGAAATCGACCAATCATGGCCCGACCTTCGTTATATCCGTTCACTAGACTGATATAGTCTATCTATCCTGCTCGCAAGGTGTAAAGAAAACAGTGAATATACGGGTGGGAGTGGGAAAATACATTTGAACTACTATCATAACAAAACCACTTATGTAAAACACAAGCGATTTTTTTATAAAATCAATCGAAGATTTAAAAGCGACTTAGGATTTTATTTTATTTATTTCATTTATTCAGTTCTTGCGCCAAGAAAAATAACTTTGAAGGATTTTCTTTTAGGTTAGAAAATTTTGTGCATCTAAAACGTCAAAATGACACTTGACAGAAGAACCAAAGCAATTGATGAGTAATTGCGTGTTGTTTTCGCTGCATCTTCTTCTAACAAAAAACAGCACTATTGACGACTTTTTCATTTAAATACTCAATGTAGGTCAAATATTGATTTTCAGATTGGTGTTTTTAAATTTATTGCCTTGTTAATTTGAGACAAACATTACTTACAAAAATAATATTTAACAAAATCACTGTAACAATGTATGTATGAAACACAAACCCATTAATAGTCGTAAAAGTTATATAATTTCATTTTTATTCATTTATTCTGGACTTTTTTAAAGACTGACAACAACGCCAAAATACTTTGTCAGTATCGTTGGTAATTGGTAATCGTTTCGAATGTCAGTTGTCAGTTCACGGGTGAGAAATGTCAAACGTAGGGAAGAAACGTCAAAACATTTTCCTGTTCGAAGTATCTTTTTAGAATCCTCCTTTGTAAAAGTATTTGATGCATTTGACTGAAATCGAGAAAGACATTAGCGACAAATACATCCAACAGTGCAAATGTCGTCTCGCGTCTTAAGAAAACTCCAAAGCGAAAAGGAAAAAGAATTAATAGATGACGTTTCCGATACCGAAACAGACGTACCTATCGCTGGGGGTGCGAGACGGAGACAATTAAACGTTAACAGATACGATCTGGTAAGTGCTAATAGATAAAATAAAAAAGCCCACATTTCGATCCCGTGGTCGATTTTTTTACGGTTCAGTTGAATCAGCAATCGCATTCCGAAAGCGAAGTGAAAGAGGACGATAATGAAACGGAGGCGCCCAAATCTTGCGAGGGCGAAGTCAATCACGAAGCTGTGAAGCGCAAAAAAAAGAAGAAGAAAAAAAAGTCCGGCAAACACGTTAACACTCAGAGAAGTAGCGAAGATAACGCAGATGTAATTTTATTACTTTCTACTTTCGACTTTTCATTTTGTTTTTCCAGGTGGATGAAGTAGAAAGATCTGTGAGAGAAGTCAATAAATTGCTCGGGGAAACTTATATTCCTCACGTATCGAGTTCTGTTACTGTTAAGCCCGAACGTATACTGCATAAAAATGTTTTATCTGTACAGCATAAGCACTTGAATTCTAATAATGAACTCAAGAGGATATTTGGTTCCAAAATTATTCAAACTGAACAGTATGTATCATTTGGTATTTTTGATATGTTTTTATTAAGCCACTTTTTTGTCTGTGATTGAAAAATAGGCTAAATCGATGTTTGACATTTAATATGTGTCTGGCATTGTACAAATGTTACAGTCAATTTTATATAGATGAGCTAGAAACTTTAATCATAACTTGGAGCTGAATCACAAAGCAATATTTTGAAATTTCGACGTTAAAATCACAACTTGGACTAATTCTTTAATTTTTATGATATTTCTGATTAGACTTTTTATAAAGATTTTGAATTTGTAATAAATAAATTTCTTTTTTAAAATTTCAAGAAATGTCTTCTATAAATATTCAATTTTTCTTGATTTTTTTCTTAAAAATCTATATTTAAATTTGAATCCTTTTTTTAAGATTGCAACTTTAATTTCGAAGGGACTTTAATCTTCAGTAAAAAAAAAGTGCCTTCTTAAAGTGATGCTGCCTGTATGTGCAATGAATTTTTTTCAGAAGATTTCATGTTTAAACTTCCAATTTTCCATAACTATTAAACTCTATTAATGATAAATACCACACATATTAAAAATTCCACCATGTTCCTATAAGTATTTGCTATTGATCGGACCTGATTTCAATTTTCAGCATAGTCAGTGGTTATACCAGTAGTTAAAAATGTCAATTCTTCCAATCTTTATTTTACCAGAATGTTTCAATTTTAAATACATTTGTTTAATTCTTTTTTAGTTCGAAGTATCTAAAATGTTTTATATTTTATTTTCCATCGTTTTCATCCATTTTACTAAAATCTGAAAGTAGTTTTTGTAAAATACAGAGACTAAATAGACTGAATGTTTCAATCTCGTAGCATGAGAACCGTTGAATGTAAAATACGGGGAAGAGGGAACACGGTATCCGCCTACTCTTGACGCTACCGGATTAAGTCAAATTTGTACATATTAAACCATCCACGTAACGGTTCTAACGATTTACATGTAATTTTCAATATGCGACACGTGTGCACAATATTGTTAAACCTATGCTGCAAATATATGATAACTGCAGTGAAACGGCGACTCGCGTACGTTGATAATTGAGTATTTATATATTTTATTTTTATCTACCCAAAAAATAAAACTCTTGATTTTCCTTCACCAATATGTTTACTTATGCTCCGACAGTGTTCCACAATACATTTTTCCATATTTAATGTCTATTTGCTAAAAAAAACGATGTTGTCTTCGCAAAGGTCTGTTAAGGAATAAAATCGCGTTGCGAACTGGGCTCTCGCTAGTCTTCCAACTGCCTTCACTGGTTACCCTGCAGCGTTCAGTCTATTTGGTCTCCGATAAAATATGATAAAATCGTTTGGTTTCTCATAAGGCTCAATGTTAAGAGCGTAAAATTTCAAATATCAACAATTTTTTACTGGTTTTCTGTAGCTCTTCAAAAATTTAACCGAATCATGATCTTACTATAATCTACCAGTATGTCCAGTTTCATGAAATTCTGAACGGTAATTCTAAAATCGACAGTACTACCTTAAAATTCAGAGGTACACTTTCAGTTTTCACTTTTTTTATCTCTTAATTTTCGACTTGAAAGTTAAAATTTGGCTTCTATAATTTTTGAACTTATTTTGAAAATTTTTAACATATATTCGAAAATTTTTCTAGATTTTTCGACTTTTTTTTCGAAATTTCGCCTTTTTGGAAATGTCATCTTCGAGCTTGTAAATTTGCGACTTTACCCTTTCAATTTATCTTTCTTTTTTTTTAGTCATCGGTTTGACTTAAAATTCTACTTTTTCAGAGAATTTGATGTTATCGAAGTTTTGCTTTGTTCCTGAACTTTTGAGTTTCAAACAGGAAATTTGTTAAAAATTCTACCTTTTTATCGTGTTTCTTGAATCATTTGCCTTATTTTTAAAATTTTCATTTTAATTTGAAAATGTCAGTTTTTTTAAAATAAAATTCCAAGTTTGCACTTTTAGTTTTCTCATTTAGGTAAATGAAATATTAGTTTAAAATCAAAATTTCGATTTTATGACATTTACAATTTTTTTTTCGAAATGTCTTCCTTTTTGCCTGAAATTCCAAATTTCAACCTTTAAAGTTTTTTTCCGTTTTTTTCTGTTTTTAAAATCAAAATGTTTGCCTTTTACTTGTATTTATATTTAAAATTGTACTTTTAATTTAAAAAATTCGACCTGAAATTCTTCATCCCCTTCTTTTGAATTTTTTTCTCTCAAAATGTTGACTTCCAGATTCAGTTTTTTTTTGTTTTCGAAAATTTTAATTCTAAAAATTTCAAATTTCGTCAAATTGGTCGAATTAATAAATTTAAAACAGAATCGTTTATTTAAAAGAGAAGATATTTGTAAAAGAAAATTTTTTTAGCAAAAAGAAAAATCGCGGCGGAGTGCGAGGTCATGTAAAAAATACGTGGTTGAGCAATTACAGAGAATATTGGCCCCAAATAGGCAAGTCTGGCATATCTATGAATCTAGTCGAGAACAAACAAGGTGTTCTCTATTTCGTCTATGAACACAGCCAGAGCTATCGACAGGTGCAACATAAATTTCTCGAAGCTGTCGAAACCCTAAATCCGGACAATATCGTCGCCATTATCAAAGAGAATCCCTACAACGTGGACGCATTGATTCAATTAACCGATTTGTGTAAGGTTAGCGAAGATTTGGCGATGGGCGCGGAATTCATCGAGCGCGCTCTTTATTGTTTGGAATGCGCATTTCATCCTCTCTTCAATATAGCAGCAGGCAATTGTCGTCTGGACTATAGGCGCCAGGAAAATAGGTAGGATTCGAGCAATATTCATTTACTTCAATTCTTTTGCTAATGAAATTAGGTTAACTAGAAAAGTACCAAATATTTTCGCGATGTTTAAAAAACTTCTTGTACCGCAGTATATTTTTACAGAGCCCTGTACATAGCAGCTTTTCAACATTTATTCTTCGTGGGCGGCAGAGCTTGTTATCGTACCGCGTTGGAATTTTGTAAATTGATATTATTGTTGGATCCGGAAGGAGATCCTTTGGCTATCAAATTAGCAATAGATTTTTTCGCACTTCGCTCGAGAGAGTTCGTTTGGTTAAAAGAGTTTTTCGCCGAATTTGAAAATACCAAAAATTTGTCGCAGTTACCGAACTTTTCGTTTTCGCTGGCCGTGGCTCACTTTTACACTTGTAACGGAGACACATCGAAGGCGGACAATTTACTCCAGAATGCTCTGATGATGTTTCCTGGAACGCTAAAGCCGTTGTTGGACTTGTGTTCCGTACAAATCGATAACAGAGCGGCAAACCATCCGTTCTTTAATAGCGGAGACAAGGATCCGCCGGCATTAACGCAGCTCATCCTTCTTTATGTAAATAGAAGTTATCACGTTTGGAAAGATAGCGATTTGTTACCGTGGTTAGAAAAAAATGTACACGAGGTATTAGATAAGGTTGATAAAAACGATCCTTATATTAAAGACTGCGAATCCAAGAGGATGAGTAGATACCAAGGACCTTTACCTAGGAGTATAGCTAGACATATTCTTTTGTCTGACATCAAAGGCTTGTCCCCGATCACCGATGTAAGTACAGTCTATTCGGTCTCGGATTGCATTTGCGTCACAAATAATATTCCTATGAAGTAATATTAAACAAATGTTTGTGAGTCAATTTAGTGACAAATTTCATCATTATCACCGCACATTCGTGACGCAATGGCAAACTTGCAACGAATCGACTGTGGAAACATATTTGATTTAGATGTTCGAAATTGACCGATCTTTTTTTAAGAACGAATCCGGACCTGTCATGAGTTTCGATCCGCTGCCCCCTCTAGATTCCATCAACATCTATAGTCGACCGAAACGACCCGTCGCCCTTCAAAACAATCTAAGCCCTCTAGCCGTTTTCTTTAGATCGATTTTTCCGAATTACAACGCCAACAATATGCCCCAGAACCTTATAAACGCGTAAGTATTTTATTTGAAAAATTATTCGTTAAGTTATAGTTCATTTTATTGATTTGCTTTAAAGAGGCCCTTAAAATGCACTATTATAAAAAAACGGTATCTAAAAGTTTTTTTTTTACTTTCTTATTCTTAAATTTTGCTTATGTAATTTCTGTGTTGTCACATTTTTCAGCCCTTTTAATTTGCAGTTGTTAAAAATGGGACAATATTAACTGAAATAATGTATTTTTCTTTTAAGTAATTATTTTTGTATTATTTTCCGTTTCAAATCGAACGTGAGCAGCATTAACGTTAATTTTATTGTAGTTTTAAGCGATGGCTTCTAGAGGTACATAACAAAAAAAAAATGGTACCTTGTTTTGAAGCAAGTTGTGTCCTATTTGAAAATAGCAACCACTTTTGAAAAATCGCATTACTGGACATTAACTTCTTCAAGAAATAAAATCTATTATTAATAAGTAGTTTTTCTAAGTGAACAAATTTTTCGTAAGAAAAAATTTGACGGTATCTTTTGAAATGTCGGTCACACTTTACTTATAACGAACTGACCCTGAGAGTACATGACTTAATTAAGATTTTTCAGCGGCCAAGAAGAATTGGACGGTGCCGTTGCGCTACCGGAACGAGGTGTCGAGAATAACGTCAACGATGGAGGAGAATTGAGGCGCAGCGTCGTTTCATTGGTTGGCGCCGTTCGCGATCTGCTGAATAACATCAGACCGGAGGTACCCAACGACGCGGACGTCGACGAAAACGATGAATCGGACGAGGACTTTTTTATTATAGATAATTCCTAAAACTCGCCGCTCATTTCGTTTTATTCTATCGTTATTAAGATGTTTCTATGTAACTAACTATACATAACGATGTATAACAACAAAAATGTCATTTATAAACAAATTATTCAAATATATTCCCTGTCTTTAATAATTTTCATTTTTAATAAAACGCGGTTGCGTGTCTCATAATAGATTTATTAAGTTGAACTATTTTTTTACATAATGTGTACAGTTATCGAGAGGGGGTATTTTTTGATTCGAGTCATACAATGATTGTATCGTTGGCACATTGACATATGGAAGAAAGTTACCTTATCGACTAGTGAAATTATATAAAAATTGATCCAAAATTTCTCATAAATTCATCATAAACTTAATATTCGCTAAATTTTTCTCGTATAAAATATCAACTATGATTTTGATTAGTAAAAACAACGTCAGCGGAGGAATTTTAGACAGCTATCGAGTAGTCCGACGGTTGCTGTTGGCCGGCCGACGCGTTCGGCCTCGACCAAAGCGACGATCTCAGTCCCAGTTTGAGTTTTTTGAGCGTATCGATGTCACATTCTGCCTCGCTCAGTTCCGGCTTATCGGGCGTATGCTGGTCCAGTTCCGTACGTCGTTCCGTGAAAGCTGTTTCGGTCACGGACAACGGCAGCATTTGTCGCTGGGAGCCGCTTCTACCGGTCTGCGCCAACCACCTGCGGGTAAGGTTGTCTTTGGTGAGAATTGAGTGTGGATGTGATTCTTTTATGTTGGTGTACCTCGAACGGTTACTCCTTCTCGGTAACGATTTTTGTTCGGCCATCGGCGATATGTCTGAAGAGGTACTCGATTGAGCTCCATGATAAAGAAAATCTATAAAAAAAATCGTATCGACTTAGTAAAACGATTGCGGACATTTATAGTTTGATGGGTGTGAGGAAAAGCTCGGCGGTGATGTTAGTTAGTATGTATAGAAAAAACTAAGTCTAATTAAGCAAAAATTAAAAGGCGCATGTGTTTTAGTAGTTGATGTAACGTTTGCACTCGTAAATTAAATAAACTAATCGAAATATATAATTAAATTACGTATTTAATGGATGGTTTTAAAATAAAATGAATGAAAAGATGAGGTGCGGCTTCATACATTATTACATAAATTTTATAAAATTTACGTAAAAATGTCATTTTCTAAACTTATTTTCTGGTGTACATTTCTATTCTTAACCAGAATTTATGCGAAACTTTTTTTGTACTAAAAATAAATAAAATAAAAACTTTTATAATAATAACATATAATTCTTGCCAATAATTTCTAATATTAATTACATATTGATTTACATACAGTATTGGTCAGTTTCTGCGTTCGGTCTGTCATAAATAAGAAAAGTGAAATAAAACTCTGGTGTAAAGCAAAAGAGAAAACGATATAAGCATGGATTTCAAACTGTAACTTAATTATAGTATAAATCGTTAAAGTCATACTCAATGCCGATAGTAGTGAAAGATTAAAACCTTTAATAATTACGTGGTTCCGCATCTTTGAGAATTAAGAAGAATTCTTT
Organism: Dastarcus helophoroides; assembly: GCA_028583605.1. Lineage (NCBI taxonomy): Eukaryota > Metazoa > Arthropoda > Insecta > Coleoptera > Bothrideridae > Dastarcus > Dastarcus helophoroides. Next base: position 41,680,235 of record CM053331.1, on the reverse strand, counting down.
GGACAATTCGCTTTTTCGCATGAAAATCCGTCGATATTGAATTGCAAAAGAAAGTAAAAGCGAAATCGCGGACAGAATGTTGAATATTTTGAAAAATATTATATTATACTTAAAATATATTTTCCGACCATTACAAACGTCGAGAGTTTCGTGGTTCTATAGGGAAAGCAGGTAACGCCGACGCAAATCTTTTAATCACGTGTTTACCATTGAAAAATTTATTTTTCCTCTATTATTACAAATCTCAAATGGTTCGGTAACGGTCGAGGTGAAAATAAGCATTCGAGTATTCCGTAGTTAAACGTTTGGTCTGATACGTTAGGAAGTTCTCTTCATAAAACAAAATTTAACGCCCACCGGTGTTTAATAATATGCTCTGAAACGACAATTCCTGCTGTTCGAACATTGAGCGTTAATTATGTGGATGCGTCGCTTTTTATTTTTCGAATTCTGGTTTTAGTTTTTGTCAGATCATTTGATTATTGTAGTATAACTTTTTGTGTTAATTTATTTTTTAGAATCCCTCCTTCATTTTTCGTCAAATCGACTGATTAAGAGAAAACAAAAATCGAAAATAAATTTTAGTACCCCCTTCAAGTGTACAGAAATAATTATTGTTCTACATATTAATTATACGATATTTCAATCATCACCCTCAAAGATATTACCTTATTTTCACCTGCAAACTGGATCGGTTATAATTAAGATACCAAGCGCCTCTGCCTAATATAAAATCGTGAAATAATGTCAATTGTAACCATCTTCGTCTGTTCTAAGGGAATTCTAATAAGCAGTTGTTTTGTTCTTTACACGTTAAGCAGATCGATTCGACGAACTGACCAATATTGTATAACGTGTAATATTGGATGAATTTATTGCCTTCAAATTAATTTACAATACGAATTAAATGATTTCATACTAGAGATTTCATTGAGGAAATCCAGTATTTTTAAATGTTAAAATATTTAAAAATAACTCTATCAGCCATTACGATAACACTGAAATTGTCACAAAGTATCGTAATATTACTATTTTAACAAGTGCCATGCAATTATCGGTTACGTCAACTAGATGAAAGATGTAATGGTAATTATAAAAGTAATAATAATTACCTTAGTACACCACGGCAAATCATTTATAATAAAAACGTATGAGATATTTGTTTATTCAAATTAAATTAGAATCATTGCCACAAGTCGTTTCTTTTTTTTTTCTTTTGGTAATTTTTAAAATAATCTTAGATTATGGCAATCACTCTTGTTGACTTTCTCAGTTATGTACAGCGTTATAATTTTAGTTTCGAGTTAGATGTCAGTAAGCATTAGTGCTAATAAAAATAGACATAAATAGATAAAACTAATATGTACCGTAAAAAATATCCTCTAGTTTTGATTTATAGGGACGCCTATAATTTAATACTTTAGTCTTAACCTATTTGGTTGCTCTGGAAATAAAAACGAAAAGCCTTTTACGATACTTTTACTAAAGTTTCATTTTAATCAGTATAACACTGAACATGTATCTGACTCTTTTTTTATTCGACACTATATGAGCGACACTTACTGCGCTTATGCTTCATATCGAGTTGATTGGATGACTCGGTTCTGCTCGAAGTTATCTGCTCCAAGTCCGATTCGCTCTCGTCGCTGTCGACGTCGGTTTTTTTGTTGGCCCGTCTTCTTCCGTGGCTTTTTGTACTTTGAAATTTTTGCTAAAATGTTTCGTTTTTTGAGATCGAGGTGTCGAATTAATCGAATGTCGGAACTTACAATGTTATAATACGGCGAGTTTCGTTGAACCGAAGATGTGGCTGGCGGCGGAGAGGCGCATCCTTCTGTCATAGGATGCTCGTGATACATAAAACTGTGCAAAAGCGTGTTTTGCGGCAAAGTGCTCGGTTCGGACAGTTGAAACGTCGCGTACGGTGATATGTCTTCTGAAGTTTCTGTAGAAAAAATCCATTTTATTTTGTAATCTTATAGTTAGAATTAGTCGCACATAGACGTGTCATATTGTACGTTTACCTGGTATTTTTTCTCCGCCTTGAAGCGCCACTTTGTGAATAGTGGCATAATACCGTTCCCTTTGGGCTTCCGCGTTATGTTGATTTTCTAACTGTTCTTTGACCATTTCGTTGTGACCTAAAGGATTCGATAAAGTTATTATAATTTTACGATTATCGGATGCGAAAGAAAATCTTACGGTGTCGAAGACACACGGTAGTGATGGCTGCGAAAACAATAACTCCCACCAACAAGGAAATTACCGGTATAACGATTCTGATATCGGCATAAAAAGGGGACTGATCGCTACCCTGCTTCATCAAATCCGGCGGAGGCACATCTAAAACGCATAAAACGAAAAATCTAACGAGTCTCTAAATTCTACTTTCCCCCCTCACCTCCGTCTTTCGTCAGCGTCATAAAAGCGAATTCTTCTGTCGAATAACCCGCCACGTTATGTGCTTCCAGTTTGACGACGTACTGAGTCGCCGGCGTCAGACCGGTAATAGAAGTTTTTCGTTGAGGTTTCAGGGCATTTGAAACTGAAAGAGTAAAGATTTATCGTTAAATTAAACATAAATGCATACTTATTACGCAGAAATGTATTAATAAGAAAATTTTAAATTTATATTTAGTTTTTATTTCTATAACAATGTGGTTGAGTTAGTTTATCGGTGTGCGTCCAGGTCTACGGATCGTTGGTGCCACCGCAAAGCGTTCTAAGTAAAGTGCAAGTGACCATGCGAGAACAAAGAGGTTTGTTCTCCAGCGGAATTGTGTGACAATGCGAAAGAAGTTAAAGACGTCCGAACGGGCCGTAAGCCCGAAACCTGATGAAGATTTTACAAACATGTCGATAGAAGCATTGCAGAAAATGCGTTTATTGGTAGAGAAGGTCATCAAAGGAAAAATAAGCAATTTGAGCGCTGCACGAAGTATAGAAAGTTTAAATGCGAAGAAGAAGGAAGAAGTAATTTCACCTTCAGCCGACGGCGAAAAAGAGAAAAATAAGGAAAATTCCGTCGCTAACTCTGAGAGTTTAGCGATGAAAAAGCAAGATGAACAAACTGAAAAGCATGTAAAGCGCAAGAAGATTGACCAATTTAAAATTACGGCTAATCCAACCAGGCCGAGCCGAAACAATAATACAGAATGAAAAGGACAAGTACCTCCAATTATTCTGAGGGAACAGAACAGTTGGACGGTAACGACGAGCAGAATGAAGAATCAGAAGATAGAATACACGAAGGCACAGGCGAGCAAGGATGGAATAAAAATCTATCCTACTCGTGCGCAGGACCACAAAGCCCTCGTTAAGGTACTCAGCGAGGAGAAGATTCAATACCACACGTACTCCCTTTCAAAGGAAAGAAACATCAAGGTAGTACTGAGAGGAATTCCCACCTTAAAGGAAAAAGAACTTGAAGATTTGAAAGGAAAATGATTTCATCCGACTAAGAGAGTTCCGATGCCTAAAAGAAATAAGGAGAAGACAATTATGCCGCTCGTCTTTGTTAAATTAAAATGAGACGAGAAGATATTTGAGTTAAAAATCTGCCGCGGCCTATATATATAAATAGGAGTAGAGGCCCTGAGAAGAAAATACGTCGGGCAGTGTTTCAACTGACGGACACACGTAAAAAAATTGCTGCGCGGACCCAATTTGCGTCAAATGCGGGCAAAAACATGCGACGAAGACATCCGAACTTCCGAAGGCAGAGCTCACCCTGCGAGCTATCGCGGTTGTCCCGCATTACCGAAAACCAGAAACAACAAAATCAATACCGCGAAGAGAATCGGGGGAGTCTCCTACGCAAGTAAAGCTAGGGGGAAGATAGCAAAACAAGAAGACAACGAAAACAAGATAGAAAAAAGAGAATACAGAAGGTCAAAGGTGAGCATTATTTTAGGTTTGTTCCAACCCAACATCAAACTAGTTTGCAACCGTCCGGCGCATGTGCATTCAAAATTTACCGTTCCAACCAAGTGCAAACTCCAACCCAACTGGCAATCCGGTGTTCCAACAGTGCTCTGACTAGTTCGTGAATTGATTTGTGATCAGTCAGAACAGTCAGCAGCCGAGAGCTTGTACTGGCAGTTGGAAACATGCGCAATAAGTAATCGATAAGCGGTATCCAATTTCACAGCTCTTATTTGTCAATACGATTGTCAAATGTTTTGACCTTGTCTGGGCAAATGTAAATTACGTTGTTAAGTTCTGAAATCTATTTTTCATCTACTATATTTGCTCAAAAATAACAAAAATTAATTTCGTAGAGGCATTTATATGTGATGAAGATTTATCTTTATCTCTTTCGATTGAGACAGACGGCGAAGACCAGGGGTTTTCTGAGTCTGAGAAGCCCCAAAGTGTGTTCCAACGTGTACAATCCCAAACCAGTCGGAGTTTAATACGGAATGCACGCATGCGTACGAATTAGTTCATGAATTAGTCGGAAACTAATCAGAAATGTTCGGTTGGAACAAACCTTTTATGTGATATGATAATGCAATTGTCCAGCTCAGAAGCATCGACAAAGGAAGTTAACAACTTCATAGAGAAGATATAGGAACTATTGAAGATAGTCGAGTAAATTAAGAAGACAGGAAGCAGCAGTCCATTAACCCCGGGTTTTAGAATGGATTCTCCGGGGGCTCGGTCAAATGACTAGTAGGCGAAAGAAAAACAAGTCGCTCCATACGCGTTAAGAGGGTGTTTCCAATGAATGGCACAAAAAGGGCAGACACGTAAAGTCTGCAAAAAAAGAGAGGCAGACATGGAAGGTCTGAATCTCTAGAAAGGCGAAAAGAGCCAACAAAAACAACGAGAGGAGCCAAAGTTCTTAATAGAAAGAACGATGAAGGGGTAAGGCTGACCCCACAAGAAGATTAAAAGATAAAGATAAAAAGGTAACAATGTAGCAAACTTATGATAAATTACGTCTCTTCTATCACCTACCGATTTTCTTCCCACTTCATTTAGCTTTGGCTTTTTGCTCATCACTTAAGTGCCTTGGCATATTTTTTAAATAACTTTTTAGTTTGTTGTTCATGATAAAGGTATATTTGACATATTTCAAATTTTGCGACGGCTACGGTTTAAGACCTAAATTACACGGTGCAATTTTACCGTTCAAGTTTCGGGTGACCCGATGGCGCGGCGACTGTACGGTAAAATAAACTAGTATCAGTAGCTGTAGTAGGAAAATTCGCTTTTACAAAAGATCACGGATGATCTCCGTGTGCGCAATGCACTTTTGCATAAAGCTTAGTTACGCGACAAAAAAAAATCACCTGCGACGTCGACGACACATATCCCTTTGAATTCTACTCTCTCATATATTTATAGATCACGGATTGTATAGGTATAAAGTCTTGCTACTTTAGGCAATTAAAACATAAATCTTAAAAAAATGCCAACTTGCTTGAACAATAAAACTCACCAAGAGTCCATTGGGAGTCTGTAGCTTTTCGATATTGGAGTATAAAAGAGACGATAGGACAACCATTGTCAGGCCATATGTGAAGACGCAGCATAAGTGACGTCGAATTGGGAGAGATGAAAGAAGCCGCCGGAGGTACCCCCGGCGGATGACCTTGGGTACGCGCTTGCAGAGGATGACTCGCCGGCGAACTACCGATTTTGTTGTAGGCTGTTAGATATAGATGATATGTAGTTCCGCAGGATAGGCCCTAAAGTTAAAACGTAAATACGCAATAATCGATCATCGTCCCTTCAATCTAACCTTCAATTCGTAATTGGTGGCGTGACGGGACAAGTGAATCTCTTGCGTTTCTCCGTGCTCTTTCCTATAATTCAACGTAAAACCGCTGATGGGAGCGCCTCCATCGTTGCCGGCCTTCCAATGCAATAAAACGCTGCTACTGGTGGCGCTGGTAACGTAAAGAAGAGGTGCGGAAGGTGGGACTTGCACCACCAAATGGTACGTTATCCTGTCATTCCCTTTGCCGTTGTCAACTTGACACGAGTAATTGCCAGAATCTGACAATTGTAAATTGGACAGTATCAATTCTCCGGTATCTAGCAGCTGTTGATTGTGATTCGCGCCCCCCTTGAGGATTTGTTCGCCGCGTAACCATTCTCTTTTAGGGCTACCGACGGAATCGCAGGAAAGGGCGATTGAACTTCTCCAGGGGCGTACTACGCGGCCTCCAAAGGAAATTATACGGGCTGGAACTGAACGTACTGATGCATTAATGTCATTAAAATTACAAACTGCTTTTTTTTACATATATCAGGCGATTTACATAATACTACGACCCTGACAAGCCCAAAAGGCAATCCAATATTCGCTGATGTATGATTTCAGTAGAAGTAGTAAATTTTAAATTTGAGCATCCCTTATTTATTTAGAAATGTTACAGAATTAGGTTAATTGACAACTGTTGTGAAACAATATTAAAATGATGCTAAAAGATATTCACATTGCCTTTCTTCGTTTTACAAACAGCTCGAATCGTAGATTTTCGATCTCTGGTTAAAATTTAGATAGTGTTGCTTTTGCGATACACGATACTGTCGGGCACGAGGTCAGGCAGGGGAGTGAATTAGTTATGTTTGGATGAATGAAATCGATTCATATTAATAACTGCATGAATTTTTGTGATTTTTTTTTTAAATTGACTAATGCGTGTTTCTGCTGCCGTTGTAATCGAAAACTAAATGAAATACATATTTAGCATTGCAAAAACTCGACTGTCTCAGTCGTACTGACGCGGAAACTATCTAAAATACGAAAATATAACGACTAAAGTGGAGAACAATCATCGGCCCGCGGCGGATCTTACCGTGAGGTGAAGCGACTTGGCTGACTACTCTAGAACTTTGACCCTCTCCTATCCTGGTGGAAGCGGTCAGCCAGAACTGATATTCGATGTGAGATTGAACCCCTTTAATTTCGTAATTGGTGTGTTGACCGGAGACAGTTTGTTTCGCGTGATCGATCTCTTGTCGGCCGTCCATGCTGCGTTTGTATAAATTGTATTTGGTTATTACGCCGTTGGATTCGAGAGGCGGCAACCATGACACTTTCAAACTCTGCGACGAACTCACAATCACTTTTATGTCAGCTGGAGGGCCGGGAACTGGAAAAATCGCAATAAATAGAAATCAGTTTATTAATTAGATATCCGTTAGTTTAAAAGTAGATTTTACACGAAAATTTAACTGCTTTCTTTGTCACATTAGAGAAGGAATATTTCATTTCAGATCAATATTAATAGATTATTTTACGCAATTTGAGTTTCGACTTTGATTAAATGTAATTCCCTATATTTCATATTAAGTGAATAAGACTCACCATCTTCTTCGGTCTGGCAGAAAATCGGCCCAGTGAAAACTCCGTCTCCGACTTTGGTGAAAGCCAATACTTGCAAACTGTAGTTGGTAAACTTTCTTAATCCGGTGATTACGGTTGTCAGTGCGGTAGTTTTTCTTGTTTCCATCTCGTCGTTTCCTGAACATCCGAAACATTAACTCTAACAAGTTATCTACATTTTCTTGTTTACATCCATGGAATTGAAACTTTTTATATATAATAGTATATATAATTTATATTGTTTAAATCTATTTATTACGGAAGCTCCTTCTATTTCAAATGAAATAATTTAGTTTGACCAAGAAATTACCTCTCCAATTATCGTCCAATACCGGTTCGTATGTAAGTTTGTAGCCCAACACGAGACCGTTACTGTGATCCGTGGGGGGCGGTTGCCAGCTGACTTGTAGAGATTGCGAAGTGAGGGCGGCACATCGCACGTCTTCGGGGGGCATGCTGGGCACTGAAATCAGAGTTAATATCCTTACGTTCGGTGGCGCGCTTAATGCTATCGGAATTAATTGGAAACCCGTCTAATTTGATTTCACGATGTTTTCCCCCGATGGCGCACATCAAAAGGAAAACATCTACTTAACGATCGCGCGTTAGATCGGACTGAACCTCGAACTGACAAACAACTTCATTCCAATTAAAATGATTTTTTTTTAGTTGCAATATATTCATTATGTATAATAATATTAAATGCGGAGTGTAAGCCTTAAACTCGTAATTGGCTTTTTTTTTGAAATTTCTATTTGCCAACGTTTTTCACATTATTTAAAATTAATAATGATTAGTTGATGGATATTGTTGCGCGCTGGGTTCGATTATAAATATGCTGCGAATTTAAACACTTTATTTAGACAAATGGACGGAACGTAATATAACAACGAATAAGAAGAATCGATTACTAAACATTGAATACCGAATAATGAATGAAGCATAGCAGAGGAGAGCGTACATATATGTCCTATACCTGCTTCCGCACTCTTCCATCTTTAGTATGTTCTAGTGTGGTCAGGAGATGTATACCTGCACACAAGTCACTTCGCGATAACAACATTGACACGTTCCATAAAGGGGTCCTTAACCTTCATTCGTTCCAATGTATTTTTTTAAGCAAAGAAGAAGAGGTTAAACATTTACCACACACCTACATACACAAATAGCTGTAATTGTGTATGTTCGCTACTCCAGTCAATCAAGCTACAAACGTTTTATATCGCTGATACGATATGCAAACTTGTCCGTGTTAAATCAGATAAATTTACCGAAACTGAAATTATTAGGCATCCTCGCTTCGATTTTAATAACTATGTAAATGACGATTGCTCACCGTCTTCCATGGTTTGCACCGTGATGGAATCTGACAGGGGACCTGTTCCTACTTCGTTGAATGCCTGTACCACGATCGTATACCTCGTGAACTTGCTCAAACCTCCCAATAAAAGCTCTCCACCATCTTCGCCGTCGCCTGTAACGCTGGTGAAATTATAGGTCCCTGTACCGGCACTTCGATAGCCTACGTTGAAACCCTGCGATTGTAATTGTAATAATTAATATCGTTATTAGAAACATCACCCAAATAAACAATTAGTTATTTTTTGCGTTTGTTGTAAATTACTTGATACGAGTTAAGAAAATGTGTAGCCAATTAGTTTTCGATAGATTTCCAAAGTTATTTAAACTACTTTCAGTTATTTTTTCTTTGCACCGTCAACGCCGCTACCTTTTTAAGCCAGGCTATTTTCTACTGAGAATAAAATGTAAATATATATTTCTTTTGAATACATAATTTATATTGTAGATTATGATTCTAGATTAAAGTTTTTAAATTATTTCCGTAACATCGTTTCTTTTGAAATATTTTCATAATTTCCTTGATTTTCTAAAAAACTTAAAGTTTTTTAATCTCACTGCTTTTTTTTATTAACAGTGAAGGCGCCCATGTACTTGAGGTGGCAACACTGGCAACCCCGCAAAGGAGAGTTCCCGACGTCTGAGCTTAATAAAAAGAGAAAACAGGTACAAGGGACAGTCATAAAAGTACCACGCGCGAACGAATTATTAAAATTGATTTGTAATGTTTATAATAAAATCCTGTAGGGTTAAAACGAATAACTATTTATTTCCAACGCCCGGTACCGCTAAATACTATGGACAAATTTTTGTGAAAAACCTAATAAATTCATTTATTTAACCAATGTAAGTATTTTTTTTTCAAAATTGAACGCTAACAGTGTTAATGGAACAGTAGTTAAATTTATATGAAACAAAGATAAATTTAGTTAATTTAGTAACGAAATTTGTTCAAGTTCAAGCTGCTTGTTAATCTTACATTGATTTTATATAATGCAACAGAACATGACAATAGTTATAACCACCATAATTATTAATGACATATTAATTTTGCGATACTGCACCAGGATGTTCTATTAGCATATTAATACAGTTAAATAAGCACTTGCCCCTGGTTATTCAGTAATATACTCCTCATCTTGTATAATGGGATCGATACAGAAATCCAAAATCTAAAATTCTAAACGAAGATTTGTTAAAGTATTCGGTCAGCCTAATTTAAACCGCTGCCATTGCTTAACCTGCATCATGTTACGAATAACATATTTCATATAAAATAATAATAATAATAAAATACCAGTAAATAATGCAATCCAGTATTTGCCTAAAAATCTCACCTGTATGTCTCCGTGGCGTAATTCGGGCAGTGGTGGTGACCAGTTTACCAAAATTTCAGTCGAGGAAACTGGCCGTGCCGACACGCCGAGCGGCGGTCCCGCCGGTCTCTGCGGCTCCGTTCGAACCGTCAATTCGGCACTCGGGGTACTCCTGCCGGCCGGCCCTTCGGCTATCACTCGAAATGTGTATTTAGTGGCAGGCTTAAGATCCTCTATAAGGGTCGTATAAGGCAGTGGTGAGTTTGTTAGCTCGATTTGTTGCCAAGATCCTTTAAAAAAAAATTAAAATGTCGTCGTTTTATTATGAATGGAGTTTTCTTAAACGCCATCTAACGATTGTTTATTAAATGCAAAACAATCGTTTACTAAAATTAATTTAGACATTTATAACGCAACAGATTTGTGATGACTAGTAAGGGATAATCATTATAGTGCATTTATGCGTCTTTCGTTATTTTATGAAGAGTCTGAAGTGAAATTGCACAGACTCTAAACGTAATGTTGTAATTTGGTCCAAGGTGAGGGGGTACCACCCTCGTTTAACGCCATCACATACCCGCCGTCCAATATGAGGTTTTTATCTTAATGTCACGTCGCACCATTATAAATTTGTCAATTAATTATACTTACTGTCGTGCTCCTTAAATTCTACGATGAATTTATAAACTTCGTTTGAATCTCCCGACTTGTGCTGCCATTTAAGATTAACGGAGCGACTGCTTATCATGGCCGGTTCCAAGTTGGAAGGACTGGCGGGAGGCTCTTGAACCAGAAGTTGCACCAACTGTTGGTCCTTGCCGTACATATTAGTAGCTTGACAGAAGTATGCACCGCTGTCGGACGCGTCGGCGTTGATTATTTGTAATTCGGCAGCCACTCCATCTGGTGTCACATCTTGCTTCACGTGCACCCTATAGATAATTAAAATGTCATTTGTTCGTATATAGATCATCTTCAATTATTCACTGTGCGAATTGGTAACGCGTAACGGTATTTACCTGTAATTAGTGGATGGATTCAATTCGGTTTTGCCGCCTCTCAGCCAAGCAACGCTGATGGGTTTGTCCCCGTTCACATCGCAATGTAAAACGGCCGTATCGCCCTTTTTCACCGTCACTAGTCGAGATGGGACGGAAAAGTAGGGCGATGCTGAAACATAAAAGAATATTCAGCGATTTTGCCGTCTTATTGTTTTACGGCGTACAATTCACCCTCAGCTGGATGACTTTCCCGATGCCCCTTCCTATCCCGTTCTCAGCTTGACACAAATAGTAACCTTCGCGATCTTCTTTCACGTGTTGCAAAAGTAGCGTGCCGTTGCCCAACAGTTTCGTGTAGGTGTGGTCCCGAATCTCCTCGTAATCTCCGGATTTGCCGGCTGCGGGTCGCATTTTAAATTAGATTAAGTTGCGCTTTTTGATAATCGAATCGAAAAAGTTTCTAAATAAACGTTAGTCAAACGATCCTAAAGCGATGCCACTGCTAAAGCAATGCGCAATTTTAAAATAAAATTAATTGAAACGAAGAAGATGAAAATTAGACAAAAACCTGTGGCTTTCTTCCAGATGACAGTAGGTGTTGGCACTCCTTGAGCCTGGCAGTGGAGGGCGACGTGCCTTTTTCTTTCGACGCTCACATCGACAGGTTCGACTAACCATTTGGGGGGCACTGAAACAACAACATCGCGACTTATGTGGCTTCGCTACAAAAAAGAGTCCCGTGAAATTCGTTCAGACGATGTGACGCGACGTTTCGCTTTTGCGACCGGTGCATAGCGGAAATGTGAGACGATCCTTATTATGAATAAAACAGGGGAAACGCGGAACTATTCAGGGACTGCGGTATGTCTCCGAAGTGGACTGAATAATGCACGTACGTGTGCAATTAGCGCGAGCGTTACAGCAACAGGAGTTCAGACTTTATACGGAATTACAAGAAAGAAAAATGAAAATCAACGATTTATTTTATTTGCAATCGTAAAGCATCTTTACTTTTGGGAGCTTTTTGTAAAATAAAAATTTAACGTCGATTAATGAGTAAGTAAAAGCGCCGCGTCGCCCGAACGGTTTTCAGGGTGAATATTTACACTTTAAATATATTGCATTGGTGCCGTTGGTGTTTACACACTGACCACATTCTAAACAGTTATTTGGATAGGTCGCTACTATACTGGAGAATTGCTGCAAGAAGCAAGTACTCGTGAGGGATAAAATTCTCTTTACGTGGCGTGGTGTAACATCTTAAGCGGACCTACTCATCTCTCCAGAACCATTTTTATCCGTTAAGATGTCGAACAAAATGGTTCCTCGTATATACATCTAAATACTGAAAAATAAAATGACATGCGAATCTACAACAAAAAAAAAGTGAAAGAAAATAAAACAAAAAAGAAAGGTGCAACAGTACCTTGACCTTTGGGGGCCTGTGGACGCATGTGCCAAAGCAACGGTGATTGTGACGGGTGGTGGGTGGTGTGTGATGGTGAGTGAGAAAGACAGAGTAGGAGAGAGGATTTTTTTTCGGGAGCGGGAGTGTTACCTTTGACCTGCAGCTTGGCGGTGTACCTGACCTCGGCAGCGGGGTTGCTGGCCACGCACGTGAAGTCCCCCGAATGCCGGGAGTCAAGGCTAGAAATGCTGAGAAGGCTAGAATAGGGATCAAGGGCCGAAACGTTGACGCCGAGCGAGGGCGCCAGCGGCTGCCCGTCCTTAAGCCAAGATACCGCCAACGGCGGGTCCCCCGCGCTAACGCCGCATACCGTTCGTGTTCGCATGCCCTCCGACAGCCCGTCTTGGAAGGAAAAGGGCTCAATTATGGGAGGAACTGAGAGAGAGAGAAAGAAAATCGGACATCAGAGATAGAAAGAGAGAAAAAAAAGAATAAAATGCGCGCCCTGGGGGGCGCACCCAATTACCGTTCACGACCAGCTGGTGCGTGTGCGACACCTCGGCAGCCAGATTCCGCACCGTACACGTGTAGTTGCCGTTGTGTTCCTGGGAGAGGCTCTCGATCACTAAAATGCTAGTAAATTGGTCCACTTGGGTGATGGAGAGCGTTTGGCTCGGGTGCAATAGGCGTCCGTCCTTCGTCCACGAAATGGTCAAGGGCAAGTCACCCTTAGTCACGGAGCAAGTCAGGCTGGCTCTATCGCCCTTGTGCAAAGAGTCCTCGACGTAAAAAGGACTAATTTTTGGAGGAACTGAAATGAATGTCAATCCTGATTACAGGGGATGTATGGCTGTATGCTGTTTTTTCTCTATCCTGGTGTTAGGAAATTTAAAAAAAAAGCACAAAAAACGCCTTAGTACAATATTTTGTACCCAGGATCACTTAAACACAATAAAAGTAAAAAATGTGGCCATTTTCAACATATTTTTCGCATTTAAACATTTTAAACTCAAAAATTTAGATTTTATTTGCCTAACATGGATTCTTGTTTTTCGGAATTATTGCTTTCACGTCGACCTTTTTGTAAAAATTCCTATTTTTTTATAAATTGTGTTTTTTTCTTACAGAAATAACATCTTTTTTTTTCAAAATTGACACCTTCAACTTTTTACTTTTACCCAAAGTCAACATTTGCTCTTTTTAGAGAACATTCGATTCGAAAGTCTATTTTTTATAGCTATTAATGTAACGAGATTATTGTGCGATTTATAATAATCGAGAACGTTGCCAGAAGACGGGGCGTTAGCCGAGTCGTCTGGCCACGTCTGAGATTGTTTTAATTGCTAATAATCGAGTTGCATTCAAAGCTTTATCGTATCATTGACAACGATGACATAAAAAAATCAACACATTTTTAAAATGAAATTGGTATCTAGGATATTATGATAGATAACTAACGTATTATAATTATAACTAATGTATTATGTGCTACTAATTTATTATGAAGCTACTATAATGTTATGAGGTTAATAATTATCAATAAAAATTTAACTTAAAGGACAAATAGATTCCCAGTTTTTTTTTAGAAATTGTTGCTTTGTTTAATCATTTCAAGTTCACACCTATAATTTTCGGTTTATTGTAAACTTTTAAAGACATTTTAATTAATATATTTAAATTGCCGCTTTATTTGGAAATTTTGGACACTTTTTCAAAACACTTACAAATTCAACTTTTTTTAAAATTCGATTACAATTTTGAAATTACGATTTTTTCTAGAAAAAAATTATACTTTATTTTTAGAAATAATACTTTACTTATAAAATTTCGACCAACTTTTTTTTCTTGAAACTTTCTGAATACACGAAAAAATAAAGTATTGTTCGCAATCTTTTTTTTTTGAGATTTTCTCGAGTTGCTTCGAGCGCCCACAGCTTTTGACGGAATGGACCACCTGAAAGACATATCCGTGAGACATTTTTTTGCAGACATTTTGAGACTACGTAGAAAAGTGTCGTATAATTTTATTTGTTTATACATCCCTCTGTTATTAAGCCTACGAATACGAACATATTTCATTTTTTTTTTCGATGTTAAATTTTCATTCAAAATTTTTAGTCACAATTAAACATTACAGCTATACTTCTATCGATTTTTGGTTATATAACTTAATTGTTAATAATGATTAAAAACCTCAGTTTTACTTATTAATCGTCATATATTTTACCATACATTGGTATATTATGAAAAAATTATTGAAAAATGAAGTCAACTTTTTAGTTTTCATTAAATTATTAAAAATTTATTACAATTTTTCTTAATATACGTTAAATTTTCCCCACAGCAGAACCTGAAACTCAGTAAGTTTTGTTAGACATTAATACATCATAGTAACAACTAGACGAAATAAAACAAATGTTAATATAGTTGTAGAAGAGACATGTAATTCCATTTTACGTTTAGCAAGCAAATTGATGAATTTCTCGCACCATCTGACAAGTACGTTACGACTGATGGATACAAAAGACTCTATTATAATGATACACTGAAGGCAATTCAATTGCCGGAAGGAACATAAAACAAAATAAAATGCGGCTTCGAGTTTCGAGATTTTCTATCAAAAAGCTTCTCGCATCATATCATATGGAATAACAGAACGAAGTAAGTGAAAAACGAACGAGAGAGAAATAATACGAGAACATAGTAACCTTTTGTTCGATAGATTAGTTTAACAATTTAAGAAAATGCGAAAAAATAATTTACCATGAAAATTTCTACCGATCGAAACGAAAACCTTTGTGATGATACAGTGACACACAACTTCCGCTTGTTTGTACAAAACACGCAAACAATTCCAAAAGGAAATCTTGAAATTCAGAAGGAAGATGGTAAATCAAATAAAAATGTATCAGACACCGACAAAAGTTTATTCGAAGTGAAATCCTCGAATAGCGCCCGAATTCAATGAAATCGGAGAAAGTAAATATATACTACATGTCGGGAACGAACGTGTTGAAATTTCTCTATTGTACAAAACATGAAGACTAAAAATATAAAAAGTGTAAAGCTACTAACCTATAACGGTGACTTCTCCGCTTCTTCTCGCGCTGTGACCCTGTTTATTCCTCGCCCAGCAAGTGTATACCCCCGAATCTGCTTTCTTCTCTACAGGATTAATCACGAGAGTGCCATCGGGGAGCACCTTCTGCCTGAGATCGTCGGGAAGTTCTCTGCCTCCTCTCTCCCAGTGGATTTCTTCTATGGGATACCCAGCCACCGGACACTTTAGTTGCAGACTTTCTCCAGCCACCGCGGTTACTTTGGGGATAAGCCGAATGTAGGGCATTCCTGAGAGAAAGTAATTAAATCAAATTCTGAGTGATGCGATAAAGTTTGTAGTTTTGACTTTAGTTTATAAACTTCGCGTAATTTTGATGAAAGATATAATTAAAAGCTGTTACTGTGTTTCGCAAACCATAAAATAAATTTCGCAACACGTAGGTACATAGGTTTTTTCACTTGAGCAGCAGTCAGCACCAAAAATAAATCAGTCAATTTTATCCTATGTGTTGTGATAATGGTAAGGGAGGGACTACCATTTCGTTAAATGATACGACTGTGTTACTTATTGTTAACAACTGTACGTTATAAACATTAAAAAAAAAAGAGTTTAGATGCATTACCGATTTTTTTCCCATTAAGTAGTGAAGGTTGCAAGGTATATTAAAAAGTGATAAATAATTGCCACCAGAAAATTACGATCGTCTGCTAGAGAGAGGAGAAACAAGTCTGAACCCTTGTATGTTACAGGCTGAGTTTCGTAGCCCAGTGGTAACGTATTTCACTAACTTAAGGTGCGTTGATACTAGATACTTTGTTCCGTACATTTCTCTTTGACATAAAATGTATTAAATGTCAGCTACCCTGCAGGAAGCTATTCGAGATTCTAGAGTCTCAAATGGCTTCTCTTAGAATAGTTGATACTTATGTATGTCAGATAGAAATGTACAGAATAAAGTGTCTGGTCTAAACTCATCCTTAGGCAACTTCGTGTATTTAATATATTGTAACGCAATGTAAATAGATGTAATAGAATTTAGAATAGAATTGTATAATTTAGTAAATAAAAAAAGTTTCTAGAAGGATCTGATAAGGGGAAAGCGGCCGCGATAACGAAACAAATGGCAGATAAGCGTTCCAGAAATTTCGGCAAACGATAAGCTTTATCTGCCGAAAAGATCTAGAAGCCGGGGGCCAAAACTATAAAAAGGCGGTCAGCTTTCCCTCGAGTCAGTTAGTTAGAGTCAGCGTAAATAGCGAGTTAGTAGAAGTCAATAATAAGTGAGTTAATTGTCGATTGTGGTGATCCAAGTTGAGTTCAGTAATAAAGTGTGTCTTATTCGATAAGTGTAATCAATTCGAACCGATAAACCCGTAACAATATGCTTTGCGTTTCGTAACGACCTACCTCTGTGAGAAATCCTTTTTTTTACATACGTCGCTAAAGTTTAAATCTCGAGAGAAAAACTAAAAAATTGTAATAAAAACATCCTCTATAAATTACCGGTTTAAACAGAAAAAAATTAAATTTATGGAAAAATTTTAATATCATAAAAAAATCGAGTTTTGACATGAAACGGAATAAGGTTAAATGTTTTAGTTTAAATACGAATTTTAAAAAAGCAATCAAAACTTTGAGATTAAGCTTAAGTTTTAAGTTTGGTGGAATGGACTGGTCCTTTGTTATCTTCAAAAAGTGAAATACAGAACTTGTCCCCTGAAACCAAGAAAGATTAAAAAACACAACAGAGCAACGTTTGTTGTGTTTTTTAATCTTCCTTGGTTTCAAGGGACAAGTTCTGCATTTCAATTTTTAAATTTTAAATCAAAATTTTAAAGAAAAAATTTAAAATTGCAAGTTTAAATGCGTAATTTCAGAAAAAAATTCTAATTAAAAAACGGGAATATTCGTGCCTGAAAGTGTTCCTAAATTTATCAAAACAAACCAAACAAGGTGAAGATAAATAATCCGCGCTGAGGTGTTGCTTCCTACTGAGCGTAGAGGGGTAGATTCGTGACTTCTTCGTAATGGAGGGAAAGGGAGGCTGAAAAGACGCGGCACATATCACACCTAGAAATGTCCGACATTTTCAATTTTCAGACGGCGCGGCGTTGTTTTCTCGTTCGACATCGAAATGAAAAAGATAAAGCTGGGCGATGACAAATGAAGATTATTATTTACTCGTCGCGTCCAGCTGAACACCAATAAACATCAAATTCACACACAGCGGGGTGATAAATTCTCCAGAAATTCCGACGGTTTAGATAGTTTCGGTAACATCCTTAAAGGTCACAAGTAGCAAAAGAACAAACGACAAAGTTGCGAATGCGTCGCGCCGAAAGAAAATCATTGATCACATGAATTTCGCGCGATACACAATCCCCTGAAAGTAATCCGAATACACATAATTTGATAAATGAGGTGATAATCACGCAAACATAGGCTTACAAATTTAATAGGATTAGCCGGCAGTAGGGGGTAGAATTATGAAATTTAATCTCTTCCTACGGATAAACAACGTTAGCAAGACGCCAAGTAAATTGGCGATAACAACGTCACCCTATTAATTAATTGAGAGAAAACATCAATGTAAAATCTTTCACTCACCGTAGACATTGAGGCGGGCCGAATGGGAAGTTTTGCCGGCGCGATTTTCGGCCGTACATGTGTACTCGCCGCCATCTTCCACCATTACGTGACTTATGTTGACATGACTTATAACGTCGCCGTGTACAGTAACGTACTGACCGATGACGAATCTGAAAATTGACTTTTTAATAAAAGTAGTCGATAATTTATTTTATTAAAGAAATATTCATATATAAAAGTATTTTGGATGATGTAACTGATATTGGAGGAAACGTGGTCAAAACGAAATATTAAGAATTACGTGTGGCGTTTTTATAAGGAAGTACGAATCAGCTGATAAAAAATAAAAATTCCTATCTTTTTACTTCAGTGTGATAAAAGGAAATAATTTGTTAAGACTTTGTTCGGGTATTTTCGCGGTTGGCTTTCTTTCGATGTCTGGAGTTTATTTAATCATTATATAGCACCCTTCGGACCTCTGGGATCAAATGTATTCCGGTTTATTCGTCTTCATTACTGGCGAGCCCGCTAGTTCCACTCTTATTGCACAACTTGCACGAAGTCGACATCTAACGCTAATGAAAGAAATTTATTTAAACACCATTAGCAACCGCGATGCTTCTTCATTATTTCTGATTGTCATAAATTAATTTCGCTCTCTCGGGAGGCCCCAGAAAAAAGAAAACAACTTTTGTCAAGTTCTAAATTGAAGTTCACAAAATAAAGCAGAGATGTACCAACTCCGTTGTCGATATGATATGAGGTAAATTTATCGTTTCGCTCTAATGTTAACAGTAGAGCGTGATAGTAACGCGAAAGCATAAGTTTATTCCCTATCCAAAATCGCTTAACGCCCCTAAAGAAGTTGTCGCTTTATAAATATTTTTTAGCTTTAAATTATCGATTAGCAGAGTATACGTCTTTCCATTTTGGTAGAACGAATTTATTCTCGGTCATCTTCAAAAATGGATACACAAATCTTGTTCCCTGAAACAAATATTAAAAAACACAACAACAGTTGCGTTTCGATAGCCAAGCTATCATTTTCAGAGAGATTGGCATCTCGCTGATTTTTATTCCTTCTTGGTTTCAAGGGACAAGATTTGTGTATCAATTTTTACATCTTTCTACAAAAATAAATTCACAGTTTCAACTTATTTGTCTAAATAAATAAATCTTGTGGTTTTTGTTGAATAAGATTCGACGTTTAAAAAAGAAAATTAAGACAACGTTGTCCTCGGTTGTTTTGAATTCCGCTTGAAGCTCATTAAAGGTAAGTGGAATGGGGTAGACATCGATTGCAAACGAGAAGAAAACCGAGCCGATTTAAGCCGGCAATAGTTCGGAAAATTAGTTCCGGAGCGCAAGAAGTATTTAACGCGAAAACGAACTTTGATGGACACAATCGATAATCCGACGGCTCTTTTTTTTGACACAATTTCCGCTGCAACCGACGTAAGAAGACTTTTAATTAGAATCGAGATTACGCAGATTTTCCATATCGATGAACGCGAATCGCAAGAACTAGCGATAGCATTCAGCCATTGCTTGATTCAATGATCGTCATGTTGACAAATATATTAATTTACTAGACGGCATTTTAAGTTTAAATTTAAAATTTAGGCTTTTTATCTCCACCCTGATCTTAACATTCTAATACTCTATTTTTTTACAAAATTATAATTTTTAAAGTAAAAACTTTTTTACACGCGTTGAGGGAACAAAACTCACGTTTTCCGTCACTATCGCGCTAAAGTCGTGTTACCAACATGCTGATGTTAACAGTATTTATGTAGCTATGGGTAAGCTGTGTAGGAAAATTAAAAGTGCGTGATCGGCCCCGAGGATTGAACCCGCGCCATATTTACGCCACGGTATGTTGACAATTTCAAGTAACACCGATGGTGGATCAAAATACATCATCGCGAATTTGAATCGTTCAACAGCTGAATAATCACAGAACGGCTTAAGAGCCCCATCAATCGATATATATATGTATTCAAATGAGTGTACCCTAATCCGTCAAGAATCCTCTTGTATATTTGTCGTTTCGTCGCTGCGATCGTTCCTTAATGAAAGTCGGCGAATGCAATCTCGCGAACTATGCGATCGGGCAAAGCAAACTTACCAGCCGAAGGTCTGTATACCAACCTGCCGTGACTAGGCAACGGAAAACCGTCCAAACTCCACGAAATCTGGGGCGTCGGGTTGCCGGACGCGCTGCATTTCAAAGAGACGGCCGGTCCCGGTTGGAGCGTCTGTTCTATGAAACTGTACAGAAGGACAGGAGGAGCATCTGCAACAACAAAAGATTACAATTAACGGCAGTACGCGCCAAGTGGAGACATACGAGTTAGCTCTTCGGCTACTCGTTTTACAGAGAATAGGACGGTTTCCATATTTAATGAATAAATGTAGTTAGTTTGGAGGACCGTCTCTTCCGAGAGTCGTTTGCATACGAGAAACGCCCTGGGGATAGTTTAGTTTTCGTAAAGGCATTCCTCGTATTCAGGCATCTTTTGATAACGAACGTACGTTAATTAGGGGGCGAAAAAGGCTAGACAGAAAATAACCTCGGGACAGAATACCCACTATACTGGACCATAAAAGTGTCCTTTTTGGAGTTATTTTGAATTCATTATCGTTATATTTTAATTTTTTACAAATATAGAAATTATTCATATACGTACCTAATATAAATAATTTCGGCAGTATTTTATTATTTGTTTAACACTTTCAGCATCTAATTGTGATCTTTTGAAAAACCAATTGTTTAAAATAAATTGAACTAAGAAATTTCAAATTTTGACACACGACTGATGTTATAATCAGTTGTGTCGGAATTTGAATTTAATTTTTTTTCGGTGCCACTGTCTGATTGTTCTTTTTCTCTTTTCTTAGAAATATTCTCCAGTTATATCATTTAAAAGAAAAATGCATAAAGGAATGTCATACGCTTAGTACATATTTGCCTGGTTCTTCTTAGTTTGTGCAACATCCGCATCATGAAAGATTTGTTGCAAATACCCAGAAAACATTTCATATTATAATTCATTTGCTCTTACCCCCAAGCTGGAGTTCTGCCGCCGCCTGTGCCGTGTCCCCTTCGGCCCTTCTGATTACACACTGGTACATCCCCCTGTCCTCCCTCCCCACATTGTTAACAATTAGGGTCTCGCTGGAACCTCTTCCTGTGCTAGGAAGCTGTCTGCCGTCTTTGTACCAAGTGACCAGATGAGGACCGCCTGTTTGGGTCGAAACTACGCATCTAAATTCGGCGCTGCCGCCCATATGAACGCTCACCATAGGGGGCGATATTTCTACTTGCAGAGGCGTCGAAACTATCAGTCTTAATTCGGCGCTAGCTTTACCGCCGGCGTTCGAGGCGGTACAGCGGTATACACCACCTGTAATCGAATCGTAAAAACCATCATTACTACAAATGGAATTAAACTAGACCGCAAAAGACATCTCCCATGAAGGCATAGTCGTAGCTCTTTGGGTAGCTGAACTACCAACAGACGATCTGCTGTTTTCGTGGAGGCAGAAACTGTCCTGTAGCAAAAGTCAGGCACTCAAAAATTTTCAATCACCATTATTACGTTAATAACGAGGCCGCAGCGAAATAAATCATTGCTAATAATATAATCAATTACTAGGAGAATGAATAATATTTAATTTCAGAAAGCTAATCCCAAAGATACTGCAACGAAATTTTCAAATTTTAAAAATCCTGTTTAGATGAAATAACAAATAATATTAGTTATATGTTCTGTAATGAAACGGTCAAATGTGCTAAAAATAGAAAATTTCAGATATTTTAAAAATTTTCTAAAACTTCTAATATTTACCATCTTCAGAAGTTACAGCTTCTATAGCCAATACGGGTCCAAGCTGTCGTATTCTGGGCCCCGGTATGATTTGATTAGGCTCGATGCCGGATTGCGAGAACCAGCTGTAATCCATGAAACGAAATTACTCATTAGTTCGGAGAAAATGGCATTCGAATGCAGGTTACGTTAATTCCAACAGTAGCTACACATTTGGACGCAGCACCGTCGCGCCGCCCTATATAAAATATTCATAAAGCCCACCGTGCGGCTGAATAAAGCCTCGCGTAGAGATTATTCATTTGAAAATCAATTTTTAGCCAAATTCGTTTTATCAGGCACTTGTATAAAATAAGTCGACTGAATTTTATCTGAGTTGTTTTCATTTTATGGACAAACATGACGAACACATACGTAATTTTGGAGCCGTTTTGTTGGAGAGGGCCCGAAAACTAAGATATAAGAAAACACTCTGGGCTCCGGACACCGATCCGTCTCTTGGAGTCTCTGATCAAACGTAAAACACGAAAATAATTGCCGACCCGATGGACGCACACTACTGAAATTGTATCGATGGTTTATACTGTAGATCTAAAGTCATCTTCTTCGCAGTTATAGTGACCTGTCAGAAGACAGCTTACGTACTTTAACATTCGATTTTAAACACGAACAATGCGCTTGCACAAAGATTTGCACGGCTTTAATATGTGCAGATACGGATATTGTTAAATGCAACTTTCGTGAAAGAAACTGTGTGTGTATAATTAAGTACGAATATAATTATTTATATAAAGACGTCAAAGATGTAAGAGTAATCATTTAAAAAAGTTAAAATTTAGGTACACAGCTTATCTCATTAAAATACGCTTGTGGCAAAAAAGTCCTAAGTCACATCCAACTTTGCATTCGACGCGATCTTCCCGCTTGGAGAGCGTTTTTTAATTGCGATATTTTAATATCAACGGTGCGCGAAGCCGAAGGCGTTAGATCCGCCGACATTAAACTGCAAGTTGGCTGGTGATGACGCAACGCAGTCGTCATGGTTACCGGCCTCTTTCATTATTTTTTAAAATTAATAAACAGACAGCAAAGCTGCTGCCACCTCTTTAATTCAGTTTAATGGCGTTTTTTGTCGAACAATAAAGCGTTGCGAGATACATCATTTTGCCGTCTCGTCAGCCAAATTGAACGAAAAATAAGAATCGAAAGTTGTATTATTTTCATCTGATGTTGATGCGTACTGTACACAAATTGCCGGTGAAGTTGTCGTGTAAGTCAAAATTTGACAGTTTTGACGTTTTGGTGTAATTTGATTAAGGACGTGAAAAAATATGTTACGCTAATAATGGAGAATTATTCGTTAAAGTCTAATAGCGCCTAGGTCATACGGCAAAATTATGAAATTATGCTTTTTTACATAAACATATTCTAATGCACCGATATGTTGGAAATCGCGTAGTATATGGATATCTTTACGGAACGTTACCAGAACGTTATCGCGAATGATCGATGTGCAGGTGTACAAGTGTATATCTTCAAACCACTAACGCTTTCCGGAAGCAGGTGTCGGATATAAATATAGGCGCTCCCCTATTTTGATTAATTGAGTATTCAGGATTCGCACATTGAACATTTAGTAATTTAATGTTGTTGTTATTCGCTGTATTATTATAAAAGCAGATGGACTAAGACCTAAGACCATCGCCAATTTCTAAGCAAAGATCCCATGATCCATTTGATGTGGATATTCCGGCTCTGGCCCAACGTACTCTATAAAAATATGTATATTACACATTCTGTGTTCAGGTACCAAACGAGCGGCGTAAAATTATTTTTAATTTATCAGTTAACATGTCATTCAAAATCAGTACCGATATCGGAATTTTTTATTTACATAAATCTACACAAATTCCTAGATATTTTTCGCAGTTCGCACATTCGAAGGGTTGCAATAGAGATATTTATTTAAGCGATGTTTACCTGTATTCCGGTGCAGGACAACCCTGAGCGACGCATATCAAAGCTGCACCTTCGTCTTGGGATACCGTCACAGTTCCTGAGTTTTCTATTATAACGGGAGACACTATACCTCGATGTTCTGAAAAAATAATAATAAATAAACGAGGGCCCGAAGGCGGCAGTTATTCGTTCATATTTTATGCCAAAAGCGACTTGTATCGTATAAAAAGTGGATCCGGCGCTCTACACAGTGACTCCCATGAATATTTCAACACATTTTATTGTTTTATGAAGTATACACAGTACATAGACTTCATGGCTTTGGCCGGTAAGTAGAACAACATAAAAACTATATGATAAAACGACGTTTATAAAATTAATATCAAAAGGATGTATTTCGTCTTGAAACCCGAATTTTTGGAATTATAATTTTTTAGCGAAAATATGATAACGAAGGCTTCCACGGCCAGAATCAGTACAGGATATACTTCTTCCGGGATTGGACCGTGTCAACTACTAAAAGTGTTCGAAGTTTCGACCACCATCGTAGAGGGCTTCTTCAGGAACAAAGAAAAGAAAAAATAAATGAAAAGAGAAATATGGGGGAATATGCAAAAATGAAAGAATGAAAAGACCAATTTCAAAACATCAGAGCACGGAAACTCTTCTGAATTGAAAATTGGTACAAAGGATAAGAAAGTTAAGACAGTATGTCCGCCATACCAGAGGCGAAACTCTTCTTTCTTATCCTTTGTACCAATTTCCAATTCAGAAGAGTTTCCGTGCTCTGATGTTTTGAAATTGGCCTTTTCATTCTTTCATTTTTGCATATTCCCTCATATTCCTCTCTTCATTTATTTTTTTTTTCTTTGTTCCTGAAGAAGCCCCCTACGATGGTGGACGAAACGTCGAACACTTTTAGTAGTTCTTTGACACGCTCCAATCCCGAAAGAAGTATATCCTGTATTTTAGCGGAAATATTGATCAAAACATCAAAATTTCGAAAAAAATAGGTATCTTTTCTAGATAAGTCTAGATTGAAATCGATGTGTTGGGGAAAAACTAGAAAGTTTGAGAAAAAAACCAAAATTTCAACACAAGCTCGACAACAACAATACCTATCTGTCTAGAAAAAATTGTAATTCATATTTTCAAACCTCGAGAATAATCAACTTGGAACATTTAAACCGTTTTAGCATTATTAAAGAAGTTGCGGACGGATTTAACTTACAAATTGGATTTTAAAAGAGGAAGAGTGTACCGCGCTTTTATTATTTAATCTGTTGCGGCGGGATTTCTCTCAACATTATATCTTCTGGCTCGCTCGGGGTGAATTCAAACTTTGGACACCTCGATACAACTTTAATGTTACGTCAAGTTGGCATCAATAATTTATCGTTGGAAATCGAGATGTCTGTTCACATTCATTTATCTGCTCATTTCGATTTTATTTCTAAGAAATAAAAAAAATTACATTTAAAAGGAAGTAAATTATGTTCCTTAAGTAAATACTGTTCAGAAGATTCGTTAATTTAAACTATGTGTACAAATTTACAATTTGAAACAATAATAAGTTATTTTAGCACAAATGTAGGCATTTTATAATTTACTTGCATATACTTACCACTAATTCGAACGTTGGCCGGACTACTAACGATAACTTGTTTACTAAGGCGATGCATTGTCCTGCAGCGGTAAGTTGGAAATTGGTCGCTAAACTCCAAATTGTGTATCAACAGTTCTCCTGAAGGCAGCTGATGAAACTTTCCATCTGCAAACAGAAAAAGAAAAACACGATAAATGACAAATTATTTTGGCAAAAGTAGAAAAATCTCAAAATTAAGGCCTAAATTTAAAAAAAAAATCGGAATTCCAAATTTAATTTTAAAGTTTCGACTTTGGAGAAAAATCAAGAAAAAATCAAGAATTTTAGAAAACAATTCAAAAAATAAACAGGAAAAGAACCAAACGTTTAATCATTTTATTTAACATTTCTACGACCCAGTTTGGAAATATATTAGTATATTCTACAAGTTATGGAATGGCGCATATTCCACACGAGCGAAAAGTTTGTAGGTTACGCGAGTGTGGAATATGCCATTCCAAACGTGTTGTAGACTATACTTTCTCTAACAATATTATAGAAAAACCCCTAAATGTTCATAAAAAACTTCAAAATAGATTACAATTTTGAAACACGACGCTTTAATAAAATGATTAAACATAATGTTTCCGACCAATAAGAGTCCACCATGAAGAATAAACCTACACAGAGATAACTTGTTGTATCACAGAATTGAATATATTTCAACTTTAGATACAATCACAACGCTGCAATAAACTAATAAGAATTATTTAAATTCAAGCTGCGGGTTTTATTTTAATCGTTATTGTGGTAAACCGAATCAAACATGAAACTCTTCCGTAATCTTTTGAGCGCAAAGATCCGTCAAGTGGGCTTCGGATTAATTAGTACCGCGTTCTATTCAATGCGATATAACGAAGGTGGGCGCAAAAATGTTGCGAATTGCAAATGCAGAAAGAGAAAAAAGCGAAATAACTCTCGTCGTTTCAAAGGCGTTCATTAATTTGAGCGGCGGAGAGAGAGCGCGACCCAGATTTCGAGTGGTCACAGGCCCAAATTACTCCGAATTTGCATTGTGCGCCACCGACGAGAGAAAAAGAAAAACGTCCCGAGGTTTTGTGAAAATAATTTATCGCTTTTGAAGTGTCACTTTGTCGGTGGACTTGCTAAAAAGATTAGAAAGTTGAATAGATTGAAACACAAATTGGGTAAGCTTAAAACGAAATAAAAAAATTTGTGTGGTGCATCTCAAATTCGACGAAAAGATTGCCATGCAATAGGGGACAGGTTAAAATATTTATCAGACGCTCGAACTAAACAAAGAAAGACAACAAAGAAAATACCTAGCTGTGGAAAGTAAACCCTCTTTATATGTTTATTTGTAAACCTACGATGACAAAAGCTTCCAATTGTGACTACAATCGCCTGGCAGAGGCAAGACCGAGATATGAAGAAAAAAAATTTTGTCCGTTAATTTTACCCAAGGTATGTAGCTCTGATAGGTGATGATCATTTCTATACACTATAAACCCGATGATTCACCAGAACGACTTTTTGATTTATTATATTTATACAGCGTGTTCCAGTCATTATCTAATTAATAAACAGGAGATTTAAGCTGAAAAAAAAAAGGTTTCAATCATATTGTAAAAAACTAATGTGTTAGAAATCGAAAGTATATGGACCCCCATATGAAACGTGCCAGATTGTTGTTATTGCAAAGTAACTCATGTGTAGATGTTCATCTACTGATTACACTATCTAGTCTAGAATATACTAGAGATGGAAACTTCCGGAAGCAGATGTAGAACATTACGCGCTCCCTTATTATAATTCATTCAGTATTTAGTGATTGATTTTATTCTATTCGTTTTGGTATTACGTTATGTTTCTTGATCTAAATAAATTGTATAAATTTACGACTTATTTATAATCGAACTTTAACATGTAAAAATATTGTCGAATAAAAAAAAATGTTTTCCATTTTGTCTTTATTAGGAATTTCCGAATTCGTGGTTAAAATTAATGGTATTAAGGTTGGGACATCCAGTCAATTTAAATTTACCCCCTATGACTTTACAAGTAGTAGAGTTATAAAAATACAATTTACTAATTTTATTGCATAATTAAGATTCTCTTATTTCCAATTTCCAGATCGTCTTCCCCCACGTTGAATTTCTAACCAACTAATAGGCCTTTTTTACTTCTAAACAAACGTTATCTGACGAGGCTAGTAAGCTGACAGGTAATTAAAACGTAATTCGGATGCGCATTTAGGCAGAGACTTAAACGTGACTCACATTATCAAGATGCCAGAGTGTAAGTTCGAAGAAGAAATAAAAAAAAGAGAAAGAAATTAGAACTCACCCCCTTGCAGCGATGGGTAGATGAAAAACGAGGGCTCCTGGACCCATGATATAATTCTCACTAAGTCTTTAACAAACGAGGGCACTAGACATTTTAAGACGGCGGTGCAGCCTCTGGCAGCCGCTATCACTTCCACGTCTACCTTGAAAGCTTGCGTTACAACTGAAATAAAAAAAATGTTAATGAGCATATTTAATGGTCATTTTCAAAATAGAACCGAAGACGAAATTAGGAATAAGCATACAATTGTAATGTTATACATTTAAGAGGGCACACACTGGTGATATGAAAGATATTTTGTGTTCTTAACTGTTGCAGTGGCAACAAGCTCAAACCGATTAAACACCTAAAAGGTTAAGGCAGCTGTGCCTATTTCCATAAAACGTAAGGGTTTGACGAGGGTTTTTTTCCTGTCATAAAACATGGACACTGAAAAGAAAGTGTAGATAATTTTCCACTAAATAAAACTTTTGAGTATTTCCCTAAATGATGTAATTTAGGACTAACATTTTAATTATTACAGATCATATTTTCACTGTTATAAAATTGTCAATCAAAGTCATAGTTTGTCAAGGAAACACGAGTTAAATAATATACGGCTTCTAAAAACATCACGCTTATGGTCATTCTACCCTTCATACAAAAAAAAAACCACTGGCATAATCCTGTAAAGTGAAACCGGTCCGGAAAATTAAGATTTTATTAAAAGGGTGATATTTTTACTTCATCACGAAGCTACTTTTTTCGATTTATTAATCTTATGTTATTTTCTAAAATTTTGTCAAGTAGTTTTCAATAGTATGACATTATCATTATCATAGAATACTAAAAACTCATATCGGCATTAAGTAATGGTCAACTTCAATTGTAATCTATAAAAATTAGAATAACCTCAACTGCAGCCAAAGCTGTTCTTTTTTTTATAGGGAATTGCAAACTTACCGGCCCTAACTTGAACATCCCTGCTGATAATTCTCCCCACTGTATTGGAGGCTACGCACCGATAAATGGTGCTGTGAATGTCCTGTCTGTACGAAGCCGCGCTGAACGGTTGCAAAAACAACGTTCCGTTCCTCAGAACTCTTCTGATGCCAGAAACATCGCCTACTGACGTACCATCCACCGATAACCAGTCGATGGAAGGCTGAGGGCTGCCGGATGCCGAACAATCAAGCCAACCTCCGCTCGAATTCGAAAATTCTAATCGAGGCGGCGGCTCCATCACGAAAGCTGGCCCACGCAGATGAGAATCGAAACCCGAAATCATGCCTGAAACAATAACAATGATATGTTTATTTATACGAGCCTTGGGGCAAGCCATAGTTCTGAAACTCGGCTGATACTAAGACAAAACATGCAACCAGTGTTTGCCCTTACAAAGACATCTAAAAATTTGTTTTCAACGTTATTCGTCTACAAGACATTAAAACAATAATTAAATTCATTCTGCATTCTAGAGCAACGTTTAGCCCAATCTTCTCGATAAACGAGTTCTGTTTAAAGCGGGCGATATTTCAAATGAGACTAATTCGGTCCCCGAACGGTGACGAGGTGATCACCCTTACAGGTTTCATTGTTTTTCGAGGCGACAAAAACTGCTTCTTTCTTATTAAATTTCAGCGCGCAACGCCTTCGGTAATCTCTTCTTCGAATTTCATGCGCGAACGTAATCCACTTGTCTTCGTTGAGGGCAACAAAATATAATATTCTGGAGAAATAACAGATACTTATTTTCGACAAAGGGGCTAATCGATAGAGATGTATGAAGTTTAACAAAATTTCCGCTTTTAATGGAATCTGAACGGCAGTTCACTAGATGATAAACTTTTTTTTAAGACTTGTGCAGATAATCTTCGGTGAAATGTTATCTTTAAGCACTTCAGAACAAAGAAGTTGACGCTGTTAAAGCCCCTCGGGGGAGCTCGGATGAAATTTAAGGCCCATAATGCGATATGATAAAGCATGGAATAAATTTT
This sequence comes from Dastarcus helophoroides, assembly GCA_028583605.1. Taxonomy (NCBI): domain Eukaryota; kingdom Metazoa; phylum Arthropoda; class Insecta; order Coleoptera; family Bothrideridae; genus Dastarcus; species Dastarcus helophoroides. The sequence goes on along the minus strand of CM053331.1, from coordinate 41,650,442 downwards.
GTGTGGCGAGTATTGATAAGGAGGGTAATTGACACACGTCAGGTAGGAGCAACCAACGACGGAGCTCACAGTAGATGTTATCCCTTGGGAAATCAGTTGCGCCGCGTCCTCCGCCTTTATGTGAACTTGGGATGATTCAGGACCGGATCAATTGTGTTTTCACAGTATATACTTGCTTAAATTACTTGCTGAAGGTATTATATACCTTCGCCAAGCTTTTTGGAGTATTTATTTTGGCTCAAAGAAACGAAATACATTCTATTTCTTGGAATTGAAACCCCGTAAAACGCATTTTGCAGTATTTATTTTTTACGTTGGATACTAGTTGATACGTTTTGATGTTATATTTATATATTATTTTCAATTTTCTAGGAATTCTGCCATCAGAATTTGATATTTCGCCAGACAATACTTTTTTTAGTAATTGGAATAACACTTTTCGTAGTTTTTAAATTCATTAATGAATCATTACAAAGGCAAGGACTCGTCGATTATAATTCGCCATAGTTGATATAGTTTCTCACATATTATATCTAATTAATTTAATTTACAAATAATCGTTTCGGTTAACTATATTATTAACTTTTAAAAAACCGCAATATTCGTTATAAAAATAGAATAAAATAATATCTGCGATGTTTACAAGATTTTGAACCCACTCTGTGAAATATGAATGATATTATCTTCGGATTGCGGTTTATTTATGCCACAAATTGTAAAAGCAAGATCTCTCGACGTTTTCAGTCCGATCGATAACAATCTCCGCGACATGTAAAGAGGGAAACGGATGATGGAGCTGTTGAACACAGAAGAGGTGGAAACCGTCGATCAAACCGTTCATCGGCCCGTTTCTGATTTATTTCCAGTTTCAATTGAAATTTTCTTTCGATATCTCAACACACTATAGAAAACGCGCGACCTAAAGAAAAAAGGATAAATTACGTTTGTGGTGACGGACTCTTTGCATACATAGTTTTCAGTTTTTATCACAACTTGATAAAGTTTGATGGTTATTTATTCATATTATTGGCAACTTACGGAAATGTCAATAGTCAGGGTCAGGAGAGCCTTCCATCAGTTAATTACAACATTGCAACTTCAAAACAGATAAATTGTTCTATTTTTAATAACGATACATAATTTTTTCAGTAATTTTCTTAATATTAATGTATGGTATTGTTCTCTTTCTTTTGTTTTTTAGTTATTTGATCAATATTATTTTTGAAATAAAAATATTGTTCCCTGAAACCAAGAAGGATTTGTATTTCAATTTTTAAAGATAAACAAGGATCAGTCCGTTCCATCAAAAAAAAGTATTATTTTTAAAGTCTTAGATTAAAGCAACTTTTATGTTTTATTTATTTTTTTGAAGTGTGTGTACAAAACATCCTGTAATCTACCTTAACTTATATTAGTATGTAATTATAAATAAACGATATAAAATTTAGACCAGTAGTTATTGCAATATTAATAAGTATTGCAAATCCTACAATAATTTTTAGTCATTAATTGCGAAACAGTTTTTACTGAGAATATTATTTACTTTTTGCGGAGACTATCCCGCCCCAGCTTCCGTAAATCCAGTTAAAATTCATATTCTTGACAACAATCAGTACAGGTTAGTTGGTTAAGGCGGCAGATAGGTCTGACAGGTTGGGGGTGCAAACCCCGCTGTCGATTACGCGTTTTTTAAATTTATTACACGTCTTACTCATAGCTACATAATAATGTTAACATGAGAACACATTGGTAGCCTGATGGTGCCGCGAAATCATAAGATTTCCCCCTATCTAAAATCCCTCAACTCCTCTACTTTAAAGAAGTTTTTACTTCAAAAAATAGAACGTAGTCCCAACAAACCTCGTCACAATAGTGACATATCAGAGGAATAGTGTTATTAGCTTCTCTTCTTGTACGATTTCGTAGAAATGTTACCTAAAAACGAACCCAAAATACTTTCCGCTTCCATCGCATGATTTATAATTTAATTACCGGCGACTAGATTTTAATTAAACCTCCATCTCCTAACAATGCTGGACTAAAATTAGAAGCTTGTACGGACCAAATTGTAACCGGTGCCCTAATGCGATAAATAATCAGGAACACGAGCCGGATGATTTAGAGCGTTAAATCGAAAACGTGAAGTCTTTGTCGGTTTGCCAAAAGGGCCTTTCCCAGTCGAGACCGGAGCGTCATCGCGTGAATGCGTTACACCGTCAGCGGCTGTCCCTGCATTGTCAGTCAGCCTAGGACAATGGGAATGTAACTAGCTGTTCAATACGCACTGTACAATCATCGAATGGCCGTTAATGGGATCAATGTGTAGTGCCGGGCTTCAATCCTGCGCGGTATGCAAAACACATTGACCTATTTACTGTACTGCCCTGGACAACAGTGTCATCATTAAAATGCATCGCATTGCATCTAAAAGTATGCACCACGCACCAAATTATACATAAAGCCGGCCACTCGCTGGCGTATATCGAAGAGGCGAAGATCTGCAGTCCAGGCTTGCAGTCAGAAATCGCAAACCAACACACATTAGATCAGTTCTTGAATACTCTTTTAGATAAATATCTGTAGTTAACGGCTGTCACCATACACCACTAGACCTTGCAAAGTTATCGACAAATTACGACAAAAATACAAAGAAAATAATAAGTTTATCGCGAAAAAAAAGTACGAGTTTTTAATTGTGTTAAAACAAAAAACATAAAGGCTTTTTGGATGACAGAGGAGTTGCAAATAAGAAATAGTCCGTCTCATATATCTTTAATAAATGAACTAAGAATTTCCAGAAACGATGATTTGAAAAATTACCTGCGTATATACGAGCAAACTTTTCACATGTTGTTACATTTAGTAAAACCATTTATTAAGCGAAGTTCCATTGGTGCCGAAAAAAGATTGATTAGGACTTTGAGGTTTTTAGCTACAGGAAGGAGTTTTGAAGATTTGTTCTAAATTTCTCGAAATTATGACATTTTTATAATTGAGAACAACTAAAATAACTTTCTCTTCCTCGCCTCAAGTTAAGAATCATATGGGACAAAAGCGAAGGGTTGAAAGATTACAAAAACAGTAAAAGTTCGTATAATGACCTGAATTCATAGATGCCATAAGTTTAAAAATAACAAAAAATAAATAAATTACACCATAAACAAGATCATCATATTCCTTTATTTTTTGTTCCGAAGTTCTCTGTTGGCGTGACAACTGTCTTTAACCTTTCATAAAGAAATAGTGTAAAAGCGTATTATGGTTCACGTTTTGTTATGATTTTACGGAGGTATGGAATTTTTTTTTTTGATTGTTACAATGGGACAAAGGCAAAGGGTAGAAAACTGATCCAATTTATGAGACAAAAGTAAGAAAAAGTAATTAAATTACAACATAAACAAGCCCAAATCTAAAGTTTTCTATTGTCCTAGCAAAACTTTTCATAAAGATGGATGTGGTCAATAAATGTCAATGAGATTTCCAAAAACTCTTTATTATTTGCATACTATTTTGAAGGTGTCGTATCGATGAAAATCTAACTGGACAAATATCTGCAGCAAGATTGTAAAAACAATTAAAATGACCTGAAACGATTGATGCGATAGTTAAATAAAATAAAGAAATTAAATTACACCATAAAAAAGTTCATTCTATGTTTTTTTTTTCGAAGTTAAGAACAATTTTTCATAATAATGCATGTGATCAATAAATGTCAATGAGGTTTTTGACAAATCTATATTATTTTCACACTTCTTTGTGGCCATCGTATCAACGAAAATCGAACAGGACAAATATATTCAGTTTCGATAACCATCGAAGAGATAACATCATACACACTCAGTTCTTTGCTTCGACCAGTCCGAAATATTCTGTAGAACTGCACGTGTGTGGTAAAATAACCTCTCAGTTCAGATATTCATCTCTCACGATGAGGAGTTGCAGACAATAATCGACTAACAATATACACGTTTAGTTTTTGACTTCGATTAGGGACTGCAATCCCCGATTTGTCTGAAAACTGCATGTGAGTGGTGCATTTTGGACTTCAGTCTGTAGCGCGTAAGACCATGGTCTCTTCGATATCCGCAAGTGAGTGGCCAGCATTAAGGTAAACACCCTCAAAAAACCGGAGGCCGTGGAGAAATCTATGTAATGCCCTGACACCAAGGCGGCTTCTGCATGTAATGTTACTCTACAACATTTTCTAATGCGTTAAACTTACATACACCATCCTCGTAGATAAAATCGGGCAATGCTATCAAATACAATTTAGCTTACCGGTAAACTTATGCTTTAGGGCTACTCTGACCATAAGCTTGTTCACTTTAAGGATGACCTCTTTAGATGAAGAAAGCGAAACCAGCCATTATATGGCCTGGTAGAAAGCGAGAGAATCTCTGGAAACGGTAGACGAGGTCGTAATGCCAATTTGAGTTCTAGCTGTGGTCGTGCGTGTATTTGCAATTACCCTTCATTTCGCGGAAGTCTTCTGTTTTTGACAGTCGAGCCTGTAATTATCCTGTATCCGGCATACGAGTGACTCGTAAACGTCAAAAGCAAAGAGCATTTGTACACTTTAGGAGCAGCATTTCCATTTATGCCCCATTTTTATCATATATTTAATGTAAAATTTGTGAAAAAGAAGCTTATTTTTCTGCAAGGACATATTACGTTTCTGGTTAATATCATAACTAAAATATGGATGGGATAACTTATAACATTTCAATAAGAGATAAATTAATAAAAAATTGAACCTATCCTTGGCTACAATGCGTTGTACTTAAATACTCATATGTTAATTCCAGAATTTTAATGATGATGTGTTCAGTACTATTATTGCTACCACTTGCGTGAAAAAATAATAAAAGCTGAAAAATGGAACAAGCAATTTTATAACAATAAAAAAATATTCGAATCGACATTAACAGAGAAGGCGATTGCAAATTTAAGTGGAAATGTCGACCCATTAAATATCTGAAAAATCAGTAAGGTATTACCGACTAGCAAGGGCCACAAGGATAATGGCGTTTCAATGATAGGCCATTAGCATGACGTTGTTTTTCAAAATGTTCCTAGGTTTCCACATTTCACTAATGGCAGAGGGCTACATGGGAAATATATGGAGTCGTTATGTTAACATTTCAACTTATATAAACTTTTATAGAAGTTCGTATTTTTATTTCGATGCCTGCATTTGATGTTCGGGTCGAATAAGGTGATATTTCAACCATTTACGTATCTATGCACCACTTTAACAAGATGTGTTTCAATATGTTGCCTTATTGAAACTTCCGTTCATAATGGTTTCTCTTTTGTCTTTGTGTACATTGGAAATACTTTTTTGTCCCCCATATTTAATATTGATAATGTTTACGATGTGATTAATGGTACGTTTTTGTATGTACCATTATTATGGTACTTTTTCCAAAATACGTTTATGTGAAATAAAAATACATGTTTTTCTGAAGAAATATCACTTTGTCTCTATTGTCTTTAAAACGTATAAAATTAACTATATTTATTTAAATTGGTTCTTTAATTCTACTAGAATTCTTATTTTAAAGGAACCTTATTTAGGGATGACATACTACGATATTTCGATAATTTATTAGTCATGATTAAATCTAGCCAATAATATACAATTTAATATATTGAAGGGGTCGTTTTCCTGTAAAAGCCGAATTTTTTTAAATGCGTTATTTCAATATGAGTTTAAAAACATCAATATTCCTAGTGAGATTAGTTTTTATTTGCGATGACCGCCGACGAAGAAGGTTATTGGGAAAGGATCCCTCGTCATTTCCAATATGATACATCGCAGCTGATGATTTTCTAAACCAACGATGCGAAAGGCGCTGCGAATAAATCTCATTCGACTCTATTGGCTCAATATCTGTAGAGTGTAAAACGTTTGACAGTTGGATGACTTCCCCGACAATGTCACGTATCGCTTAATACGAATGATCTTCGTGCATTTACAGGTGTACGACTATTTTCACGTTTAAATTTAAATGTAACGCCAAAGCTTTGTTACCACCATATATTCTATGTTATGTTATAATGTAGATTCTAAATTTTAACATTTTTGTTTATTAAACACAGTCGAAATATTCAACTCCAGTATGGGCATTTTCTAGATGATTTTATCAATATTACATAATACATCGCGTAATGCAATATTAAGTTATGTACACTAACGGATGTGATAGAAATTGTAATATATATAGACCCCTTTATCGAACATACTAGAGTGTGGTTATCACGAAATGACTCATGCGCAACTAGAGGTCTCCTTACCGCACCGCTTCGACTCTGAAATATTCTAAACCTTTTCCAGAGATGAAAATTCGGGAAGCCGGAATCAGATATAAATGTACGATCTCCCCAATTGTGATTCATTCAGTATTTAGTAATTAATTCTTGTTATTCGTTGTTGTATTAGGTTCTGTTTATTTGTCAAAATAAAGTGTTTAAATTCACTCCATATTTATAATCGAACCAAAACACCTAACAATATTATCTAGACTAGTTTCAGGTTTCTTCTTCGCTGCCTTTCTCCTTCTGTAAGTTGCTGTAATGAACAAAAAAATGCCGTATTGTGTGGACTCTCCTTTGGTAAGACAGCGCTACAGAACATAATTTGGAATTTGTGGTAGTATTTCATACAAATGATTCCAAGCTCCTTTCGTGGCGTACGTGATAGGACTTGCAACTTGCTTTTGGTTCCCTAGTACAAGTTAAGTAACTAATTTATTAGTATGGCGAGCTCCATTCTTGACTGGCATTTCATTATACTGTTATAAAGAAAGACTTTCTCCGCTAAGCAGTTTAAATGCAATTTTCTACCATTCATATATTAACTTTAGTGGCATATTTCTGTCTTATGACGTTGTCTGTGGTAATCAGTTTATCGCAAAGTACGATGACGTTTCATTAATTCCGCCATTTCGTTTGCCTTGTCGTCGATTGTTACGTTTTCCTCAAATATACTTTTTGATAAGAAGTAAATTGAGCAGCGAGGAACCAAAAGACCATTGCGTAAAAAGCTTTGCCGAGACCCCTATTTTTTAAAAATATACAATTTTTCAGGGCAACTGTCAAAAATTTTCTTCAGAAGGCTCTCAAATTTCAAAGAAGAAAAAACAATATTCACGTTGTACTTAAGACTCATCCATAAATTACATTGGATTATTTTGATTGTAACACGTATCACGAAATTTACAAAATAAAATATTTTGAGTCGAAATTTCTAAGAAAAAAAGTCGAAATTTTGACATCATAATTACGCAAAGAAGTTTGAAATTTGTAACAATAATCGGTTTTGGATTTTTGATTGTATTTTTTTGAAAGTTCACTTTTTTTTCTAAAATTTTTACGCACATATTTCTAGGCTTTATTATTTTTACCTCCTAGTATTTTGATTCTAAATTTAAATTTTCTCTAGAAGTATTAAATTTTTTCAACATATTTTTTTTCAATTTTCTTAAGTTTAAACTTTTCCTCACAAATTTTCTAGCTTAGTCCAGATTAATTATAGATTAAAAAACACAGCAGAGGTTGCTCTAGAGCGTTTCAATAGCTAAGCTATCATCTTCAGAGATTAATTTCATCATTAGCAAGAAACTTTCGCTTTGATATTCGATATTAAATAATAAATTTTTTCGACTGAAACTTGAATTTAGTTTTAAACCGACGTTAGCTTAATTATAAAATTTCGACTTTTATCTCGAGATTTGAAGTTTGAACGTGATTTTTTTTTTAATAAATTTGGAGTTTTTTTGAAATTTTGAACTTTTGTCGGAAAATTTTGATTAGAAATTCAATTATTTTTATGAATATGCTTTAGAAGTAATTTTAATTTTAAACTCAGAATTTGGAAACATTTTAATGTTATTTTGAAATTTCGTTTACAATATTGAAATGTTCACTTTTTTTTGTAAATTTGGAGAAAAGTTGCTTTGTTAATATCTAACTTTTTTTGAATATTCTACTTAAATCGGGAAATTAACACATGAAATATTCTTCAAACCCCGATTCAAAGATACTTTGAAATTTAGAATTTTTTCAAACTGGACTAAGGATAATATATTGTCAGAAGCAATTCGGAATTGAATCAAAAATATCGTCATTAAAAAACCTTAGTAAAAAGTCGCTAACAAGCTGGATAACATTAAAGAAATTCTGATCACGTTTAGGACCCTAAAACGCACCTAGAATAACTAGAGAATTCCTGTCAACTCAGTAATTGACCGTTGTTTTCGTTTAGGGTTTACCCGTCCTAAGCTCTCATCAAAGGATTAAGAAGCTATAGATGTACATTGCTCAGTCGGTACGTTTAACGTTCTTTCGAAGGAAAATTTTCCATAGATTCTTTTTTTTTTTCATTTTATTCTATGTTGGTGTATTCTAAGGCCACACTTATTGACTTTATAAATATAAAGCAAACTGGTGCAGGAGTTGTAGATGGCAACAATGAAACGGTTGTGAAGTTTTCGAATCAGCGCCAATTACACCGCTCTTTGCATTCGGAATTTATTGATTTTTCTTCACTTGGAAATTCTGCACGGGCCGACGACTCTGGCTTTTAACAATAGGTGCTTCTGCTCGCTACAAACGAACAATATGTTCGCCGCTCGCGTTCATTTCGACGAAATGAAAATTACTTCCTGCAGGAAACGGTCCGAGCTGTATTGAGATGAAGCCGCTCTCGTATTTCATTCGAGAGTGCGACGAGAAAAGGGGTGCGTGTCGTCGTCGCGGGGGCGGGAGCGTAAACCGCCATTAGCCCCGACACTTAGCCGTCACGGGCAAGGCGCAGGAATGTGTGTTGTGCAGCCGTAGTTTTATGGGAGCACATATATTTTACAGCCACAGGCTCTGGGAGTCTGGAGTTCGGTTTCGCTCACTTGATTAATCTTCTAGTTCACTTGTTGAATGAGACGACGGTCGGCGCTGTGCATACTTTTAGAGAAATGTCGAAGAGGCAAAACGCCAAGTAATCGAAATCCGTAAATATGCACGATATAAAATTTGTTTGGCTGATACGCAACTTGTTGTTATCGCTTTCAGCGTTTTGGCGGATGCTATGGAACTTCTTCCTCTTTCTTACATTTATATTCGCTTCTTGCAATAACCACCACTTATTCAATTTTTGAAATATAACTTTTTCAAATAAGTTACATTGGATTTTGAAGCCCAGGCCCAGGAGGGAAAGGTTCCCTCTCTATCCGTGTCTGAAATTTACATTTAAAAAAATTATGTGAACATTCGATACCACTTATTTTACATAAATATGTTGGTAGTTACAAGAACTTACAGCACAGCCCCTCTAACGAAAAAAGGCTTGGAAATAACCCAATACGATATCGTGGCAATTTAATGAGCGTCGATGTGACTTTCCAATAAATGTTATAATCTGCTGAGTGTTCTCTGAAAATTATAGGTTTAATGCGAATACTCACTTTGTATACAAACACTCTATATAAACGAAATTAATTTTTAAATGTGCATAAATGATACATTCAAAAGGAAAATTTTAAATTTAGCTTCAGTGTGAACTTACCCTCCGTTCTCAACCGATGGGACACCTAAGGTCGAGGGATATTATGTGCTTTCGAGCTTCCATTGCTGAGCGCTCAGTAAATGGAAACCATTCCGGCCTAAACTATACAGAAACAAACCATAAAACGAACCGAAGCCGGCAACTTTATTAAGTTAAATTAAACTTATACGCGAACTAGGTCGCGTAATTAAAATCTCCCTTGTTGGCGAAACGGGGGAACTTTTGAACGGAACATTTGTCGATAGCTTTCGATCTGTTGGTGAATATTATTCCATTGTGAGTGATCATAATTATTAAGGTGAAATTACTGACTTGGTTAACGTAAGCTTCCGATTTAATCGAACTTGAAACTGCAACGGAATAACAGTCCACTTAATAAATGAAATAAAATTCTAAACACCGACTGACACAATACAGAGCCTAAACGCAGAACATGAAGTTTTGCACAAGAATTCGCAATATAACGTAGGTAAGCACTAGGAGGAAAGAATTTTTGGAAATTCAGCTCCTAAAGGCGTGAAAATGAGTATTAAATTTTACATGTTTCAGAGTTGCATGGTTTGAACAAATTAAACGGGTGATTGTATTTAAAATTGCCTATAGTTGCAAAAACAAAATATCTTAAAGTAAATGAACAAAATATAAAATTGGCTAAAGCAACACATAAAATACGTCATTGTTTGGAAAGAATAAATTTGTATTGAAGTTCGTCAGGTTTGCAGGTTAGAAATGTGGTTTGAGATAAGTCAGATGGTTCCTGAGATGTCGCCGTTTACCGCTGAGAAATCTCATCAGATGGTTAGTATTAAATAAAATAAAAGATACGTTTACGATTTAATTTCAACATCTAACTTTAAAATGTTCCATGTTTCGTTTCCAGCGCACCCACCGTAAATTTTAGCTGACCGACCTTATCAATATGTAAAAACCTTTCATCTTCAGAAGTGTTTTATTCATTTATGTTTTCGTGTTTCGTTCTTTGTTGTCCGGATGCTTCCATTTACATTTCAATTGCGAAGTTCGTATTCGAGTGTTTTGGAGAGCAGATTTAATATACGCGCCGCTTACATTTTCATTGCAACAGCAACGATTAGGAAATTGTTTAAATCATTTCGCGAAGTAACTCGTTGATGGCCATTTGTGAAGTGAAAACTTCTTTACGCGCGTTGATCAATTTTTAGTAAAGGATAATCTTAGGCTTTCTCGTCGTAGTTTTTTTAATTTAGTCTTCTTCTTAAAATTAAAGTAAGAATTTTGAGCAAAAAATCAAAAGAAAACTAGAAATGCGGTTAACAAGTTAAGTTTTAGCATAAAATTTCGAAAATGGGGTCGATTTTTCGGAAGAAAGTCAAACTTTGTAGAAAAATTTATGTCGAATTTGAAATTTATAAGAAAAATGTAAACATTTTCGGAATTTCGAGAGAAATAAGTTGAAAAATGTCGAAATTTTGAGTTTATCAAAAATTTTAGTTTCGAGATAGTATCTATGAAGATGATAGCTTGGCTGTCTAAATGCGTTGGAATAACCTCTGTTGTGTTTTTTAATCTTTCTTGGTTTCAGGGGACAAGATTTGTATTTCAATTTTTAAAGATAACCAAGAACCAAAAGAAAAAATAAATAAATAAATAAATAAGTTTAAAATTCGAAATTTTAAAAAAAGGTGGAGTTTAATTTGAAGGTTCTCGAATTTAAATTCAATATTTCGGAATTAAGGTCAAAACTTTAAGGGTAAACTATAACTATGAACATTTTTTTAAGTATGTTTTAAGTTTCTACCTTAATTTTCACTTTTTTCTGACGTTTTCGAAATTAAAGGTGGAGTTTCTTGAATTTTCAACTCTTTAACTAGAATTGATTAAACTTGATATTTAATGTAACAAGAATATTTGTATACCTATTATACATTTCAATTTTTTTCTTGAAATTTAGACTGTTTTAAACTTCAAATTTTAAACAAGATATTTTTTAATTGAACAGTTAGAGAATTTTTTTCGGCATAGTTTCAAATTTTTTCTCGAATTTTCGACCTTTATCTTAAATTTTTCAGTAAGATATGAAATTTAAAATTTTTTATTCGATTTTCCACTTTGAATTTGAATTCTTAATTTTAGTTTTTTTCTATGGAAGGATCCATTATTTTTTAAGAACGTTTCGAAGTTTCGAGAAAAGTAGAATTTTGGAATTTCTCGCAATTTTGAGTTTAAAATTAAAATGATAAGTTAAAAGATAAAAATTTCTATTTCAAACTTAAAAGAAAAAGCGACATTTCGAAATAATTATTTCTAAAAGTTGATAAATAACAAGTCTCAAAAAATTTTTTTTTCAGTTTAATCTGAAAATTTCGTTTAAAAGAGAAAACACAGTGCAAACTTGGAATTTTACGAAAAAAGCTGAAGTTTTGAAATTAAAGTGAATATTTCAAAAATGAAAGAAAGTTGAAATTTTATAATTTTACGAAAAAGTCTAAAAAGCGGGAAGTTTTGAAATGTCTAGAAAATTTTCGAATTCATCTTAAAATTAATGACATTATGACCTAGACATCGTGTATATACAGCTAGGTCAATTTATTATTTCTTACGTTCATTAAATAAAGAGCTATTTTCAGAAAACAATAATTAAATTTCGGATTGGCATTTAATTTAATTAATTGCCATTAACGAAACGAGGTCAAATCTAGAAAATCAAATTGGAAATAGTTATATAAAATGTGTCTAACTTTATGTCGAAACGGCTGCTCGGGGCTCGGGCTTGCCCACTTTGATGTAAGCATTTAGAGCAAAACTTTATGGAGCAAAGCAATAAACGCCCTTATCGAAATTGTTAAATCCGTCGCCCTTATCTGCTTATCTCGGAGCATATTGTTCAGCTGTGTTCAGCATGCTATTTGCATGAATTTCTGCGCTGTTACATTCGCGTTATCGGACCTGCAGATAGTCGTCATTGTTGCAACCTAGGAGAATATAATAGTAACTTTCGTCGTCTGCCACAAATGTTGATGCTTTTTAATACTCCGTTCCCAGTTTCCTGCGTATTAGGCGGCAATAGATTTTTACACACGAAATCGCCACCAAAAGGGCGTATGCATCGATTTGTTTAGAGCGGTTGTAAATTAAAATGCTAAATTTTAAGCTTAAGGAACGATCGAGCCCTTCATAAGCTCCTGAGCTATGTCGATGTCGGATGACTTGATACATGTCCAATCTACTAGATGCAGCTCTTAAAACAATTGATTCGGGCGCTCCGTTTCGAGTTTTTGCCGACAGGATGAAACAATGGCCGCTTCTCGCTCTTCTTTATTCATTGCGGGACAATTTTGACTCGAGTGCTGATTAAATACGCCACCGTCACAGTCAAAAGTAGATCTCGAGAAGTAATTGCTCAGGCGTCTAATTACAGTTTTCATTTTTATTTTTTCCGGTTAACTAATCGAAAAAATGAGAGACTCTAGAACAAAATAATATTACAAAGTTCGTTATTTTTAATTTGCCCGGAACTCGAACGAAATCATTTATTTCACGTCAGAAGCAGCTTTATTTCATAATCAATTTTTCATTCCTTCCCACTAGAGCTTCGTTGGTTATATTCTCAGAAAGTTGGTCGTAGTATGAGATGCCGCTCTAATGAGGACTTATTATAGTCTGAAGTAAACTACGAAATATAGTCTTCTGTCTACTAAGTCTCCCTGATATAAATTCTACCCCCTATGAGATTTGTAACTGTTTACGTTTACGTTTCATAAATGGTAGGAGTATGTTAAACGCCTTAGGCTAATGATGCGCAAATAAAAAACTGACCCAAAAATATTTTTTCTTGACCGAATATAATTTTTGGCGGCAAAAGAAAGTGTCTCGAAATATCGTTTCATTAGGTTAGATTATAAAAATGCCACTTTATTTCGACAAAAAAACAGAACGCAATACAATAATATTACATTAATCAATAAATAAATACTAAATGTCCGAATACTGAATTCTGTACTGAATGAATCACAACAGAGGAGCTCGTTTATATCAGACACCCGCTTTGGGAAGTTTTCATTCTAACATATACAAGACACACTATGTGGACAGAAGATGTGCATCTGCAGATAGGATAAAAACACTCTGGCACGTTCGATAAAGGGGTCTATAGATTTAGCCATTTCTATCACTTCAGTTCAACAATTTTTATGCATTACAATATACAATACTATAAATGAGTTCGCCCCCCTCCCTTATATCCATTATGCCGCTTATGCGTCTTAGTCCTCGAATAATTTTACTTAAAAAGTCATAATTAGAAGAAAATAAGAAATGTTAATCGAGCGCGTTGAAAAAATGAATTGACTACTTTAGTTGCGTTCAGCATCACCGACGAATAGGCCCACGTTTAACTCCTTAGGGATTATTGTGGCGCTACAAAATCAATTTCAATCCCATCTACGAGGACTCATTTTTATTTTTCAATTTGTAACGCGGCGAGAGTGGTGGCGCTATCGCGAAACTGCAGACCTCATTCCCAAATAAATTACGTACTTGTCCGCATGAAAAATGCACAGAATGCCATTTTCGCCGACACAAAATATATACACGAGGCCATTAATATACAGTCTTCGTAATTTGTAACGGATAAAGAGGCCGAAAGCGAATCGCCTTAAATGAACACTTTATTTGCGAACTAAATGCCAAAACAGGAATTGTTCAAGAAATTAAATTCTTAAAAACGTTAATTGGTTTTGAGGGGGTTTTATTTAGTTTTGGTAAAAGCATTCAATCTAAAATAAGATTGTTTTAGAATTTTTGTTACCTACCTAATTCGTATATTTCACTGAGTCCGTACTGTCTTCAAATACTCCGTACTGTAATAGATTGATGCCATATAAATCGCAAAATATATGGACCCCTTTATGAATGTGCCAGATAGTTGTTATCGCGCGAAGTGACCCATGAACTGGTGTATATCCCCTAATCATTCGGTCTATTCTAGAACATACTAGAGGTTTTCTGGAGATCGAATCTTCCGGAGCAGTGTCGGATATAAATATACGCGCATCCCTATTATGCTTCATTTAGTGTAGAGTATTCATTGAGTATTTAACATTTAATAATTGATTCTTGTTATTCGTTCTTGTATTAACTACGTTCGATTTTTCGATCTAACAATAAATAAAGCGTTTAAATTCACGGCATATTTCTAATCAAACCTTAACACGTAACGTTGTGTTTTACATATGCAGTTGCATCATTATCTTCTTTTGTCCCATTGGCTATCGGTATTGTCAACGTTGTTCAATTATGTTATGTTAATAATTGACCTATTGATTAATAACATATTCAAATTTTCTCAATATTCATATTTTTATACATTAACATAAAGATTAAAATACAATATTGTAACACGCACTCACTAACTGCAGAACAGGTCTGATAAAAACCGTCACATCTCGGCAATCGAGATCGTCGTAAACGGAATCCAATTTTTAAAATCCGGATTCCGAGTTTTCAAAAGTTGCTGACACAAAAGGCGCAATCAGTCTGGCGAGAGGGAGTCGCTGGCAATGTTCGCGCTTCCATCTCCTGGGAGACGACCTGTCAACCTGCTGATGCTCTCCGCCTCGCCTCTGGACTACACTCCATCATCGACGAGAGTCTTCCGTGCGGTAATTTCCGCTTGGAACTCCTCGTGACAGTCGCTTCTGCGATTCAGCTGTCATAAGTCGACATCGAGCGATGTCATTTGCTCATCTTCTTTGGTGTCGTTACTTCGTCGATTCCGTTGCAAAGAGATAAAATGCACTGCACTAGACTATTAGACTGTATAACAATTCGACATCATGACACGGAAGAAATTGTGTAATATACGATAATAATCAATTAATATTTCTTGGATTGAAACATTTTTTGCGGTTTAATTTTTGTTTTTATTAAAACGGTATCAGTTGCATGGCTATTAGCCAAACGTTTCAATTTATGAAACATTAGCGAACGTACCGGTGGCGGGTTTTGGAAAACTTTCAAATATGTATGTACATACGACAGTTCGA
Source organism: Dastarcus helophoroides (assembly GCA_028583605.1). Lineage (NCBI taxonomy): Eukaryota > Metazoa > Arthropoda > Insecta > Coleoptera > Bothrideridae > Dastarcus > Dastarcus helophoroides. Next base: position 41,634,857 of record CM053331.1, on the reverse strand, counting down.
ATCCGCCTTTATTAGAAAGCACAACTTGACTTAATGCTTTGCACTAGTTGCGCCAAATTGGTATCTAATGCCCGCCTGAAAATTTTGAATCTACAAAGGGTTCGATTCTCGTCGACGATTAATTGAAAAACTTTTAATTGGAACGTGAAGCGTGTATCATCGTGAAAAACGTTCAACATTTCATTGAAAATTACACAAATTTTAATTTCTACTCGGGGTTGCAACGATGAAGATATTAAAAATACCTCCCTCGCTTCGATTTAGTCGACGAAAAGTAATTTAAAATTAATTCAAACTTTGCCAAGTCCCCAGATTACATAATGACCCCGAAAATAGGAAAAGTCTGATGAACTTGCATCGATAAAATTTAGTGACACTGGGGCTCTTAAATTGTTATACTTGATCATTTTCGTAATGTAAAACAATGACCATTCGCCTTTTTAATCAGGGCCGGATTTATACTTGATGGGTCGCGAAGCGCGAAGCTATTTGAGATATGAGGCCAGTGTTGTCAAGTAGGTAAATATTAAATTTGTTACTTTGCAGAAAACTTTTTAGCGAGCAAAAAAAGGCCTCCAAAATTTCTGGTTTCGACAGGGCTCAAGAATTTTGATGACCAAAAAAACGCTTCGTCATAAAAACCAATTATTGTTTCTTATACCAACAATTTTATAGCCTAAAAAAAAGGCCCCTCAACCCTTTTTCCCTACAACTTGTATTGGACAACACCGTATGTCCAGCTTATAGGTTAATCCAGCACTGCTTTCAATTAATAACGAAGTTTATCTATCTATAGATCTTACACTTTCAAGAGAGGAAAATGTTGGGTAATAATATATGTTTCGACCGCTCGGCGCGACTGCTAAAACGCGAATTACTGCGAAAATACGAAATACCGTGAAACGATAATGTGATGTTACAGCTTGCGTACTAGACAAATATGGCGGCACCGCTAATATCCTTCGGCTTTTGTGAACAGGATATTGCACAGAGCACCATCTCGTCCTTCGTTTCCTGTCCCGTCGCTCTCTCCTCTAGCATTACAACTAATAGCGTCAATTAGGACGCTGCAAATGCCTTATCGAAACCCGACGCCGCATACCCAATTATCGTTTTTTTTTTTTATAATTAGGAAGGTACTTAATCAAAACCTCGAGAATCTCCGCTTACGAGAAATGTAATAAATATCTTGTCTTGTGAGGAGGCGTTGTAAAATTTGTATTTACGTTGGTAATTGGACGCCTTTGAACGTTTCATAACAGAGCATTTAATTGATATTATTGGTTAAGTTTAACATACCCAAGCGCATATCCGAGCCGAGAGCGTTTGTTGATATGATGCAACCCAAAATAGAAAAATGAAAGCTATCTCATGCGGTGTCCTCGAGTTGCATCGTACAATTAGACGCGTACCTTCTTAACTGTGATGATTTATTCAGAAACTGTTAAATCCGTTTTAAAAGATGAAAGTGTTAACCGTCTTAATCAGAATTGAGAATATTTAATAGAGTGAAGCATCATTAATTTGTCTTGATGTGCAAATCTCGCACTTGGATGTTCTTGACGTCACTGAATACAAATGGTTCAATAATTCTCAACCCTTTACAATCTCAATTACCCCAGCTAACCATAAATCTGATTGATTAACTGCGATGTACAACTAGATCGCTCTTTCCAATCCATTATCATCGTATCAAGACCCGTTGTAATAGTGACAAATATTTCCTGTGTGGAGGCGGCGGCGAGGATAGAAATGGAAGCAAGATTTTTAACGGTCGCTTTATGGTGTGCATTTTTTTTTGTGTGTTACTAATAGAGATGGCCAGAATCACCACCTTCCATTAAGTGTAAAAGCTGCGACTCCGCCTTTGCGCTAATCACACCCATACTTCAACAGTCATGAACATCATCCATTTCGACCCTGGGGCGAAATTTACTGCCTGCTCGTTTCGTTTTTGTCGGAGTTTGTGGGTCACTTACGGCTACTCGTGCATTACATTTTGAAATAAAACTTTTCATTTTAAGCAACAACATAACGTGATGTGTTTCAGTGTCAGATTGTCAGATAGATTATACGCTACAAATTCATAAAATTACTGAAACCGAGTTTTCAGCGTAATGTTGTCTTGCATAGTGAGTTTAGTAAATTCTGTATATTCGTCTTTCTCCGACGTAGTGTCTCATTTTCGGATAAAAACGGTTATTGATACACACAGATGATATTTATGCCGTTGTCGATAAAATTCCTAGAAACATTTAAACTGAATTCACACGTCCCATAAAGTTTTTAATGCACATCAACTGCGTTTCATAAATGCGCATTGCATCATTGTAACTCGACCTTCTGCTTCATGCCATTAGGGCTTCCGTGTCGTTTTATTAGTTAATTATATCACCTGCGAATACATTTATTACCTCTACGGTATCATATTCGTCGGAACCTTCGCTATATTAAGTTACGCACAAATTATACGCTACATAATTTCGCTTCCAAAGGAATATCAACCCAAAGGGTGCATAAATCGATCGTAACGTTAGGTAGAAACACGTAAAACCAAACAAACAAAGAAATCTACACCAACTTTTCTTTTTAATAAAACGTTCATCGCAGAATTCGTATCATTATAAACGATTGTGCGATCGGTGGAATCCCGTCAAAGCTATTTTCAAAGGGAAATCTGCCGGCGGTATTTCGTCCATCGCTTTCGAGTCGAATTTTCGCGTCGAGAACGCTGCCTGTTTTATTATGGAACATAAAAGAATGCGGTAGGTACTAAGGTTTTTCTAAAACGCGTCAAATTCTATTCGTTTGTTTCTCGTAGTCTCTGCTTTCTCGGGTTCTCTTGCGCCTTGTGTAAACTTGAAAAAATATCAAGTTTTTATTAATAGTTTCGATTTTAGTATATATCATCAAATACTTCTACATACAGGAGTGGATTTAGGCCTTAAGCCATTTGAAATATGAGGCCAGATTTATTTTTAGACCAATTGGTAACAGTGTATCTCAGTATTCAAATGAATTTATATCGAGTAAGTCCCCAAATTGTCTATGAATCGCTTTCTGATTTCCAGCGCAAACTTTGCAAAGGTGAGTAAAACTGATCTGCATATAAAACGATCGACCGAAGGGATAAACGTCTGAGCACGCAACTTCTCTCGAATGCAGTAACGTTAACACTCACACGATGCAAATGGACTTTCGAGATCCACTCTTGTTTCATGCAATAAGCCGATTCTACAGATCGGCAAACGACTAGAAACGTGTAAATTAAGAGAAATCCGCTTTATCAAATAATTTAAACAAAATCGGAATCCTGTCATGTCGCCTCACGTGTTGGATTTAATTATTACGACTAACGAGTTTTACCAAAGAATTTGTTGAAAACAATTGTGGCTGATTGAATTTGAAACAAAAAGTATCATCAGTACTAATTGAATTTATGTTGAATCTCCAAGGAGAATCCTGATGACTTACACTAACCATAACAAAAAAAGGATTCTACAGAGCTGTTGAAAGGAATACTTTCTTGGCTTTTGTCACCCCTCCCCTCCCCATCCTCGGAAAAAATCTGTATCCACTTTTGAAATCCGACTTTTAATAAAGAGCGTAAAAAACTTGAAAACTAATTTTGAAAACGAAGAACTTTATCTGATTGAACTAAATTATTGAGCCAAAAAAGAGATCAATAGAGACGATGTTTTTAATTAAGATTCACATTTATTAAAAGTTTAGGTTCGACACGCCCTCTGTTGTTTAATAACAATGTTTTTCTCTGAATATGTTATTTCAATTAAAAACTCATCAATCAGCAGAACATCAGATAACTATGTAATGTTAAAATTATATTTAGCAAATTTTACAACCTGTAGATTATTTTTAATACCAGTAGCAATTTGAGTTGAATAGCCCATTTATACTGATCATTGTTTCCGTCTAAATTAAACGGCAATCAATCTACCTTACGGTGTTTATTTTTGTCGTTTAGGTCTCGTATCATGGCGAACGGAGCGACAATGGAGCTTTTGTGTCGAAGTGGCCATTGTCTAAGGAGCATTGCTGCCTGCCGCTGTCGCCATCTGTGAGCGATCGTTACTACACGGTCGGCAGCCTTTCAAGAGCCATCCACCCTTTTCTAATCCACCCTTCGGACTTCTGCTTACCTCGTTTCGTCGTAATACAACCTCTTTGTTTTAGTCTCGAAAAGAAAGAAGTATAAATTGCAATCATGCCCTCGACACTCGAGAGATATTGATCCAGTTTATCGAAGAAAAATTGAAGCTAACTCGGCCACTCGAGATATTACAATTATTAAATTGAAACACCACGTGTAAAGTACAAGTGTATAAAGTATGTGCAATTAAAGAAAGTTATTTATAGAAATTTGGACTTTTTTCTCAAAATTTCGACTTTAATCTCGAAATTTTGACTTTAAACTCGAAATTTCGACTTTAAACTCGAAATTTCTACTTTAAACTTGAAATTTTGACTTTTTTCTCGAAATTTTGACTTTAATCTCCAGATTTCGACTTTAATCTCGAAATTTAGACTTTTTTCTTGAAATTTCGACTTTAGTCTCGGAATTTTGAGCTTTTTCTCGAAATTTTTGTAATTAAAAATAGGAATTTCAGAACGCACCCTACTGCCAACAGTCAATATTGTCGGTAAAGGGGAATGGTGGGACGGAACTGTCATCTGTCTAACTTAACCATAGAGTATAGAAATTTCGATTGTAATCTCAAAATTTCGAGAAAAAATCGAAATTTCGAGGTTAACGTTAATACCAGAATTTTAGGAAAAAAGTCGAAATTTCGAGAAAAAACTCGAAGTTTGGAAATTAAAATCAAAAGTTTGAGAAAAAAGCCGAAATTTCCACTTTAAATTCGAAATTTCTGAATTTTTTATTTTCATTGATGTCCTTTTTACGCCTTAGTAGAAGAGAGATATCCTTGAACAACATTTTTTGAAGCGGTTCACATTTTTTTATTATGAAATTGAAATTTAATAACAATTAAATAAAAATTTCAAGCTTAAATTGGTTAGTTTAAGAGATATTCAGCATTAAACGAAAAAATGCCAAGGCTATAAAAAAAATCAGGCATTTTCCAATTCAAAAATGCTCAGATTTTACATAAAATTTCAAATTTATTAAAAAAATCGACATTTTAGACAACATTTCTAAAAAAAAATGTTTCAAAACAAAATTAATAACAAATATTTTGTTAAAATTAAAATTGTTTTTATGCTAGAGATACCAAATTTTTAGCAAAGAGTCGACAGTTGAGTATACAAAATGTTATTCAACATTTAAATTGAAATATAAATCTTGTCCCCTGAAACCAAGAAAGATTAAAAAACACAACAGGGGTTGCTCTAAAGCGTTTCGATAGCCAAGCTATCATCTTCAGAGAGATCAGTATCTCTTTGAAGATGACAGCTTGGTTATCGAAACACCTTAGAGCAACCTCTGTTAGGTTTTTTAATCTTTCTTGGTTTCAGGGGACAAGATTTGTATTTCAATTTTTGAATATAACCAAGGACCAGTCCGTTTCATCAAAAAAAGAACCTTTAAATTAAAAAATGTGTAAACATATTTTTCTAAATTCCAATTTTTCTTGAAATTTCTTGTTAAATTTCGAAAGACCGTTTACGTACATTTTGAGCTTTTCTTAAAATTTGATATTTTTGCAAAATTCACAGTCGAAGCTTGAAATTTTTAAACTCTTCATGCACGTCTTTTATAAAATTTAAAACGTGATCGATATTTCGATTATAGAAGCAGACATTTCAAGAAAAGTTCTAATTATTTGAACAAAAATTCTCAAATATTTATAACTTCGAAATTATATTGGCTCTTTTCTCAAATTTTCGAGTTAAGTCTTAAAATGTTGACCTTTTCTAGAAAGCGTAAGCTTTACAAACGAAATCCCAGATTTAAAAGTCGAAGCTTTGGGAAAAAAGTTGAATATTCGAGTTTAAAAAATTTCGCAATTTATGGTGGGAATAGACACGAAATTTTCAAATATTAGGGGGAAACGAATATCCCGAATGTAATCTAAAATTTAATTCGTTCTCAAAATTTGATTTGAAAAGAAGTTTTTAATTTTGACATGGTTTTTAAAAATTTCGGATTTAAAAAGAGTTTCGATTTTTTTTTCGCAAAATTTTGAATCTAAACTTATAATTTTGATCTAAGAGTTGCAGAGTAAGATTTTACCATTCAAAATTCGAGAATATTTTTGTTAGGGAATTCTTCTTAAATTGTATGTTTGAACTTACATTTTTTTATAATTGGAATTAAATCTTTGTTATACGAAATTCGAATTCTCAAAATTGATGTGAAAGTTCTAATTAAAAATCTTTATTGTTAAACTTCGTTTGTCAGTGCAGTCAATTCGTCGCAAGGAAGATGAAAATTGATGTCCTATTTTTACATTATATTCGCTTATCGAGACTTCATAAATAGAGGGAGAATAAATTGCTTAGTAAGCAGTCATAATTGCCGCCATGTTAAAAATGATTTATTGAAAATTCGAGCTGCCAGATTTATCATTTCGGCAGCGTGATAAATTTTAGAAAATGCCTTCCAAATTCGTTTCCACTTCTTAGAATTTCATTACTCTTCATGAAAATGCAATTATATCGACGCTTTGTATTGATTAACACGAAGCAATTATTATCAGTGCCATTGTAGTAAAATTGGCGCATAAAGTTGTTAAATCTGTATTATTATATTATTGTTACATTGTAATATAATTATATAAAAGCAAAGGAACTTTTTTAGTTAGTTAGAAAGTACGAAGACAAAGCCCGTAATTTCATTGTAGCTTTGAGATATACTAGAGAACATCTAAAATTTGTCCATTAGGAAGAGTCATGAAAAACTTTGTAAAAAGCAAGGTACCGAGGTATATTACTACGTTATCGTAAAACGCTGAACGAACACGTACACGACCTATTAAGTGGGCGAAAACGCTTTTCCATCCCCATGCAGGATTTCTAAAGGAAACAAAGTCGAGTTTCCCCGTCCGTCAGCGTTTTCTTTTGACGAAACTTTCGCAAACATAAGTTCAATGGATGCCGGATTAACTTTGAGAAAAGTTTGAGCAATTATTTGCAGTTAATGACGGAAAAGCCGGTAAAATTAATCTTTTACGCTCTGCTTTCCCTTATCTGCATAAACAAAGTCCACGGAAAATATTTGATATGAAAAGCGCAAGATTAATGGCGACAGGCTTAAGTTAATGAAATCATCGCCGTCGGCAGTAAGAGTATATTATGCGCAGCGCAATTTTCTTGCTAACCAAGTGAACCTTTTTAATCGACCTACGAAACGAGAAAGATCTGAACAATATCGAGAGCGGGATAATCCGAAATTAATTGAGCGTAGTCTATTTCGTATTCGAACGGAAAATTCCCACATCTGAGCTCAGATATGTCTTTATAAACGTCTACTTCATAAGGCGAGCGCTGTGTTTTCTATTTCCTTCATTACATTAATCTTTTCTAGTGGACCACTTGTTAGATTCTTCCCTGCGGCGTGCAACATTGCACAAATTAATGCTATTACACGTCGTTTCTATGTTATTCTGAATTTCGAAATTTTTAAAACCCTTCAAAGTGGGTGAGAAATTCTAATTCAGGGTTTGAAATAAACGAGACAAATCGGAAAGTTAGGTATCTTGTCGAAAATTGACGTAACTATAAAATTCGGCCCTATTTAATATATGATTCAACCGAGAGCGAGTCGGGCTCGCACAATTAAGGTAAGTTAATTTTATCCAAATATTCTTGTTACAATTGAAACATAAAAAAATTGTCTGTTTTCAGACATACACACTTTTTTTAGAATCAATCAAATCCGATAACTGTGTCGATAATATATCAAATAAAAATCATTCATTCGCAACTAGCAATAAGTCGATGACTAACGCAGTTCATAAGATAGCCTCGGATCGTGCTAAAATGTTATTCCAACTGCAATGATTGGCGTTGCCTGAAATTTAATAAACTAGTGCCAACTCCAAAAATATTCATCTAAATGAAATAATATAAAAGACAAATTTGTTCTGCATTCTATCCTTCATAATGTAGAAATTTGAAATTTTGCTCAGCGTTAGTTCTCGATGACCCACGTAAATACCCCCAGCTAACGATTAGAAAAAGAAAATATTTTATAATAAAATGGGAGGTTAATTTGGTCTCCGAAAAATTAAGTTTTATCATGGCAGGTATCATTTGAAAGAGATACCTTTAAGTATATTAAAATATGTACTTTTATAATTTTCGGTCCAATCGTCTTACAGATAAAGGTCAAAATGTGTTAGAAATGACCCCCCTCCCCCTTCCGCCACGCCTGTTCCCCTAGGTTTCTAAAGATAAAATTTAGATTTTAATAGAATTAGAAGATACAGGGCCACAGATTATCGAAAAACTGCAGGTATTTTTCGATATCGTAATAGTTGTTTAAAAAAAAATATTTTATGGAAAAATACGTACTTGCATTCCAACGCCTTTTGACCCATATAGTAATATTTTTTTTATTAAAAAACTTGATTTAGCTGAAGGATAGAATGCAGATCTTTCACATTATTTCATTTAAATGAATATTTTCGGAGTTAGCACTAGTTTATTAAATTGCAAGCAACGCAGTAATTGCGGTTGGAATCGAATAAACTGTCTTAGTCATCGACTTATTTCGAATTGAGAATGAATGCTTTTTATCTGAGACATTATCAATACAGTTATCAGTTCCATAAATGGATTGATTGTAGAAAAAGGTGTGTATATCTAAAAAGAAACATTTTTTAAAAATTTTTTAAAATATAACAAGAAAATTTGAATAAAATTTCAAATTCATACATAAGTAAAAATGATTTAATTTGGTATATTGACTGTTCACTGTACCGATTGGTACGGACCCAAATTGTATGAGCCCGACACGCTCTTTTTCTACTACTCGTAATATTAGAGAAATAGGGTTTTTGTACAGATCTATTATTTCAAAAAAAACTCTAATTTCAGAAATCCACATCGAACTTACCTAGTAGAACCTCAAAAACAATCAACAACACTAACATGATTTAGTTCATGAATATGCAACCGGTACGAAGATAAACAGCGACCCCAACAATCATAATAACAACGAATCCGCGTTTTTCCCGCACGTGTCGATTTTCTCGAAATTTTCGGCGATCGGCTCTTGCGCTTTCTCCGGCCGGTATTAGACGGAAATGCGACGAGCGACGGTCATCGCTGTACCGGACATTTCTATTCTTTCGACGCCGGCGACAATCGAGCCCTTCGTCATCGTATATTCGGGGTCTTTGCACTTCTAACCACCACCGTCGGGATACTGGTGAAGGACGGCGTCGGGCGGGATGCTGCGGACCTGCGCCGCTGGCGCGACGCCCACAACAAAGGGGGCGGCGTACACACACACAAACACACCGAATTCGCATGCAATTTTGTAATTGCAAGGGATGGATCTGGGTCATTTTTTAATTGATCCGGAAAGAGATTTCCATTGCTCTCTGGAAATGTAAACTAGCTTCTAAAAATGTGTCTTATTTGCGTTATTTAACTCAACATTTTTCTCCTTCCGAAGAATGAAAACGTATAATTTAGAATATTTGAAAACCGCTGATAATTATTAAAAACATTAAATTTTGTATCTAATAAACCTGACATGCATCAATAATTACTTCGAATGCCATTTTAAGTTTTTAAATGACGATATTTAGAAACGGCATTCTTTTTTTTTCATTCTCATCGAGAAAAAAATTAAAATTGTGGAATGCAGTTTTTTTTTGAGAAATTGATCGATATAACCATATGTAATTAATAGGGAAATGGGGGTAATTACATCCCATCATGAATAGAAGAAATTAAAAAATAAAAATATAGAAATCAATATTTTGACAAAAGAGATGATTTGAAAAATCCTTTTTTAGTTCATAGTATACATATTTATATAAATCTCATGGATAAATATATCATTGAAAAAAGTACGCTCTCAGTCTATCTGGAAATTTACCCCCAAGCATGCCCCCATGAAAGAAAGTTAAATCCGTTCGTAAGCTATTAATAAACCAACAACAAACAACTTAGCATATGAAATCAATAGAACCAAAATTAAGGTTAAAGAATGCAATATATTTAATTTTGATTATTTTTAAGACAAGTTCGATAAACGGATATCTGGAAAAAACAAATGAAAAAGATGTTACGTTTCCTAAATCAATCCAAAAGGCAGTTATGAGAAAAGAAACTACCTCCAGAATTGATGCTCCATGACCGGCTAGACGCAAGCAAGTATAAAAGGTTGCCTATCGTTGTTAACCAGAGACATATTAGAAAAACATAGATAAATGTGCACTAAGTAGGCATTGACCTTTTAATTTTAAACTAGAACTAGTAATATTTTAGAAGCGCTGTAATATTTTTTAATGGTGTTCTATTCTAATATAACCTACATATAATTAAATATTTTCCTTGGTTTTCGGTTGTTTTAAGAGTGATTCTTGTACATTTTGTGTAAATTTCTAGTGAAAATTATTGAATTGTTAATAATCGTAATGAAAATAATATGGAAAGCGTTTAGTCCGCTTATTTCTGCAAAATAACTTCTGGCGGAACGGACTAGTCCTTGGTTATCTTTAAAAAATGAAATACAAATCTCATCCCCTGAAATCAAGAAAGATTAAAAAACACAACAAATAAAAAATAACTTCCGAAATTTAGGCAATACGTTAGTCATCAAAATATCTTACCCGTGAAGGTAGCTTAAGTTTTGGTGATTTTAACTTAACTTACCCAATGTTTCATTCAGGGGTTGGACACTTTTTACCATCAAATTTTGGCATGTCGCAGGGTACGTTGATTAAATATATGTATTCAATCAACGCAGGGTATAATGACCAACATAGAGCAAAAAAAGACAATTGGCACTTTATCTAAAACTTTACCGTTTACATTTTACACTAGAGATGATCGATATTAGAAAAACATCGATATTGACATCAATATTAACATCGGTTCAAAAGTATCGATGTACGATGAATATCGGAAGAAAAATATCGATGCTCGAAAATATCGATGTTTTAGGTAAAAAAAAAACATTTTATTATAAGCGTTGATCAACGTTATAAGGTATACATATAATAAGCTACGTAAGCAAATTTATGGTAAATTGTTGGGTTACATTACTGCAAAAGTTTGAGTTTACTGGACAGACATAGAGTACAATATAGGGTACATTTACTATACCTGTTATATTGTTTTCGAAGTTTCATTACAAAAAAAACTTAACTTCTACTAACACTCGCTCACACTTTATTCTTAGATAAGAAAAAAAATTGACTATGGCTTGAAATTGGCAGTTTTTTATTTTGTTTGTTTTATTTTGGTTAAATCCATCAGCGACATCTAGTGTAAATTGGGTGAAGGTAAAATAACACTAATAACGTTGATTGAATATAGTATGTATTCAATCAACGCTAATAACGTTGATTGAATATAGTATGTATTCAATCAACGCTAATAACAACGTTAATCAGCAACATTAGTTACACCTAACCACGCTAGATGGCCTAGCCCTAGACTTAGAGTGTATCGATATCGATGTTCCGATTTTATTCTCATAACATCGATGTGTCAATATTATCGAAAACTTAATATCGATATTAAAGCATCGATGTTTTTCCACTAAACATCGATGTTCATTCACCATCGATGAATATCGATCATCCCTATTTTACACTAAACAAATGTCACTGTCACTATCATTATTAAAAGATTTTTTATCTTTTATTGTTGTTCGTTTACTTGCTATGTTTATAACAATACAAAATAATTACGCTGACCATAATTACATATGTTGCACAGTCCATGCTTGAATGTTATATAAAATAAAACAAAATGCGTCAACTAAAATAGTTTTGAAAATTCAGGTCATGCCACACCCTATTATATAAACTAAAAATTACTAACATTTAGAAATATTTCGTCGTTCATAAGTTTACCAGCCTTTCCTTTGACAAAGTGTCTGACGTCTGCTCTATTCTATGACGCTAACCTTATTTTTACTCGAAAGCACCACTTGCCTTTGAAAACACAAAATACCATTAAGTGTCATTATCTTTGGTGTTGTATTCCGAGTTGTCTGCTAAGCACAATATTTTGAAAAGGATCCAAATGCGTCGAGGTTGAAAATGGCAAATAGATCAGAAGAAACGCCCGAGACAGAAATCAAAGTTGAAAAGATCGAGGATGTTGAACCGTCTAAGAATGGATCGGTCTTGTTCCCTTATGAAACAAAATATTCGCATATTAAAAATAAAATAGTCAGAAATCAACAGTTCCAGAAGGCAAAGAAGGAAGCGAAAAAGGTGAGAAGGTCGAAATATGTTGAAAATGTTATGGATTGAACATAAAATATATGGGATTGAATACATTTTAGGTGAAGAAAGAAGCTAAAAAGCAACGAGACACACATGGGCTACCTAAAAAAGTGCCACACACCATCGAAAGCCTGAGGGAGAAGGATGAGACGACGATAACTGATCTCGAATCGGAGGAGAACGAACTGGTTAGAAATGATTTGGAACATGACGAATTTAGCGAATATTATCAGCATTCGTACGAACCAAAAGTTCTGATTACATATTCGGATAATCCTATGAGGGTATGTCGTTATTTATTTCACTTTGTGTCAGTCATTGGTTATAACATCTCGTAACATCTTTTCTTGATGGTTTTTAGAAAACGAGGATCTTTGGACGAGAACTGACTCGCATCATTCCCAATTCAACCTCACTTTACAGGAATAGATCTGGTGTAAAAAAAATGGTCAAAAGTGCCAAAGCAAAAGGATATACCGACGTTCTCGTCATTAATGAAAATAGGAAAGAGCCCAATGGGCTTCTGGTTATACATTTGCCAGACGGACCGACTGCCCATTTTAAAATCAGTAACGCCCGTATCACGCCAGAATTGAGAAAGAATCACAAAGATATAACAGCTCACAGGCCCGAGGTGATACTGAATAACTTTACCACAAGATTGGGTTTAACAGTGGGACGAATGCTCGGTGCTCTGTTTCATTATGATCCCGAATTTGAAGGACAAAGGGCTGTAACATTTCATAATCAGAGGGATTACATATTTTTCAGACATTATAGGTATGGTTTTGATTCAGATGGAAAAAAAGCAAGATTGAAGGAGCTCGGGCCGAGATTTACACTTAAGCTGAGATCATTACAAAAAGGTACATTTGATAGTAAATATGGTCAGTACGAGTGGACCATAGAAGGCAAGAGACACTCTATGGAAACGAGCAGGAGGAAGTTCTTTTTGTAACGAGTTATGTTTTAATATATTAATAATAAATTTTATTTTAAGATCAATGCTGTCACAAGACGAGATTTTATTCCATATTTGTAAGCACTTTTTAATTTTGAAACTCTAAATCACAATTAGGCAACCAGAAAACGTCTTTGACATTTTAATTTAAATTTTAACATTTAAAATTTCCATTTTGTTTAAATGTTAACTATATTGAAAATTTCGACCTTAAAAAGAAACTTGAAAAAATGTATTCCTTTCGAATTGCGACTGAAAATTTGAAATTTTTGACATTTTTTTTTTTCGAAAAATAATGTTTGTCAAAATTTCGCGTTTTCGTCAAAATTTTGGTCACTGTAAATTTCGACTTTTTTGAAAAAGTGCTTCGGTTGAAAGTTTGGTTTTTGTTTTTAAATTTCCCGTATTCTAAAAATTTTGACTTTTGAAAATTCGACCCTTTGGAAATCCAGTTAGTTTCAAAATGTATGCCTGTTGTAGAAATTACGTCTGAAAATTTTTACGATTATTGAAAATTTCGACCCCAAAAAATAAACTTTGGCTGCTTTTACGATCAGCTTCTCCCTATTCATGACATGTCACCACGAATTATAAAAGTAGGATAGTGCACGAATGTAGAAAACTGTTTCGAAAAAGCGTCTAGAGAGTAGTGATATCAGGAGTGATAGATTTCTACTACTAATAAGAAACCAAGTAAATGAATATGGCTATTAAACAGCCGTTGAGAGAGAGAAAAGAAATAGTCCTAGCTACTTCACTTTTTAGACTCATTTTGGTCAAATTTTTATACATAGCCAATGTAGAGCGTGCACCATCCTTATTCTATAATCGTGCACGCCACAATACGTACCTTGAAACGTAGGCAATTTCATAAACACGCAAGTGTGGGGAAAAAAGTAGGTTATGTTTTAATTGTAATTGTCATTCGCTTTGATGGTTCTCGAATAGATGGCCACCTAATCGCATTAGTTTGTAAACTTTTTCAAATAAAACAACATGGCGAGGTTATAAACTCCGTTCATTCTGTCAGTTGTGCTTATGAAATTTAAATGTTTCGCGCAGAGAAAAAAATAATCGAAGTGCGAAAATTTTAATTATGAATTATTCGTTTTCATGCGGTGTGTCGTTCAGTTGAAACTCGCGTACTGTTTAAGTGACACTTCAAAAAACTTGTTGAATCCTTTTTCTTGGATGAATTTCGGTGTACCTTTAAATTGCGGATGAATGCGAGCTTTTGGTAAGTTTATCTGTTTCGTATATTTATCGTATTGTATGATTTAAATGACTGATGGTTGTTTGCATATTATTAAATTGTATTTGTAAATTTACAGAGCGATACGATAAAATAAACAACCGAGCAAGTGTTGCTTTGTTGTATTAGCGAGATTTAGGTTGTTTATTTTATGTTGTACAAGTGCTTTATAGAACGACGGCATATTTAGCTTTTTAATAACGAAATGAACTCTTAAAATGACATAACAGACATAACCTCGTAAGGTAATCGGCCAGTTTTACAGACAGGTGTGCACGTGTGATACAGTGATCCATGTTAGTAACTCTGTAGGTCTATTGTCAGGTGTCGATGTAATTGACATTTTAACCCCTTTTATCTACTCGGAGAATACCCTATTTTTAATGACATTTCGAGAGATGACAGGAATAACATATTGTCGCTCGAATTAAAATTCAATGTTGATGATGGCATCGAAACAAATCGGAACTTAACATTTTAATATATTTTTGTTTCATACCAAAACAAACCAGAGAACCAGGAACAAAAATATTAACTATACTCTGGCCGTTCTAAGGTTGTCATTGCGTCACGAATTTGCATTCTCCCTACCATACTCAATTAATATGAATTCTTAGGAATATTACTAGTGAGATAATGATAATTTGAGATATAAATTAAAATTGTAAAAAGATACAAGAAAAAATAAAGAACAACACGAGAACATGAAAAACCGAATTCAAGACATCAGAGCAGGGTAACTCGGCATGTTAACTATGCCAAAGGCGAAACTATATCGAGATGAAAGACAGGATTTTTTGTAGAGAAAAGCGCGGCAACTGAATATGTCGACCGCACTAGAGGCCGAAATTCTTTTAAATAAATTGGCACAAAAGGCGAGATAGATAAGACAGAAGGGTACGATAACTGGGCATATTGACTACGCCAGAGATTTGCCCGAATGTCGTTTGATTTTATATGGTAAGCTGTAAAATATTGAAAAGCAATTTGCATGTCGTTCCGTGCTTGCCTGTTTAGCTCCTCATTTTTCTATGAATTATTCCAAATAAATTGTCTTTTTTATGATCTCACGTGAATACGGGAACCTCCCTTTTATCGGTTTCGTGCTATAAAATATTCATAATATTTAATGCGAAGTGCCAGGGTGGATTTTTGTTAAAACCACTAACGACAATCGACAGGCTGACAAATAAATCTGACCCCCTTTTTTTAAATACTGAAATGACTTAATTTAGTGATGGCGAGTAACGTAAAAAATAAGCCATTAGAGCAGAATATGTAAATCGCCGTATATAATAAATATAAGAATTTAAGGGTGACACCCTCGGTCTGTCGCGTGATCGTCGGATGCTTTCTGGCATGTAATAAAGGACTTATATATGGAACAAGAATAAATCACTGACCACTCCTAGGGCGTCTCGTCGCGATACACCACCGTTTGTGAAGTTGAGGTTGGTCCCGACTCGGATTATCATATTTTTACGACTTTCTGGTCGCGCCCACAGGTTAAAATAATTAATGAAAACGTTGCTGTTCGGATCGTCGATCTATGAATAGCTCGGTGTTACCAAAAAAAAAAAATGAATCCATCGACTCTTACATTAACGTTTCACGTCTGATGCGCCGAAGAAGCGGAGGCGGCAGCAGATGCTTTAGGGATAATTGAAATAGTTGGAGCGTGGTTGCGGCGCCTGCCGCACTTGGCGCCACCAGTCCATGAAACCACAGAACAAATTGTACAAGGTTCGAGACGGCGCTAATCTTTTGTTTCTAACTAATGGACCAAGTAAATAAGTTGGGCCGTGAACCGTTGAATCGGTAGCAGGTTAATTATCCTTTTTTTTTCCTTTTCAATTACAATGGGCCTTCACGAGCAAGCTGAGCTATGACGAAGATGTCTTTGTGAAACTCATCGCACAGGTGATGTTTTAATAACGTAATTAGCGGTTCTGTAGCACGAATCAAAAAGATCAAGAGAAATTTCCTCATTTCTTTTTGTCGTGATCGATGTGTCACCGGTTAGATAAATAGCATTACAGATTAAGTTAAAATTTTGGAAAAAAAGTCGAAATTTGAGAATTAAAATTCTAAGGTAAACTGGTAAAAATTGGAAGTTTGGGAATTTTGGGAAAGAAGGTGTCATTTCGAAATTTTAACTTAAACTGAAAATTTCAGCGTTTTCCTCGAAATTGTAACTTTGAGACTTTAAATTTCTAGAACAAATTCAAAATATTCTAGTTGAGTTAAAAATGTGTGATCCAGCGACTGGGAGTCGAAATCAGGACGTTCACGTAACAGCCAGACTTCCCAATCACGAAGCCATCGCCACCACTATATTCTCAACTCTACTCATTTATTTTGCATACCGTACTCTCGGTATCTGTGACAATATCGATGTTGTAATCGAAAATGGGAAAACGAAAATCTGATTTTAACTTTGAAACTTTAGGAAATATTAAATTTCACTCAAAAAAATGAGAAAAAGTTGAAATTTCGCGAGAAACTCTGGTATCTTCACTATTATTGTACTTTTTCTCGCACCTTAAATAGTCAAACAATTGAAATTTTGAAAAAGAATCAAAAAAATTCTAGAAATATGTATAATTTTCAGATTGCTGTCGTAATTTTGAGATTAAATTGGAAGTTTTAGACAACCAGTTAAAATTCATATTCTTAAAGATGACGGTTTTTAAACTTTCGCATTTCGCCATTTGAAACTCGACGGAATGGACGGAAGGTGCTCGGAAGGGCATGTTAATGTTATATGCCTTGTGCGTGTCCGCCAGGGAAGAGGGCTCTAATCTCACGCAATATCATCGTTAATTATTGTTATTATTAAAATATGTTTTAATTGACTATCATTTTTTTTGTTGCAGAAAAAAGGCGTGATGAACACATCTGGTGGCGTTGTATTGTCTAGCTATCCGAAGGTAAGTTCAATATTTCTTCGACGCTCACAATGGAATGCGAAACATTTTATGGAAATAATATACGGGACGTCTCGGTAGTAATGTCATTATCTATCCTTATTTAAAATGTCTGTTCATTACCATCTCTATTTAAACATTCTACTCACAATGTTCCAACGGCCTAATAGGATGATTACCCCTCGTGAGTGTTTAGAAAAAAAAAATGTGTACGCTGCGAATACGCGAGTAAAAAATGTTTTACCTCCAAAAAAACATTTTCAAATCATACTTAAACTCTCATTCAGGCCGTCACTAACTCTAATCGCCTTCGAGATCGATGAATAATTAGAAGTTGAATAATATTTTGCTGTGCAATCGGGAATCGGGAGAAACAAAACATTGGTGTTTCGTGGCTGGCGGTTGTACGCAAATGAACATTTTTTCTCGTTTTGTAATCGGACAGTTATCTATAATTTCTAATTTTCTATAAAACTCTTGCGATTCTTTACGATGACTAGCGTTGTGAACGAATCTAGTTAAAAGATATATACGTTTGCCCAAAATTTAACTGAATGCAAATTATTTAGTAATTCTCAATTCTCGACAGTTTTAATCGTGTTATGTTTTCGAAGCACACTATTTAGAATAAAATCGTAAATAATCTCGTGAAATGCAATTAATCATTTACATCGCCATAAATAGCGATTTTTTAAGTTTTAACCAATAAATTCTGTGCACTTTTCCAGCGTGAAGGTCGTCTACGAAATAACCTTGACAAAAGCGTAATCATATCGCATTTGAACATCGATTCCTATAATCTAAGACTATTAATGAATGATGTCGCTTATTTTGGTCAGTCTACAAAGTGTCCCATCGCGTTTTGCCAAAATTCTCACGTAGCGCGTTTAATATTATCACGCCTGAAATCGTAGCGAGCAGGGTCCCATATTGAACATGTTATTGTCAATTTACAATTTATGCTTGTCGATATGGAAAGTGACCATCTATGAATACTAACCATTCGGATTGATGGTGCCATTGTTTCGCCTTCTTCCGACAATAAACTTGGAACTTTTTAAAGAATTCAATGGGATTTCCTCTATCCGTGAATCGTGAATCATACACATCCTCAGGTGTATACATACAATGGGAAATTAGCTATTGCCAATGGTGTCTTGCATCCCAAAGCGTGTCCTTGTGCTCCTCCCTGGTAAAACGTAAGAAAAATAGTGAAAAGTACTCGAAGACTTTGAAATGAATCTACCGCTGCCTTCCATATTATGTAATTTATGTGGAATTTACATTCGGTTACCAGTTGGGGTCTAAATGGACTCCGTTCTGTTCGATATAATAGATTTTTTTCGCTTGAAAATCAATTATTCATGTATCATCTTAGGTAATTTTTGAATCAAATTCATGGGGTTAAAATAATACGATATTTAAAGGGTGCAGATATACTAAGAATCGGGTTGGTAAGTTTACCTCCTATATCAAAATTCCCTCAACGCGCCTAAGATGTCTACATTTCAAAAATGCGTGGTCGGCAACGGGGTTCGAACTTGTGATATCTGGAGCGTGTGCAGTCTACGATATATACGCTTAACCGATCAAGCTACATGGGCTTTGTCGAGTTTGCTTCTAACTTGAGTCTTAAACAAAACTATACGCCTATTATAAGTTAAATCGACTATTGCGCATTAAATTACGATTTATTTTGATTATTTATTTAATTGTAGGAACACTGTACAATAAGTACCATAGAACTTTTCGCAACAAGGGCGGATATGATGTTTATAGCCAAATATTTATCAGTATTAAAAATAAAATGTAAAATGTGCTGCTCTAGTGCTTCAATAATGACCGATGAATGACAGTGTACGTGATTTCGTTATCCACATGACTAAAAAGATCCAAACCACAAAAATTAAAAGGTAGGTCAGTTTGACAGAATTTGTTTTCAAATATTTCCAATATTCTCACTTGTTTACCGGTATGGGTTCAAACTGCATTACATATTTTCTAGTTTTAAGTTTTCACTTCTATCGGCAACCTCCGAGGCTGCTTGATTTTTTTAATGTAAACCTCATTTCGTCTATTTGAAAATTCAATTGGCAGGAGTTGTTTCGTTTATTTTGGTGCGGTCGCAAAACGCGATCTCAAGTGGTCGTGCATTACAGCCGTTCGATGTGGAATTTGAAAGCGCATTTTGTCCCACACGCCAAAACCTTCAACGCCTCTTCCGGTTCCAATCTAAATCGGAACGGATCTCACTTTTTGTTCGACGGCCTGATACAGGCTCCTCTCTTTCATTGTATTACGTTAAGCCGTATTTTGGCAGATGTTTTTGATCATATTCTTTTCAGACATTGCGTGCCAAAAAGAAACTCGAAATGCCACAAATATTAAATATATGATAAGACGCGCACAAAGGCCCCCCTGTTGTTTTTACAAAAAGTAATTGTCGCGCGCGCGGATGTTTTCCTATGAGGTAAGGGGCGAGGGGTGCATAGTCATAACACGGTGCCGGTGGGTTTTTAGAGCATCGCCGAAGAATGCCCCGAGCTCTGCTCTTGTGGGCCCGCGCGTATATATTATATGAGCATCTGTCATCGTGCAAACATCGTAAACCGAAACCAAACACCCATCGCATTCGGAAGTGGTACAAGGTGTCTGTCATAAAGTGCGGCTGGTACCCTCGCCCCCACAACAAGAGGTAACGCACCTCGATCGTCTTCCTACTTATGACGCTTCTAAGGCTTCGTATCGAATAACAAATATACGGAAGATTTTCGGCGCTTGAGCTGATCTTATTTCATTCTATAAAATAACACTTTAAATGATGTACTCATAAATTACACATTATTTCATGTAATTTGAACATGTAAATAGCTAGTTTCTCATTTATAAAATTAATATTATAAACCTAATAAACCAACTGAATCGGCTATGCACAGCTTTACAGTACAGATTGCGGAATGATATTTTGTTCAAATTCGTTGATACGCTCCTTTAACTATCTAGCGAGTCTCCAGCTATATATTGAGTACAGAGACTAAATGGACTGAAGGTTTCAATGCCGTAACATGTGAACATGCTGAATTTAAAATCCGGGGAAGTGGAGGACTCTGGGGGACTGCATCCCACCACTCTTGGACATAGCCGGATTAAGTAAAATTTATAAACACGAAACCTAACGCGTAACGGTTCTAATGATTTAGGCGAAACTTTGGAATACGTGGTGTGCAGTCAGATTGCAGTGAAACCGTGACGCGCGCACGCCGATAATTGAATATTTATATATTTTATTTTTACTTACCCAAAGAAGGAAGCTCTTAATTTTCCTTCACTGCGGTTTCGACAATGTTCCACAATACACTTCCCCATATGTACACCCTATTTTCTAAAAAAAAACCGATACTATCTTCCCAAAAGTCTCTCAAATAATAAGAAGGCGTAGCGAGCTAAGTGGAGCTAGGCTTTTGTCAGGCTATCAGCTGGCTTGACTGCTTACCGTGTTACGTTCAGTCTATTTAGCATCTGATTGAGTAGCAAAGTTGTGCCCTATCCCGTTAGGGGGCGTTGAGAGGCCATTATATTCAAATGTGTTAGGCTACTAGGTATGGTAAGATGATTCTGAAATTTACGAAAGAAAGCCGATTGATTATTAACTTTGGTCAACACTAGTTTTGTCACACGAATTCCGGTAGGTAATAGTGTTTCGATTACCCTCAGTTTCATTATGCACTGTACCAATTTGAAAAAATCATATCGAGGCACTTGGGCGTATTATAAGATCGGTGTATCAGTTTATAGAAATCAAATTCGAGAGATGGGTGTGTATCCGGGTCCGGTTCTTCGTAGACATTGAGAGTGAGTCATTTGACGGAGTTGCGGTAGTTCTGTCTGGAGGAAAGCCGACGTCGGTACCAACATCTACATTTCTTACATCAGTACAAGTCCGAGAAGTCCACGTTCTCGCGAGAAGGATATCTCGTCTCTTACCTTTGGCCGCTGCATGTGTTATTCGTCCTAAAGATGTATCGTTATTTGTTATTGCTGCACTTTTTGGCTGCGCATTGTGGCATATAATCCCAGTTTCTTCGATTCTGACGAAGAATTCTTTATAATCCCCCTTGGACGATTTTCGAAATACGCATCTAAACAAAACTATGGAAGCTATTACTCGAGACTCGTCTGTGCAATTTTACAACTTAAAAGAATTGTTTCAATTTAAAGAAAGTTTTTGCATTTATTTAGCTGACAGATGGATAGTTCTGTTTTAATGATTTATTTTGTTTCTGTTTTTAATTTAGAACCACATGCAGTATATTGCCGTCAGATAGCGATAGATAGATGGTGCTGTCGATTTAACATACTTTCTCATTTGATAAGTATGGTTGATTCTAATAAAGCAAGTTAATCAGCTATGAACAGCTTTAAAGAGTGTGCAGATTGCAGAATGATGTTTTGTTCAAATTCGTTGATACGGTCGTTTAATTACCTAGAGAGTCTTTAGCTATATGTTGAGTAGCAAAGTTGCGCCCTATCGCGTTAGATGGCGTTGATAGGAAATTGCTTTGTGCTAGGTACGGTAAAATTCTGTTGTCGTCGCTGTCAAATCATATATTTGCCAGAAAGATAAAAAGGCTATTTACTTTTTCTGGATATATAATATTAGTTTGGGAGTATCTGGAACAGTTTTTTTTTTGGGATAGAACGTACTACTAACGATGCCGCCTTGCAAGATACGTCTATTTGGTAATTTTTGTGAAAATCGCTTCAGTAATTAACGTGGCAAGAGGATAACCAGAAAGATAAAGTACACTTTCACTTTTATACTAGTTACGATAGGAAATTATTGTCACAAACTGTACATTGTTTATTTGAATAACTCTAGAATGTAATAGTACGCGTAGGAACGTTAAATCCACTGAAACAGTTTATTCCATGTTTCTTTAGAAGTTGAATATTCAAGAAAGCGCGACTTAAGTAAATAGACACCCAAAAACAGGCAGTTAAGCTTTCGATGATGTACTATTCCGTGAATAATAGAAAGATGTTAAAAATCGACAGTGCTTTAATTATGAAACAGCTAACACAACACCATATTTAATAAAATTCATTTAGGTGAAACAGTATTGTTTCTTTCTCAGTTGTTTTTCATAATTTTTAAATCGAATTGTTTTGAAAAACGTAATGTAACCGTGTCTACTGGATTTATTATGATAAGGATCTACGGTACCGTTAGGGCGTTAAAAATGCAAACGTCTTTTTTTCGTTTTATTTATTTACGTCGCTTCAACGGTAGCCTTCTGTCATTTTAGCGCCAGATCGTCGGCTTCTTTTGCGTAATATGATATTTTTGTTCCACTATTAAATAATGCTGCGTTTTATAACTTAATTCACGTGTTATCTTTTACCCTCGGGGCTATATCAACGCGTGCCGAGGATACAAAAAAATAAATAAATAAACTGCGAAACATTTGTTTTTCATGGCTGTTGGTACGATGCAACCCGTATTACAAGAATGAAAGTTACCTCACGATAGTGACTTTGTAAGTTTGCCACATCATACATCTTGGTTGTAGTTTTTAGTAGTAATTTGTCTACATTAGTAGAACGTAGAACCTAAAACTAAGTAGATTTTCACAAGAAATCTATCCAATCGTTAAATGTTTTGTTTATCAAGGAGATCGAGGATTACTCACGAAAATTCCGACGCGAGCGACCTGCTTATTACGAAATAAAGTGACACTTAGCTCAACTGGCAAATTACTTATTAACGCCTAATTCGTTTGCAACATTACGCAACGCCAAAGTGTGACGAATGCGAGAGGAATATTTAAAAATCCACCTCTGCTCAGGTTTAGCGTGGTCATATATAGAAAATAAAAAATTATAAAGTCGAGTCGACAGCGAAACAAACTGCGATATTTAATATCGACACCTACATTTGACGATGTCATTTTGGATCTTCCTTCGTTGGAAAGCCAAATTGCAATCGATATTAATTACGATGACACATCAAAGTATCGTCATAAAATGGACGTACGATTGTACCCGAAATAAAAACTTGCTATACTTAATGAACTTATTTGTGAAACATCAATTTTGACACGAAATTTCATTTTTTTTTTTGATGGAACCTTGGTCATCTTCAAAATTTGAAATACAATACTGTATCTCTCTAAAGATGATAGCTTGGCTATCGAAACGCGTTAGAGCAACCTCTGTTGTGTTTTTTTAATTTTTCTTGGTTTCAGGGCACAAGATTTGTATTTCAAATGTTATATGTCATAAAATAAATGAATTTTCACTTTTACTATGAAATTTGGATTGCTTTTTAATAAACTTGATTTAGTTTTATTTTTTTGAAATATTATCATTTTCCTCCTTTTCTGCTATTTCATAAAGGTTTCTTTTTTTATAAATTATGGACTTTTTCCCAAATTTTAACTTTGATTCGAGATTAATAATTTCAATTTGCCTTAATTTTTCCAAAAATGTTATTTTTTTAACTAATAGTTCTGAATTTTCTATTAGAATTTCTAACTCAAATCCTAAACTCTGGTCGTGATATGCAAAATAAAAATAGCAGTAAATTATACAAATCGTAAAGTCAGAAATCTCGTGGTATATTCCACATGGTGTAGAAGTGGTTTTTGCCAGTAGGGATTGATAGGGGTGGCATTTGCATAAGCGGAAGTGCAGTTACATGACATGGTAGGTCATTGGGTCAGACTGTGCTCGTCTGCGGGGGGTGAGGCCGCCTGGTCGGCGGCTAATTTTAGAAATAAACCCCCACGTGGCTACCGGTGGTATACCATGCGAGAGGAGTAATTTTCATACTTTTAAAATCACGAAGTCCTTTGGGGCAAAGAATTATTCATTCGCCGATAACAACTCGTTGGAATATCGCCAACGTTCTGTTGCACGAAATGTCCAGCCGGGGTATTTTCACGGAAAACAATCGAATAAATTTTCGGCATCAGTGTTAATTTTTTCTTAACACGTTGACTACAAAAATTGATCCACAAATCTTCTCCCTTGAAACAAGAAATATTAAAATTCACATATTTCTCGGTTTTAGGGGACAAGATTTGTGTATCAATTTTTGAAGATAACCAAGGATAGGATAAATACGTTCCACAAAAAAAAACATCGCCCCCAGTTATATTTAAGAAACATTATCTTAGTTCTTGCCTGCAAGGACAAGTTTTAATTTTGAAACTATTTAACAACAGTTGCCCCCGTCGCATCAAGCAAAATATTTGCTGTGTATTTTTAAAGATCTTGGCTGAGAATTTAGTGTAAAAAAAATCAATTTTTCAAATAAAAATGCTGCATCAGAGCCTGCCAACAGCGAAAGTCTGCTCTGCCGGGCAGGATGTAATATGGACCGGAAAATGATGCAGACGAAAGGTCTCCGAGTCTTGCATATTAACGCAACTGTCCAGGTCTTGCGTATTGCTGGTGAACCCTCTTAAAAGCGTGTGCCCTTGTGGCAACCACAGCCGTGTCGCCTCATATCCCGTCACATACGAAACTAAAAATAGTGCCTCTCTCTTTCCTGTCATTTATTTCCTACACTGCCGACGGTCGAGAGATAAACACTTTCTTTTGAAATATCATCTTTGGATAATCATTTCAGAAGAACCTACAGGTTATGGTTTTATTAACAAGTGAAATTTACTTTTGTCTTATTTTCTCTCTCTTCGACTGGTTACATTTTTACCTGAAAATTATCAAATGAGGTATCGCCAGGGGTACTTTTCCATTTGAATTTTTAACGTTGGGATTGCTAACCCTTTAAGATTAAAAGGTGGAGAGTTGAAAATGACGTATATAAGTGGTAATTTAAAAATAAAAATCGAACTTATAGTATTTCATCTTAGATTTTAGAGAAGTTAGTGCTGGTGTTTGCGGTTATGTGATCGAACGGACGAACCATCTAGATCTAGAAGGTGTTCGGGGGACAAACATTTTCGAAAGCCCCGCCATATTGGTGTATGCCAGCTGCTGTCTCGGATTACTTTTCCAGTTTGAACCCTCTCAGGCTCCTCACCACAATTTGCTATCGTAATTCTCCTAAAATGGCTCAATTTCTAAATTTGACAATTCCTCGCCCGGTATTAAGAGGACATAACGCCACGGATGTTCGAGTCAAATGGATTTGTCGAATAACATGTCGAAATAGGGGGTAGCTAGTGTACTTCGTTATTAGACTAATTTTATAGTCCAGTTAGTCTTTGAAACCTGACAAACTGGGCTGATTTGTTCATGCAAATTTGCGACCATATTCGATGGTGATTATAGGATTATTGTTCATCGAGGTGTATCATAAGATAAACACTTGTATTATAATGTATGGGTTCTGGTTAATTCCACGTATTCTTTACGTACATAAAAGGAAGCGAGCCCTTTTAATTTCCAATCTTCACAAATGTTCACTTATTGAATTTTATTAATATTAAAATAATAAGTTTGCTAAATATTGAAATATTGAAGCAACAGTTGTGTTTTTTAATCTTTCCTGGTTTCAGGGGACAAGATTTATATGTCAATTTTTAAAGATAACCAAGAATCAGTCCAATCTACAAAAAAATATTTTGTTTACCATTCATTTTAATGTTTTTGCATTCTATAAATATCTTTAAGATTTTGACTTTTTCATTTTTAAAATTTTTAGAATAATGTGATTGTGATTGGTTGTATTTTTTTCCATTTTCAACGTATTAATTTATTTATTTAATTATTAAATTTTATCAAAAAATTCATACACAAAGCATTAAAGTAATTTTGATTTTTATTTTATTGTTGAGTGCCATGTGTTATATTACATTGTTAAATATTCTTTTTTATTTTTGTAACTCATGGACAAATTTTTTAACTTTGAATTTTCAATTTTAAGAAACATTTACATTTACGATTACGATAAGTGAAAAAATAAATAATAGTCAAAATTTCCAAAAGAAAACGTGGTTCGTTGTCTTAATGTATTTTGAATTAAAAAGTAGTCTCAACTCCCTTTCGTTTATCCGTTTTTTTAGGTTTCAAGGAAACACCCCGAAAACCGCAAGGGTGGTTTTTACGAGCTTTTTTGTCCAACATGACAAATTTGAGGAGATGCTGAGGAAGAATGCGTCAAAGGTATTTAAGAGGCGCTTGCTAAAGCCGCCTCTCGGCGAACAAAAATAAACACCGACACGACCGCAGTCGTTGTAAACTGAGAATGAGTATCGCGCCCGCAATCTGCGATATTATAAACAAACAAATCGAATCGCGTTAACCCGCCTTTTTTTTATACGATTCGATCAGAGATGGTGGTGGTCTTTTGTTAAAACGACCGACGGGGCACAATGCGAAATTAAATTCGATTGGGCCGATGAAATATTCATAATTTTTAAGGTGTGTGCCCCACTTATCCTCTGTCCCACCGATACGCATCGGTTCGTCTTGGGTGTCGGAATGTTCGATAATCTCTCGCTAGCTAAATTGACTTTTTCCAAATTTGCCTTTTTTACATTTTAGGCGCGTTGTACGATTTTGGATATATAAATTAAATTGACTACATGGAAAGTTCAATGTGTGTGTACTGTGCTCTGTTTAAATTGTGCTTTAGTTTAATTTTTTTTTAATTGTTTAATTTTAGAATCACTGTGCACTTCAACAGCGGGACTAACGGTATTAATGTTTTTATATAGAAAAATGAATTACAAAAACAAAGCAATTATTTTTAAATATTCCCAATATTCGTATTATTCATGACATAAAATGCCTAATCGCATGCCTTCATCCTCGTTTATGTTCTAGATGCCCTAATAAACATTTTAATATGCTAATGATCCGAAGAAACGGTCTCACCCGGAATTGGATCGAACGCGTGCCGCCGGGGCAGCTGCTCCACTTATGTTCCTTCGAAACGGAGGGAGGCGAGAGGTCAGAGGACACGGTGCCACCGTGACTTATGACGGACGTCTGAATCCGCACCTGGCGGCCGTCTGGCTTTCTTTCGTCACCGCCGACGATAGGAAGTCGAATTGGAGCAATAACAGTAGGCTGCGCCTTTGGGATATACTAGAAGCAATAAATTTCGCTTTTAAGTACTACCCAAGAAACGGCAACGTATAATGAAGGTGAATTTGCTGAACAATAAATAGTGGAATGTAAATCAACAAATTGTCATTTTATTGTTGTTTCCTTAATTTAAGTTTAGATATTTCATAAAATTTATTGTTAAAGATAACGGGTATGCCGTTATTAAATATTTTTAACATAAATCTAAACTCGTATTATATGTATACAAGTATACAGTAATATCCTCTTATAACGAATCCGTTTATTAACAAACTTTGCTTATGACCATCCTATTTCTTCGGTCACTTAAGGTTTGTTACAAGCGGACATCATTTTTTATGCTTAAGTGCCACAGAAAATCCGTTTAAAGAATCTTTACTAAGGTATAAATGCGAAAATGTATTTGTCTGTTTGTTTGTCCGCTTCAGTGTTGCCAGATTTCGCGCACTTTCTCGATATTCTACTCACCCGCATATGGCACGACTCATTTTCTATGTAAATGAATGCAAAACTAGGCAATGACAACACGGCGACGGCGCCATCTAACGATAAGGGTCCAAAATTAACGTAACTTTCCAGGTAGGATTATTTTAGAGGAAGTCTGATCGTTTGACAGCGTTATAACGCGATAGGACGCAACTTCCTCTCTTCTCGGCTTCTCTGCGCTGATAGTTGCCAGATCTCCCGTAG
The DNA here is from genome assembly GCA_028583605.1 of Dastarcus helophoroides. NCBI lineage: Eukaryota > Metazoa > Arthropoda > Insecta > Coleoptera > Bothrideridae > Dastarcus > Dastarcus helophoroides. The sequence goes on along the minus strand of CM053331.1, from coordinate 41,606,570 downwards.
TTTATGGATTCTTTCATATTTTGGTAAATTCGATTTGGAAAGAAATCCCCCCTCCATTTTAAAGAGTGCAACGGTAACACAAATTTCATAAATAAGAGAGCATACTTGATCGGCAGCATTATCTATTGCAGAGACAAACAAAAACATTTTAACAATTTAATTAACCAATCAATTCAACAAATTTAAAAACATTCTTTCATTTTGGACATTTTTTCTTTTAAATTCTAATTATTCACCTAAATCTGCAGACCAAGTTACGGGTAATGGCTAGTATTGGTATAATGAACCGAATTTTTTCAAAATCTAATAAATGCGCCTCGAATTTAATTATAGTCAAAGAATGATTAACGACAGCAGGTAGAATCCTGTCGGTTTTACGGCGACGGAAAAAAGGCGGAAGGCGGACCATGTGTGCACGTGTTTGCGGAATTGCATCTGTCTATACTTACCATCCGACCAACAAACACACACACACACACACTTCAGATTCATTCACATGTGCCCCACAATTATGCCATCGGTGCACAAGTACCATATGTTCGCGTCTTTTTCGAATGCATATAGGCGGGCGGCATTCACTAAATGGATGTTAAAAGATCCCGGATTCCCAAAAGGATTCAATGGCCGAACGGAAGCGAGCTTTTACATAAACGACGCCACGTCTGCATTGAAATTAGTCGATTGGCGTTGCGACAGGACAAAAATGAAACGTGCAACACCTTGCCCGAGTTTTAAAATTTCCCATTTGCCACTCGCTTGTGTGAAATACGATAAGTTTTATCTGATAAATCGGTTTTGTGCGGATGATGTCTTCAGCATGATCATCTGCTTTCACAGGAGGCTGCTGTAAAGGTAAATAGGCCAATTGTGGGGCATTAGAAGCGAAAGTTGTCTGTAAATTGAGACGTTATGTTGCAGATAACCGGCGATCGAGCTCATCTATTTTGACGGGCAGTGTGATTGACCGACGGGGCGTGTGCGGCGTGCACCCAAATATCCCTCGAAGCGAGGGCGGATGGTAATCAGTTAACAGCACGTTGGTCCAAATACTCGTCACATATACAAAAGTTTTACTATATTATGAAAATTCTTAATTATTTTATTTTGATGACGAATGTCAGTCATCATTCTAACATTAGCTGTAAAAAAAAATAGAAACCTCTCTCAATGAACTTACATACGTATTTTGAAAACGACAACACGCGTTATCTTTCTCATCGATGAAATTGAAACTCTCGCCGATCTCTAGAGGAATATTGCGACAATCGATCTCCTGTAGGGGGACTGGACCACCCGCGGGAACACGTGCTTACCACTCAGATATACTCAATTGCGAAACGCGATAATGTACGACCTGCACAAAGATCGGGGTGAAGGGATATCGATGTCGTGAATCACAAAATTCATTCATGAGGGGATGGGCGCTTAAATAAAACAATCAAGAATGGAGTATTTGGCGGCGAGAGGGGTTCTGACCCTTCGATGGCAGAGTATCGAAATGTCCTAGTCATCGGTGCATTTTTCCGAAATAAGAGGATTTCATGATCTTGATGAAATAGATTCGCAGATTTAGTGAATAAACTTGAAGCGTCCATACTTAATATTACATGTTTAGGTTCGGTTTAAAAAAATAACATGAAGTGAACACTATTTAAACTAAGAAACAGAATTTAATACAACAACGAATAACAATAAATCAATTGGATGCCGATATGCCGTACTGAATGAAATCACAATGGGGGTGCGCGTATATTTATATGCGACATCTGTTACTGGAAAATTTCGTCTGGAGAAAAGGTTTGACCTATAGCAGTCTATACCTGCGTATGAGTCGCTCACTTTGCGATAAGAGAAACCACAAACTAAACGATTTCTATTACATCACTTTATTAGAATAATTTTAAAAATTTTATTTAGAACGCATTTCCAGCAAAGGAAGAAAGAAGCCAACATAATTGGTTAAATTGGGCGTTTATTAAGAAGGGTTTATTTGGCGCATCAGTAATGTTGTAACAAATTTGATCAGTTTCTTCTCTATCGCTTATTTTTCCGATATCGTATAAGATAATCACCCTCGGCGCTCGATGCCAAAGTTCAAAGACCCGTTAAACGGCCAAAGAGAAACAACATCAAATCTAATATCGCGGCCATTTCCATGGATAAGCAATAAAAACGACAAAAAGCATGATTCGCCATTACCCCGCATTACTTACTAAAGCGGGAGCCATTAATAAATTTCTAAAGCGCCCAGTTCACGGCAGATCGCGTGTTTCGAATCAACAACGGTAAAAAATCCGTCCCTGCCGACCCGGTGTTTTTTCTTCTTCTAAGGCAGCCCTATTATGCGCGTTTGACTTTGATTAAAGGGTTCGAGAGTATGCCATAACCGCACGAATAACGAAAGCGACTTATTAGCGCTTATATCGAGTGTTCAAATGAAAAAGTCATCAAATTAGCTCTGAACATACGTTTTAAATGTATGTCTTAAAAATGAGTTATCAGTAATTGACAACTGCAAGGTTTTAATAGATTTGAACTATTCATAACTAAGATGCACTCATGGAAAATTCCATAAACATCTGAAATTGATTCCGCGAGCGACAACTTTTTATCAGTATAATTAACGTCACAATTTTACAGATCTTACGACTAATACTATTAAAAAGACGGAACCTCACGACTAGCAAGATCTGTGATATTGAAGTTATTCCATATCTGAAAGGAATAGACATTATTACAGTTTCGGCGATCGAAGCGTTCAACTATATACAGTTTCAAGTTAAAGTTTCAACTATATACAGCTTCAAATTAAAGTTAAGGATTCAACTCGGTCCCAACAAGAGCCGGATTCAGATCCACTCGAAATAAATTCGTCTCGGGAAATTGTTTCGCCTTCTCGACAACTAAAATGTCTGAAAGAAATTGAAAGTCATCGGATAATTAATAAGTCGCATCCATCGGGTCGAGTATCGCACAGGATCGATATAATTATTTTAAAAAAATTGATCTTCCGATCAATTTAGCGCCCCTGCAGGGCAACTGTTCGTCGGTACCATGTGTTACACGGTTGGTAATGCAAACCCACGCTCCGGCTGGGAAGTTTGGTAATTCAACTCCGATACGCGCTTACCTGATGATAGTCGCTCTCTTGATGTTTTACTTTTCACCTCATTAGCAATTTATTTTATGGGTTTTACTTCGTTATGGTATATCTTATATCGGCTGGGGATCGCTGCCCAGCCCCGAAAATAAAATACCGAGCGGTAGAATTGTCTCCCTTATTGTTCAGTCATACTTACAAATTTTACGGAATTTTTTCAAAATTCGATCTGACTTTTTCTGAAAATTCCGACATTTCAATGTAGGAATAATGTCTTCGACGTTTAATGTGTAAATTCTATTTAATGCGGTCATTTTCGCGGGTCTCGGTTGCGCGGCAGACGGCGGATAACATTCCCTTATCAGATGGGCCGAAGCGAGCAAAACCGTGTATAAAGTGGAAACGCATGTAATCTGAATATTGTTTATGCTGTATTATTTCATATTGCTTAAGCATGCGTAACCAGGAAATGCGGAACATGAGCCATTAGCTGACTTTTTTTCACTAAATTAATCAATTTGTGTTTTCTACGATCTGATAAGATGAGGCCATTAGCCCGTGATATTATGTTGTCAGCTCGGGGAAGTCTGCGATTTGAAAAAATTAACCGTACAAATTAATTCATGCCGGAAGGCTCTCACCCCAACAAAAAGCTTAAAACGTGATATTTAAAAGTTTCAAGGTTAAATGAAGATGAACTTATATTAGTTTTTCAAGCGGAAACTTCTTTAAACGCGTTTAGAAATTTTTGATGGGAGGTAAACTTACGGTTTCGCATTACCATAACGCATCACCACCACGCGTTAACAATGTGCTCGACTGTTAACATTAGAGCATGTTTGTAAGGAAATTAACGTTATTTTCTAATTTTAAATTTACAGTTCTGTGGGCAGCCTAATTTTTGTTCCCTTTCTTTGTCAACGACTTATATTCAAAAACGTTTTATTTTTCTTAAACGATGTTAAAATAAAATGAAATATTTACCTTTCGGAAAATGTTATGTCCAATGTCAAACCTGAAGCACGATGTGTCGGAAAGTAAATAAAAAATGAGAGCGAGGAAATTATCAGTTTAGATTTTAAATGTAGGTTTTTTTGCCAGTTGGGCTATCAAAAACTCTACATTGTTTTATTAAATTTGTAGACTTTGACATAAGATTCAGCGAGGCATTTTGTAATCGAAAAACAAATTGAAAACCACTGACAATATTTAAAGATGAAATTGACAAAAATTGATTTTTTAAATCTTAGTGTGTTACTTTATTTTATGTTCTAATATTAATTATTAATGTCTAAAGCTGTCCTGGCTTGATCCGGTACTGCATAAAATTTCGCACTACTTTGCCCACTCAATCGATTTTCCATCTCTACTCATAACGAAGATACCCATTGTCTGGTGTTAGGTAGTGTTGGGTTTAATTTTAACCGTTAGACTTTTTACTGGTCAATTATATACTGAAAATCCCGCATTAAATTTCGCAAAAAAATCGCTTATTAATATAGTTAGAATCTTATATTAGCCATGCAAATTAAACCAGTTTCACTAACGCTGTAATTAGCGCCGCATTAAGTATTTTTCAATAATATAGCATTTTTTCGAGCAGATTTTAATTGAACCATTTATATTGTTAGCAGTCAGAATTAAAAAAAAATACTTTTGTAGACTTCAACGACTGAAATAATTACCCATAAGTACTACCTTGTGCCATCTTTATCTTTAATATTGTTTAATTTTTTGTGAAAACTTTTTTAGGCGCATTGACCGATTTTGGAAAAGGTTTCGCGTCGCCATCACGCGTTACCAACATACTCTAATGTCAACTGTATATTATGATGTCAGTACCAATAAGATGTTAAGTATTGTGTGTAATAAATAAATTTTTTATAAGTGTATTGTTAATAAATATTAGACTCGTTTCCACACGATTACAAGCATTCAAACCACAAATTTAAAAAGGAAAGTCAGTTTGGCAGCATTTATTTTAAAATATTTTCAATATTCTAATTTGTGTAGTGGAAGTCTAATTTTTAATTTTTTTAATTTTAAGTGACAGTATTTTCTAAGCGAGACAATGAAATAAGATCGGCGCGAGCCGAATGTGACACGGATAGAGCGGGGGTGGTCCCGGTGGTATTTGGGGACGTATTTGAGCAGGTGTATTTGCGAGCAATGATCCGCGCGATCGCTCGCCAGCTGTCGCTCTCTTTGCGAGCATCCGAGACGTAGCTTCCTTCCCACTTTCGATGTGTCCCGACTAAATACTAAATTTCAGGTAATAAATCCACGCACGTACATCAAACGAGAAGAAAATGCGCTTCGATGCGAGAGCGTCCGGCTATCGGCCGCACACGATTCGGCGCTGGCTTTTTTTTTTCTCGAACGGCGTCGCTCGAGAAATATGTTTTAAATCTACAATTCTGATGTTGATGTTCAATTTTAATTAAAGGACACCAAGCATGAAAAGCTCAAGGAAGCGTAACGGCCGATTGCTCGGTGGCGAGCATCGGAGATGAACAGGTTGAAGAGGAGCTCGGGTTGTTCATTAAAACATCGCTTCGGTTGCGGCGCGCCGGTAGAGTGCGTGTCGTACTCGATTCCGATTCGACATCTAACGAGCCATAATCACATACTTGCCTAATGAATTAAATAGACGTTTATTATTTTCGTATGACCTCAACACTGAACGTGGCCGGAATAAAAACATCGCTTCAATTAAATAGATGATAGGTGGTCGAAAAAAACATTATTCCTATATTTGTTGTCGATAAATACATATGTTGTTTTTTAAATTCTTGTAGACTATTTTCATTTCCAGTTTTAGATTTTCTGCAGTGAAATGCTAATTTTATTAAACAATCTGTATATCTGGTTCTGGATAAACAATAATGCTTATATTTGAATGCTAAGATTTTAGAATAGCAATCCACCCCACCTCCCTTTAAGCACTATCCTGACGAGAAGGAGCTAAAGCATGATATGCAGATATGCAGCAACTAATTGGCAAGGTAACCTGTAAATAATTCATTAATAGAAGCTCAGATACACCAATATGTCCTTTGACTTACTACTACATATACACAGGTTGCAACAAATTCGCTTCTCAGAAATGTACAGAAATTTCGAAAGCAGTAAGAGATACCGCATCGGTTAAAATGGAACAAAGTTGCATAATTTGGTGGTCAGGAATATTCCATTGTATACACGATGTACACTAGTACTACGTAACGTATAAGGAAGATTTTTAATGAGATAGTTTCTGTTTACAAAAATATGCTTATAACCAAACATTGCGTCAAATGCAAAAGATGTTTTGGAAACAAAATTGTTAAATTCATCTTTTGAATATCATTGGATAAAACTAAACATTACATTGACTTAATAGCTAGTGAAGTTCCCAGACTTGATGCCACTTGATGTTTTTCACAAAATTTAAAAAAAAAATAGAATTTTACTTTATTATGTCCTACGTGTCGGTCAAATCTACTAAGAAACCAAGTTTAAAATGTCACCCCCTCTAATTCCCCACATAAGCGAAAATTCTGGTAAAATTATTTTCTGGATTGTTATTATTTTTGTCCATTCTACATACGTTCCGCTTATTTAAACTTCGTTTTTATATCGATCAAGTGAACGCGATTTCTTGAGGTACGCGCTGTCGTGCTAAAGCCTAGACGGATACGAATTCCCCCCGCTGGCCATTAAGGAAAGTGACACAGGTCTTTGCGTGCAAGGTAAAGAATATTTAACAACATAAGATCATGAATAAATATGAGAGCTACTTTCAATTGTTCTTAGTCAAGCAGCAAACCCAATAAAAAAGGCTTTAAGGCATTAAATTAATTAACGCTCAGTCGCTTATTGCCGATGAGATAATAATAGGATCGGGCCATGGAAGTTCACTAGCATTCGAGTTTCGTTGTAGCTGTCTTGCTGAAATTTTCATGCTGCAAAACCCTACTGCAATCGGAGGTTATTTAATTTTTTTCCCCAAATTCGATTTTTTACAGATTTCTTCATAATTCTCAAACTTTTGACATTATTATCGAAATTTAATTTTTTTGTAAGTTTCATTTTATTTCGAAAAATTACTATTTTTTCGTAAAACTTGATTTTGCTAGATTATTTTGACTTTTAAAAGTCGACAATTTTCTCAAAGTTTCGAATTTATTTTTAAAATTTGTATTTATTAAGAAAAATTAACTTTTTTCCTTAAAACTTGATTTTATTAGAAGATTTCAACTTTTTTTTTAAATTCGACAATTCGAAGTTTCGAATTTATTTTTAAAATTTGATTTTAATTCTAAAAAATTATTTTTTTCCTTATAATTTGATTCCATTTGGAAATTTCGACTTTTTTAAAATCCGACAATTTTCTGAATGTTTGTTACTAAAATTTGTCTAAATAATAAGTAAAAACTTGATAAAAATATATTTAGGAATGTCGAGAATAAAATATTGTGCTTTTAGCAGTAAAAGCAATATATTTCCGGACGACGATGCAAATTGTGGCCGAGGTGTTAGCCAAAGTTAACAAACATCGAAGTCCGGGGATGTGTTTTTACTACGAGGTACAAATACTGTTTTTTTTCTGAAATCGCATTCAATATTACTTAAATAAGGATTTTTTTAATAAATTCATGACATTTTAAATTGTCATTATCATTATAAAAGTTACCTACTTTCTCGACTTAGGAAATTTCTTAAACTGTTTTGTGATGATTCCTAAAGTAATTGAATAACGTATTTGGCGGCCGAGAAAGTAGGCATTCTCTATTCATTTCAGAAAAAAATTCTTGAGAATTATAAACTGTTTCCCGAAATTACAAGATTGTTTTAAAATTTAGATATAAACGGAAATATTATGAGAAAGATTCGATTTTTTTAAAAGTCGTAATTTTCTAGAAATTTCGACTATACTTTCAGGAAAAAATTTTTTTGTTCAAAATTAAATTGAAATATTGATAAAAGATGGAAAAATTATTATTCGAATCCTTGGTTTTTTATTGAAATTTAAAAATCATGTCCAATTTTAAAAACTTTCGAGGCCTTATTTTTTTATGTGGAACGGACTGATCCTTAGTTATCTTCAAAAATTGAAATATTGTCCCCTAAAACCAAGAAAGATTAAAAAACACAACAGAGCTTGCTCTAACGCGTTTCGATAGCCAAGCTAGCATCTTCAGAGAGATATTTTCTTGGTTTCAGGTGACAAGATTTTTATTTCAATTGTTGTTATATAACACCAGCGCATATTTATTGTAAAAATTACAAAGATTGTCTTTTCAGGTACTGCCGGTACGTCAACGACATTTTTCGTACTTGAACACGGGCTATGCACAGGTGAGTTGAACGCTTTTGTGAAATCCAGCGGGTGGTCGACCCGAAAACTTTACGCATTCAATCAGTCGAAATCTCACCTCGTCCCTTGCGGTTCCTTCCTTCCACTATCGCCGACGGCCATCGAGCAAGGGGAGGGGGGCGGATTGTGCGTGACTCGGAATTGATAAGGGGCATTAGTAGGGCATTGTCTAGGTGCCCGTTTGAATGCCGCTCTCCGTGGAATGCCAACTTTATGGCGTGATGAATCGCCCCGGAATCCGTCACTGCGTTTCGCCCTTGGTTTGGTAAAAAATTTTGATTTATGCAAGTGCGACAGATTTGGTAGGATTTGGAACTATTTATGAATGTGAATTAATTTTATCTTTATTAATGGATTAGCTTGATATACTCGCCAAAACGAAAAAGAAGTTTGGGTAAAAATTTCCAAGATGAAAGTTTAAAACATTTATTAGTAGTTGATAACTTAACTATTATCCAGATTATTTTTGATGCGACAGCAAATATATTCTTCTTTTTGAAGAAAAAACTTCTTTAGGCGCGATGAGCGCCTAGGTAGATAATTTGAGCTATCATGATAATATCGCGTTACCAACATGCTTCTGTTAATAGCAATAGCTGCGAGTATGGTTTGTAATAGAATTAAAAATGTATGATCGACGACCGGGGTTCGAAATCGCTACCCACTACGTAAGAATTCAACGTTCTTATGTTGTATAAATTGTATTTTAGCTTAATTGTTATTTTAATCGTTTAATTGCAGAATCACAGTGCAATACAACAGTGAGTACTAAATGATTTCATTTTTTTTATATAAGTCTATAGAGTATACGAAATTTTAATTTTTGATACTACAATTAATTTGAAAATTATATAAGAAAAACACAATTATTTTCTAATTTTAAGTTTTCACTTCTGACTTCTGTCGGCAGTCCCCATGACTACCTAATTTTTTTTTATTTTTTAGCAACGTGTTTGAGAGAAAGTTTCACATTGAATTTACGCAACTCTGTAATTCAATACAATCCAAATAGAGAATTGACCTTCATCGATCTACGAAATGAGCCGTTGTACTGCACAACGACTCAAGTTCGTCACAAAGCGAAGATTTTCTAAGATTTCGTTCTCGTTGACGTTTCGTGCGTAGGTGAAGAGGATTAGTTTTATGAATGCGGCGGCCCCCCTTTCTCACTTAATCTTCGAATACGATTAATGGATGGATTCTTTTGGTCTTTCGTTATTGGTATGTTCAGTCTCGATGTTTTCGCGGGCGAATTGTACAAATAAGGTGTAATTGTTGATTAGTTTATTAAGTCATAAGATGAGTCAGAATGGCGCCCATCTAGTTATCGTGTTAGTTTTCGACGCCACCGGTAACTGTATAATTTGATCTGATTTATCATAAATTACATAAACTGCGCCTAGTATCAGGATGTTAATCATTATTGTGTTTAGGTTCGTTTTATTCAAGTTTGACGCATTCGGTTGTTTGCGTTACCTCCAGTTAAACATAGGGAAGATAACATGTTAGAGTATTCACAATGCCCCATTTAAAAGTCCCAAAGTTTGAAGTGAGATCATTGGTTAATGGGATTTATCGAATTATTTTGATTCTAATTTAAATGGCTGTCCTGTCACGAGTTAAAAAAAAAGATGAGGTGCCCCTGTAAATCATAACCTTTGGAAAATTTCCATTTTGTTTTGTTTTTGTTGTTTTTTTTTTCGATGTTTGTTAGAAATAATAATGAACTGATTCTAAGGAGTCGAATTTTCAAAAACACTTCGAAAGAGAAACATTGAGATTAAGAAGAAAAACAAAAGAATATGTTCAAGATTTTTTATGAAGTCGAAATTCGAAATTAAGACTTAAGATCGATACAAAAAGTCTAAATTCTAAAAAAAAAGAACAGCATTTCTAGAGCACATATAAATTCTAAATTTAAACTCCAAATTGGAAAAGAAAATGAAAAGTAAAAGTTGAAAATATAATCCAAATGTTAAAAGAAGAAAAAAGTTGACATTTCAAATTAAGTGCAAACCTGAAATTCTGAAAAAAATGGTAAATTTCGAGTAAAGCTCTAAATTTGAAGTAGCTCAAACGGTAAAGAAAACGGAAATCCTTTCGAAACTCCGATTTTTTTTTTTTTTTCGTAATTTCGTAATTTCTTTCGCAAAATCTCTGGTAAACAATTTCTCTTTTTATTATTTTTAGGTTTAAACTCGAAACTTCCAGAAACAAATCAAAATTTCCAGAGCAAAAAAATTATTATAAATTTTTCTCCAAATTACGAAAAAAAGTTGATATTTGATATTAGTTTGATATTAGAGATTAGATTCATAAAATTTCGATTGGAAGTTTTAATCGTAAACTTGAAATTACAAAACTGAAACTTCGTTATTAGGGGGATTAGGATTAATAAATTGATGTGTTTTAGCATCTAATCCTGGCCCTATGCCTTACAATACGTTTTCGACGGCCTGTATAGATGTTTTTTTTTTGCAGAAAATTCCGCTTCGCCGCATCAAAAGAATGCGATCGGCGATAGCCATCGAGAGACGTTTGGATTTTCCGACGATAGCGAACTTTTTTTGTTCGAATAAGAGGCGGCCAGATGCGAACGGGGTCTATGCGGACGCATGTACGCAAGACGTTAGCCACAATAACTCATTAAAACGGGTTAAATGGCATTCCGCTCAAGTAAGAAATGCAACAGGTGTACGCCGTGTGTAACTGTGGAGGTCCATCATCATGGTACTTTTATCTCCTTCGTCTCGACCACATGAATGAAATGCCGATAGTGTTGGCGAATTCTTTCAGCGGATTCGACGTAAACGAGATTGCTTATTGTTGGCTCCCGCAAATTTGACAACTCGTTTTTAATTTGGATAAATAGCTTTAAAACAGCAGAAAGTCTATGAAGTTTCATGGGAAAATAAAATCAGATTCAGTCTAATTAGTAAATGTCACAACCTTTCGAATCGACTGAATTATATCGCTAATTGTGCATTTATTTCGTTTTGCATAAAATGCATAATAATTCGTCATATGAAATTATCAATCTTGTGACTTATACAGCAAGTATGCAGATTTATTTATTTGATTTTAATAATTCTATTGCTTCATAAATAATTAATCTTTCGCAGATTCTAGTCAGTTAGACTCAGTGGAGCAGTGATAATCAACCTGGTCCCACAAACAAACGAGTGGCGGACAGTGGAGATTTAATTCAATACTTTATTTACTCATTTGCAATAATTTTGCGACCTTGGGTGAATTTTTCACTTCTGACTTTTGGTCAGTTTTCGAGAGCAAATACCCCTAGGTGGAGCTCGTAAATGTCGATCTTGTAAGCGCGAAATCGGTTGTTAAAAGCTACATATCACGACCGGTCATTAGGGAAGAAAGCAGTAATTTCCAAGTCGACGATATTGGACAATTATATCGAGATAATTGGATTTCAATTAAAGTTCGCATAGTAATGTCGAAAAAAAATTGTTGTAGAAAATCTAAATGTGACTGCGTTCCCACAATGTAACATTTCAATGATATCTCTTTGTCGACATCGGGGCGACCTAACGTAGAGTTAAATTCGAATGAATAATTAAAAACTATTAGAGCTTTAAACGGAGTAATTTCAACAAATTGATAAAGGAGAACATTTTCTTAATAATTAATTCGATGATTAGAGAAGTTTATTGTATGTTTTAGTGCGTACGTGGGGGTTGTTGGAATCGATGCGGAATATCCGCCCAATCATTTTCTTAATAATCAATTTGATATCGGCAGTTAAGGAATGTTTTTAAATATTCAGGAAAGCCACGATTGAGGGCTGTCTATATAAATTCATTTGAAATCGATAAAGATTACTACGAAATGTTAAACCGGTAAGGAAGGTCTAAATTAAAGCGTTTTGGACGATTCTTAAGAATATTTTCCGCCGCATTACATAGATTATGTATAAAGGAAAAACGTTTTGTTGTTTTATGTTTGTTGAGTCAACGTTTACGTTGCTAGTATCCTAACCATTTTATTAAATAAAAAAGTATAAAACCCACGATGACGATTAGTGTTGGGCATAATCGACATATTTTCATAATCAAATGATTCGGAATAATCGAATGATCGATTATGAATGAAATGTTCCATGTCAGGAGATCCCGAATTTCATTTCGGGACCCCAAAATAGTAAATAGTTCCTAAAACTACTAGTATGGTTTTTCAATATTGCTTTTTTTGCTTGATTCTTATAGGTGTGGCAAAAGGTAAATGAAAAATGTTATTTAATTAGCAGAAAAATGAATAAAATAATGTCAACTCATTTTACAGAAAATTTAAATAAATACATTATTTATAATTTATACCAATTTTATTTAAAAAGATGATCCAATTTTTTTCGCTAAAATTTGTTTAAAGATTCAATATTTAGATATTTTTTACAATTAGATACGAAATGTTTGCAAAACTTTAATATTTTTGAAAATTGTGACTTTTTGAAAATTTTTACTTTTTATGAAAATCTCCATTTTTAAAAATTTTCGGATTTATTCAGCATTCTAACATTTTTTGAATATGTTGACTCTAAAATTCTGATTTTTAAAAATTTCCAATTTTTTGAACATCGCATTATTTTTTATTAAATTTTTGAATGAAAAGTTTCGACTATTTGTCATTATTTCGATATTTTTTTAGAATGTGGACTTTTTTTTAATTGTCAGCTAAGAATTGAATTTTCGACTTTTAATGAAAAAACTGAAATAAGTATCCAGTTAAAAAAATTCAAAATCTTCAAAAAAAGTCGAATTCTTAAGAATTAGTTGAAATGTTGAATTTTTATAAAAGATCCAAAATTTCAAAAAAAAAGTCGAAATTTTAAGGACAGTGGAAATTCTCAAAGTTTCCAAAAAAAGTCAAAATTTTGAAAACATTTCAAAGCCTTCATAGAAACTTAAAACTTCCAAAAAAAAAACAACATTTTAAAAACTGGCCAAATATTCGAAAAAATGTTTAGATTTTAAAAAATATTCTGAAATTTAACAAATATTCGAAATTCTAAATAAATGTCGAGATTTAAAAAATAAAAATAAAGAGCTTTCAGTTAAATCTCCTAAAAACACAAATTTTCGAAAAGCCCAAATTTCGAATAAAGTCAAAATTACCAAAAATTTCGTTAGTCAGTTAAGACTGAAAAAAATTAAAAAATGACGAATATTAAAAAGAACTCAATTAAAAAATATCGAAGTTTTCAAAAAAAAGTTCAGGTTTTCAAAAACAGCCAAAATAGTGAAAAAATCCACATTTAGGAAAAAATTCAAATTTTCGCAGTAAATCAAAAATTTTAAAATGTAACGAAATGTTTGCAAAATAATCCGAAATTTTAACAAGAGTCGATTAAAAAAAATCAGTGTTTTTAGATAAAGGCAAAATTTTAAATAAAATGAAAATTTTAAAGGTCAAAATTTTGAAAAACGACGGAATTTTGAAACATTTCTAAATTTTCACAGAAAATTAAGATTTAAAGATCAAACTTTTGAAAAATAATGTCAACATTTTGAAAATATTTGAAGGATTTTCATAAAATGAAGAAAATTTCAAAAAATGTTCACAAAAGTTGAAATTTTGAAAAATAATGTGAATTTTAGAAATAATCAACAAAGAAATGTGGAGATTTAAAAAAATGAAGCATTTTTAATTAAATTTTCAAGAAAACCCGAAATTTTCGAAGAGTCTAAATATTGAAGGAAACCGAAAATTATCAAAAAATTCTAAACTTTCATAAAACGTAGAAAAGTAAAAATGTTGAAAAACAAAATTTTGGTTAGTTCAAATTTAAAAAGAAAATAAATGTGATTTTTTTAAAAAGTTAAAATTTTTGATTGAATATTTTTTAAAAGTTTAAAATTAAAAAAAATCGAAAATCTTAACAAGCAGCGAAAGTGTCAAATAAATTCAAAATTTTGTAAAATAGTTCAAAATGTCAAAAATAGTCGACATTTTAAGAAAATGTCACGATTTAAATATCTCGAAATTTTCGAATAAAGTCGAAATTTTTAAAAAATTAAAAAAAATCAGTGTTTTCAAAAAAGATAGAAATTTTTAGAAAAGTCGAAACTTAGAAACCTTCAATTTAAAAAAAATAAGAATTTTCGAGGTATAAATTTAGAAAAACGTCGAAATTTTAAAAAAGTCAAGGCTTGACACCTTTTGGAAAATAAAATCTACATTTTTAAAAGCAAAAATTAGAAAAAAGCAATTTTTGTTAAAAAACAGAAATTTAAAAAAAAATCTAAATTTTGAAAGTCAAACATTTAAAAAAACTCATATTTTGAAAAATAGAATTTTTCAAAAAACTGGATATTAAAAAAATCTTCAGTGTCAAGCTTTCTAAAAAATCTAGAATTTTCGAAAGAGAAAGTTTTAAAAAATAAAATCATCAGAAAAGTCGAAATTTTCAAAAAGTCGAAATTTCGAAAAAAGTGGAATATTAAAAAATGTCGAAATTTTGGACGGTTGAAAATTGTATGAAAAAAATGTTAAAGTGAAAGCGAAATTTTAATGGAAAAATCAAAATTTGGTAATAAAATGGGTATTATAGAAAAGTTCATTAAAAAACTCGACATTTTGATTTTTTCAGAAAAATTGAAATTTTAGAAATTTGAAATGAAAAAAGTTGAAATGTTTAAAAAGTCAAATTTTTCAAAAAAGTGAACTGTCCGATAAGTCGAGAACAATTAAAAAAGATCGAAAGTTTCAGTAAAGTCGAAGTTTTCAAAATGGGCGACAATACGTTGAATTGAACTTTTAAAAGTCGAAACTAGAAAAAAATCGAAATGTTAGAAAAAAAACTAAATTTAAAAAGGTTGACAAAAACGAAAACGAAAAAAAAACGATACTTAAAAAATCGATTTACTTCAATAAATTAAATAAAAAAGTGCTGTAAAATAGTGAATGGGATCGGGTACCATATCAGCTAGTAGAATTGTATAATACGACATAAGAATTGCTCGCCTTTCGCCTAAATATAATCGTTATTGATTTTGTTCGGTAGCAGTGAGTTGTCACATAACACTATATTTACGATTATAAACAAACAATCATGTCGAAATGAATATCTTATTTCTCGAGCTGTCAAATAACAAATCCTGCTATATTTCGAAATATGGAATATGAATACTGAATTCTTATTCACTCCTATTTCATTCGAAATTAAAGGCATGATAATTCATATTCCATTTCATTCATAATCGCTTTGAAATGAATGATCCCTCACAGTAGAAGTGCACAGTTGTTGAATGATTTCTCACTTCTCAAACACTTTCAAATATGAAATATCACTCATAATCACAATAATCGTATTGAAATGAATGCTCTCAGTCGTTCGGTAGAAAGTGCGCAGCCGAGTTGTTGAATGATTTCTCCCTTTTCGGACACTTTGAAATGTGGAATATCACTCATAATCGAAATAATCGCATTAAAATGAATGCTCTCTCAGTCGTTCGACAGAAAGTGATGTTGCGCTATTGAATGGAATCTTTGGAATATAAAACATCATTCATTTTTTATTTCAAATCATCGATTCGTCGATTTTGGTCATAATCGAAATATTTCGATTATATCTCTCATAATAGTCCAACATTAATTAGTTTTTCAAAACGTCGAAATTAAACTCGAAAATAATAAAAATTGAAAGCTCCGGCGCCATCAATTCTTCGGAATATTGGTAAAAAATTAAAACATCGAAAGTTATAAAAAATCTCGATTTTTCTGTTTCAAAAATTTTGCGTTTGTTCAAGTTTACATTAAAAAAATTTTAATGCAAAATTGTATATTTGATGAAAAATATTAGAGTCTCTAGAAATTGCGTAATAATTTTTATAAAGATTATTATTTTTATTCCGACGATTTACGTTTCAATTTCAAATACATATTTAACTTTTTACGTAAACTTTCGAATTTCAAGTTGATTGTTTGAATTTAGATTTGGAGTTTCTTGAAATTGTAAGCATAATTGATGTACAACGAAAATTCAATGTCAAAATGAAAATGTTTTAAAAAAAAATAAAATGATTACGTTCGAGTTTCATTTTTGACAAAAAAGTTGAAATTTTATAAATTTTGTTTTTTCTTTTTTTTTCGAAATGGTTAATTTAAATTCGAAAACTTTTTTCTTTTAATTTTAATTTTTACTCATTTTCAAAATTTTTACTTATAAATTTTAATTTAAATTTAAAATTAATGTGTAATTTTTACCATAAATGTTAAAAAAATGATGAAATTTCCGATTGCTTCAACAATTTCGTTGTCACAATCTATTTTTACTAGATTGCACACAAAATAAGTGTATTGCCAATATTCCGAAACTATTTGCTGATGTATTTTACCAATTTGTGAACTAATTATCGCAAATTACTTTAAAACTGTTGACTGATAACAATGTTTGACTTTTTTCATTATTTGGATACCACGTAACTCATTATAAACAATGAAACTGATTACCGAACGTTTTTGTTCGCATTCCCGATGTTAGACCGGCAAACGATCCGATAAAATGGGATTTTTTTCCGAATAAAGTATCCCACTTCTGTATTTCGTCAGAACAGTGATCGAAAAGTCCTCAATTTCGACGAAAGACATGAAAAACGCGCCGGTTGGGAAACGTTGCCCCGTAAAATCGCTGTGAGAAAGCGCTCGACAACGCATTTGAATGGACATTCCGCTTTTGAATTTCGAAAGAGATTATTGCAGACAAAGGCACAGCGGGTCGGCCGGGGTAAATTATAATAAACACTACAAAAATTCCAACAATGCGTTTTTCGTTCATACAAAACGGGAAAGGAATATTTATTTTGTCACAGATAGTAATTGACAGATATGAAGGTAAATACCTGAATCTTTGCGCGTCCATTGTCCCGACAGTCAAGCGGGCGTTGAAAGGCTCGATGCGTGTCCGAGCAAGAAATCCTTTCAGTTCGAAAAGACGTGAAAGAGACTAGAAAAAAAAGTGGTCGCTCTAAAATCTATCAAAGGGGGAATGTAAAATTTTTATTGGCATATTCAGCACCTCGACGTTTTTTGAAGTGAAAAATGTTTTCGAGTTTGAAAAATGTAAACGAGGTTTAAAAAAAAGTTTTTCAAAACTTCAATTCTATGCAACCTTTCGACCTACTTTCATTTTTTTTTTAAATTTCAACAATTCGTATTTTTTTGAAAATTTCACCTAAACATTTAGATTTCTTTTAACATTTTGACGTTTTTGAAAGTGTAATTTTTTTGATATATCAAATAGAATTTTTTTGAAAATTAATACTTTCAACTATTTTTTAAACTTACGACTATCTACAAAATTTTTTATATTTTTTTGAGACTTTTTTCTGGTTGAAAATTTCGACTTTTTAAATGTACAATTTTGTTTTAATTTGAAAATGTCGATTTTTAAAACTGCGCATCTTACAAAATCCTTGGTTCTTTTTTTTTTAATTTTACTTTCTCAACGTTTTGATTTTTTATGAATATTTCAACTTTTTTTTCGAAAAATTGGCTTCTTATATCTGAAAAATTTGAAGTTTGATTTTCAAATTGTCTATTTTTTTTAAATGTCGACCTTTTTTCCGAATTTTTAGTTTTTTTTGACAATTTTGATATTTTATCATTAAAATGTTGGTTTTTCCAAGTTTTTCAGTTTTTTTTAAATTCTACATTTTTTTTTAATTTTAGAGAGAGAGAGAGAGAGACAGAGAAATGAAAATTCGAATTGTTGAAGTACATGTAAGAGAATTTTAGTGAGCGTGATACGACCTGTCGACTTCCGAATTCGATTTCTGTCGTTCACCACGTCGCGCCGTCTCCATAACGATCAATGCCGCGCCGCTAAGAAAAATTTTAGTTGGTCAAACTTCAGTTTCAGGTGACTAGACGAATGCACTTTCTTTCAGGCGGCGCTCGCCCGCTCGCGCCCGGGCCGAATCGGCCTCGTATCGCTTCGGTCACCGGCATGCTGTGCTAGAATCCGTCAGTTGTAGCACGTCGTTTGGAGAGATTGGTGTGGTCGATCGCCATTCGAACCATCTCGCCCAACATCGAACTGTTTTTTTCACGATTTTTTTTAACTTATTGACCGACTCTTTTTTAACAATCCGACTGTACGCTGCACCCCGAAGTAACGATTATTCGACGCTTTTTTTCCTTCGTCTGGTGGTGTTAGGTGTTTGTGTGTGCGTGCCAGATCGTTTTTTTTCGAAACATGTGAAATTCGTACGAAAATTTTTACAACTGATCCTCGGGTGAACAATCGGTGGTGGTATGGAAAAGAGGCGCGCTCAATATGGAATTTTCGTGTAGTAATGTGAAACTTGGACCAGCATCGTCATGCTGACTTCCTTCCAATGTAGGTGTTATTTGTGTCTTTGGTTTGTTTTCATTTGCCTTCAAGGTTTTATAAAACCACTCGACTCTGTTATGTGTATGTATGTGATACTTTCTATATAAATACAGTGGTTACCAATCCAAATAAATCTGACACTGTCAATAGATTTGAGCATGATTTTGTAAAAGTTTCCAGTTGCGTAATGTTTCAAAGTAGTAGAAGCTCGTCACAGACAGTCTACTTTTACGAATGACCTCAAAATTATCCGAAGGCGTCACTGTACCCAAGAATAACGTCATTTCCATTTCTAGCTAATCCACACAGATTTTCTCGCTGACATATTTAGAAAAAAAAATATATAATCCTGGCCTTTTCATTAAAAAGAAAAATGCACCTGAAATACTCAAATTGTGGAAATTCTCAGAAGAACAAGTAAAAATTTTCAACATAAAACCTAGATGTCTTGATTAAAAGTCGATACTGAATAAAGAGTCGAAGTTTGAAGGTTAGGGATGACATTGCTGGCTTATATTTGTATTTAATTACTTATAAACATTCAACGAAAGTCTCGAACCTAATAGTTTCCACTAAACAACTTTTAACTTCGCAGTCCGTTTCATTATTAAATATTGAAACCTACCAAACTCGACATTTTCATTAAAATTTTCTTTCGAGACTAAAATGGAAATTTTGAGTAAAGTTAATTCGAAATTTTTAATTTAAACATTAATTCATTATCCCAAATTTCCAACTTTATGTCTAATCTGTAAGAAATAAAATGTTTCTTATTCGAAAGAAATTTCGAGATTAAACATTTTCGAGAAAAAATTCGAAATTTCGGTTATACACAATCCAGGTTAAATTCGGAAATTCGATTGCTTTTCCTCAAAATTTCAAGCTTAAATTTGAAATGTGAAATTTTTCTTTGAAATTTCACAGACTAAAATTAAATTTCTTTGGAATGTTCATTTTTTTTTATATAAGCAATTTTAACTGCAACTGAACATTTTTTTACACAATATTTCAATTTTTCAATTGTTTTTGCAATATTTCGGTTCAGTGCGATTTTTCAAGAATTTTCACTTATTCTCCGAAAATTCTACGTTCGCTGAAAATTATATTGAATGTTCAAGAATTTTCACTCAAAATTTCGTTTGTTTTTTCAAACAAAAATCGAATTTCTTTGTAAAGTTCGTTTTTTGTTTAAGTCATAACTATTCTGTAACAACAGAACATTTTTTACATCAATTTTCCGTTGTTTTCTACAATATTTCAATTAAATATGTTTTTTCTAGAATTTTTACTCACATTTAAACTCTAAAAAAAACGAAAAAAGAAAAAAATTAATAAAAGCTTATGTAACTACTTATTTCAAAATTTTGACTTCTTTCAAAATTTTGACTTATTTTGAAAATTTCCACTTTTCCCACACTTTTATCTTTTTCTCAAAATTTTGTTTCACATTTAGGAAACTTCGTTTCACTAATTTTGGCTTCTTTTCGAAGTTTTCACGTTTGAAAAATTCACGTTTTTTCAAAATTTTGACTATTTGTAATTTTCGAAGATTTTTTTTCGAAATTTCGACTTTAAAAAATCGATATTTCAAAATTTCCATGTTTTTAGATTCCCATTTTTATCAAAATTTCAACATTTTATTAAAAATTCAGTTTTTATAAATTCAATTTTTTGAAGAAAATTCGACCTTCCAAATTTCCACTTTTTTAGGAATTTGTTTACTAGTTAGGAATTTGGAAAACTAAAATTTTGAAATCTAAAATTTTGAAAAGGAAAATTACATCTATTAGCGAAAACATTCTCAAGAATTAACTTTTTTTAGAAATGATGAAGTTTGGAGCGGTATTTTCAAAAAATTCGAATTTAATTTTAATATTCTGACAATTTTTTATATCAATTTCTATTTTTCTTTTCAATTGTTTTCCCAAAATCCCGAGTTTAAGCTTTGATTTTTTTTTATTTCGTGTTTTAAATCGAAACATCTAGAACAGAGTCGAAATTCGAGAGAAAAAATTCAAATAATCAAAAAAAATAAATTTCGGGTCAAAATGAAAATTTTGAAATCAAAACAATTAAAAAATGTTCTCAAAATTTTGGGTTTAATTTTTAATTTTCGAATGTTTACATTCAAACTTGCCTTCTTGTCTAAGCCAGAATGCGATTCCGATTTAGAACAGGTTTCTACCTTCTAGAAGAACCCGTATATAATAGAAAGCAAACGGGACTCTCAAAATATTCCCACATTCCGTCATAGATAGGATTTTATCTTTTGGGGAGTCCCGCTTGGGCAGGTTTGACCATTCGAGTTTTCAGTTTATGGGAAAGAAGTCAAATATTTAAGAGATTCCTCGAAATGTCTTTAATGTAAATTTTGAATAAAGAATTTAAATGTTTAATAAAAAAAGTCCAAATTTCAAAAAGAGCTTAATTTATTACGAAAAACGTTTTCGAAATTTCGAGTTTTTCTCGAATTTGTGAATCTCGAAATTTCGATTACCATTTGGACGTATTAAATTGAATGGCAATGAATGACCGTTGCTGTAGATTTTTATTGGATGAGGCGTTCTCGGGAGAAGTCCAGAAACTAAATTGAATATTGTATCGTTTGTGGGCTGCTTTACAGCCGAGAAACTTTCTTTTTCTGCGTAAAATGGTTCTTAGCATTTTCCGCTCTAAAGATCACGTTTATTCGTAAATTATTTTGGAACGGTGCTTTTCCTGATTTATTTTATAAAACGATATCAATTATAATATTATTAGTGTAAATATGTATTAAATTACATTCTAACTTTCTTTTCCAATTTTATGTTTGTGTCTGTTTTAATGAAATCATTTGGAATATTTACAATTTCAGTTTAAATGCAAATTTTTTATTTTAAACCTAAAATTTTCATTATTGAGGTACAAAAAATATCTATGTTTTGTATATGCAGATAAGGCTCGATTTGTATTCTGTCAAGGTCAGCTGATAAAACAATTTTGTATAAGAGTAAGATGATTGTTCATAGTATTGAAAAAATAAAAGATATCAATTTCAAGCCTGCAAAAAGAGCTTTTGGCCGCAACAACAACAACAAAAAGAATTTTTACTTTTTGTGTGCGACTAAAAAAAATCTGTTCAGTTCGAAATTTCTCGAACCACCTCACCGAGCTTTAAGGCATTTTTCCCCTTCCTCTCGACGGACCTGATTAGTTCCTCGATTGAAGAAGAGACGCGGTTCCCGAAATGCTATATCTATTCAATCTTTTGAAACAAGGTTCTTATTTTATTTTAAATATAGTCAAGTTTATTCGAAATGGTGCTGATTAATCTATTTTTATAAAAATAAACTGAAACTGTTTTCCTAAAAGCTGCGACTTTTTACAGTTTCGATATGGAGCACATTCAAGAATCTGCGCCTTTCAGAAATATAATCAGATCACAAAGCTGCAGCCAGAACTCTAGAGTGAGCTGCTTGCTTATAAGAAAGGCATTCTCCGGTTGTACAGCCGGTACCGCCAAGGCTGTGGGAACTTTACAGTTCAATGATAAACAAAACGGTGATTCAATTCAATATATCCATGTTCCCTGTTCCTAATTAGCGTGACTTTTGTTTGTAATGCATTCGCCAATATCGTTCCCTTGTCTTTTGTATTTGATTGTTACGCGACCTGTCGTCATTCAGATATTAGAAAGCTACTGACAACGATCACATATTTTTAATTTTATTATGCGTCTTATAGCTACTTATAGCTTAGAGCATGTTGCATGTTGGTAACGAGAATTAGGATGATGGTTACGCCAAGTCATATGGAAAAAATCGCTCAAAGCACCTTCCAAAAAAAACGATGAAATATTATTGTTTTTCTACCTTTAGGCATTATTATGTTTTTGGAACTCGAGAACAGATCACCTTTGTGAGTTGTTTATACTTTAAAAAAAAAACTCATTTTTTTTTATTAGACTTTGGTTTTTCTAGAAATTTTGATCTTTCTCGAACTTTTACGTCTTTAAAGTCTTTATATTCCTTAAAATTTTTAAGGAATATAGGAATAAGGAATTTTCTTAATTGTCCAAGAGTTTAACGTTCGAAAAAAAAAAATCGAAATTTTAAAAAATCCCTAATTTCCTAACGTCGAAATTTTGCTATTAGAATTGGAATTTTTTGTCCTATACGGCTCTTTTTTCGGAAATTCGATTTGGTTTGAGATTTTAGAGGTGAATGTTGCAAATTTATTTTTTCTCCTAAAATCTTAACTATACTCTAGAAATTTTGAATTTTTCATTTGAAATTTTTACTTCAGACTTTTTCCTCTTATTCGGGATTTTGTTATTTTTTAAAATTTTTCTTGGGGTTTCAATTTACATGAAAATTTCGTGTTACTAGTTTGAACATTACTAAAAAATAGACGAAATTTCGGTGGAAATCCAAGAAAAGGGCAGTTTTTAATTTTTTTCCAACAATTTTTCCATATTTGTTCTCGAAGTGTTTGCCTTTTCTCAACATTTTAGATTTAAACTTGCAATTTTATTTTTCTGCTGACATTCGCACTGTAATGACGAAAGTTTGGAATTTTCGAGCGAAATGTCAACCGGGAAGTTAACATTTTGATATTTAAAATTGTAGTTTCGAGAATTTAATATAAATTTTCACTTTTTTTATTTGCTGCTTAATCTTGAAATGTGATCGTTTTTTTGAAATTTGAGAAATACCAGATTTTATTGCGAAAATTGTCTTTTAATCAATTCGGAGATTTTTCTTGACCTTGTAGTAAACTGAAAACTGATTAGTCGGCGCGACGGGGAATCGAACTCGGGACCTTCTACGTTACTACGTTACTCTTAACCACAGAGTCACCGCTCGTTACTGTTGAATGTTTAATTTATTTCCGATATTTAGACTTTTTCTAGAGGCTTCGAACAAAAAAATTCGAGCTTATAAGTAAATATTTCGAGAAAAATACATTTTGAGATTTATTACATAATTTCTCGTTTTTTCAAAATTTGACTTTTTTGTTTCGCTTTTTAAACTTACTAAAACTTTTTTTCATCACGAATATATAGAGTTAAATGTTGTCAGTGAAATTTTGCGGATAACCCAAGTTGGAATAGACTATACTAATATGCTCAGACCAATAGGTTTGAACATTTATATTAGATTCGAAGTTTGGAAACCAAATACCGGTTTCGATCTTGTTAGATCTCGTCAGTTTGGTATATCCAACTCGAATGTTAATAAATGTTCCGACAAGTAAGTACTAAAATATTCACAAACGTCAAGCGAGTGACTGTTAGTACTACCACCTATTGGTCCATAGAGAAACCATGGCCATCGCCAACTACTTGCATATAGACCATAGATAGAAAATCTAAAGAAAGAAAAAAAAATGAATTGAAACTGCTTTTAATCGTCGGCCCGATCTTTTGATTTTAAAGAAACCGAAGGAGCCGTGACGACGGGGTCCCACGACAGAAATATATTTGTTTAATATTTATTGTGCACGATTTGGTGGAACACAATAAACAATCACCCACATCGCGGTCGGTCGGTGCTAAGTCCGATACCTGCGGTGTCGACCGTATATCATCGGCTCGACGCGACGTCCCTAATGCCATTTCTAAATCACCTCGTTAATAAGACCACCAGGTTACTAATTGTCCGACCAATTAAAAAATCCCCATCCCGTTAACGGTCGAATCTTTGTTCCAGTGGCGCACGTGATGTGGCCGTCATGGGACAGGGGGCGGCGGACGTTCCCTGCCGACGGAGCATCGGGAGCGGCGATGGGTCCTCTTCCTGTAACGCTGCGGTGCCTGGCGCAGCCACTTGCCACCGGCTTCCATCGTTTCTTAGCGAGATTTTCAGGTCAGTAACCTCACGTCGGTGTATGTGTGTGTGAGTGTGTGTGCGCGCCTCATTTTCATTTCATTCTTAACTGCATGTAGGTATATCATCCGAGCCCGAGCGAGCGCGTGAGAGCCCGCGAGGGAATGCCCCTAAAGGGCGCCACCCACGATCCCGCAAATTCGACGCTTTCCACCGGTGGTGGATCTCGGAATTTTTTTGATTTGCGACGACGTTCTGAGTATAACCAGAAGTTTCCGCGGCATCCTAACATTACATCGAGCTTTAAATAAAAATAAATAATGCTCATTTTAAATCAAAATTTTATGAATGACTATTTTGAAAGGCAGAGAAACTTTTTTTTTAATCGAACCAGAATGCCTAATTTCTCGGCACAATTCCAGAACTAATTATCACAAAACAGTCTGAAAAAGTTTTCTTCTGTCTTAAACCGAGAAAGAAAGTAACTTTTATAAAGACAATGACACTGAAAAGTGTCATGAATTGATAATAAGAATTTCTTAATTTACATAATAGTGATTGCGATTTTAGAAAAAAGAGTATGTGTGCCTCGCACATTCTCGGATTTCGATGTTTTTAGCCTCTGCTAACGCCTTGGCCACAGTTACAGTTACATCATCGTCCGGAAATGTATTGCTTTTACAACTAGATACGCAATGTAGTATTTTTTTCGCAATTTAATGTATTTATGAAAATTTGTTTTATACCAGCGAGTTAAAAAACATTTTATCATTAAGAGGTATATTATACACGTACATACATATTTTTAATTAAACATTTTTTTAAGACGAATTATTTTTTTGATGTGGAGCTGGTTGGAAATTTTAGCCAATGTTATTTTTAAAAGATAAACATTTTTTCGAAATTAGGGACATTTTAATTAGACAATTATAAAAAAAATTATTTCCGGAATTAAAAAAAATGTAAAAATAGATTTTTAAAAAAAGGGGAAAAATTCAGCAATTTATTAACTACTAGCTGACCCGGCGAACTTCATATCGCCTTAGAATTAATAAATATTTTGTTAACTTTTTTTTCGATTTTTAGTAGTTATTCTGCTATTCGACGCCGAGACAAATCCAACAAAGCAAAGATCATAAAATTCGTCTAGTTGCTCTTGAGTTAAAAATGTTATAACTAAACACTACTTTGTTTTGTTTGTATACATATTATGTATGTAATATTTGGATAAATATTCGCGATCGCAATTCTGACTAATGGAGTATCGTAGCAATAAAATTAGTACCAATTACTAAACAATCACAACGAATGAAATATTTTTAGGGCCCGCCACGCTCGCGTTGAAAAAAATAATGAAAATATCGAATAGACGGTTATTTATATATTTTAATATTTCTAACGTGACATTAAGAGCGGTCCCACACTACACAGACTCTTACTTGTTCTCATAGGGTTGGCATTCGTTTAAAATTAGCTCGAAATGGTATTAAATTACATTAAAGTTGAGTAATGAACAGATGGAAAAAAAAAAATATTGAAACGTGATTTCCGGTGCATTCTTAGACAAGCGACTTCCGTTATAAAAGGTACACGCGTACGCACAAACATTTCAAAGAGGTGTAACCGGCCGATGTTTGTCCTGTAAATTCCGCCTTGTCGCGAATCTATTTTTAAAAGCTTTTTTTCGGTCGACGCTATTTTCGAACGGGGCGCGTTAACTTTTTAATTGCTTTCGCATCAAAATGCACAAACCGCCAAGTGGACGTGTATCAATATTGCACGATTAATTGAATTAGTTACGAGTATTTAGTGATCGATACATTACATTCGAGTTCGACCTTATTTTCACATCAGGAGTGAGAAATTGGATGTTTTATTAATGACGAGCGAATGAAGTCGGTGTTACCAAGGACGATTAGTATTAAAACTTACAGTTATTAAATGTGTATTGTTTTACAGTTTTTATATCGAACGACGCACTTAAACCGTTTGTTTATGTTTGACAAACTGTTAGAATCGGGCGGATGACCTTTTTACAACGCTCTAGTGCTAGAAACTCGCCATAATTAAAGGCACTTTCTTGGTCGACGAATTAAACAGCTTTTGCACTAGTTCATAGAAAATACGCCGAACACTGGACATTACAGCGACAGTTTCGCTACTTCCGGCACTCTTTAGTAGATAACCGGAGATCTCCGTTCCGGAGTAATTACATTTTTAACCAAAAAGTTTAAAATTTCGCGGAAGTACCGAAATTGCACGATTTCGGTGATCTGCGGCGCGGCGCGTTTTCTGCCCTTGCGAAATCATCAAATAAAACTATTGGATCGCGTGAAGCAATCGAAGCACGGGCCTTATTTTTTTCTTTGTCTTGATCTTTAGGGGTCGTCGTCACCCACGTTCGAAACTCGATTACTGTAAGGGTAGGCCAATGAGAGTAAGGTAGGGCATAGTCGGTCATCAGTTCGTTCATGGTGCACTTTAAGCTAACCAGGGACTATAGGATTTGTCTAAAGTTAGAATAGTTTACATTTTATCATTTATATTTACGTTTCGATTGAAAGAAATTTTGTAGATCTCTCTTATTTGATTTCGATCAAGTTGGGATTTGTTCCGTGTTTATTAAAAAAAATGATAAATTACTGAATTACGATATTATGAACCTCCTTACTAACCATTCGGTAAATTGCAAATTAGAAGAACTTAAAATATCTTTGTTATATAAAAAAAAATGACTTTTTTTTATTTGTTTGTTACACTCAAAATTAATGAAAAAATCCGGATGCAATTTAAAGACTTTGGCATTGGTGCCAAGGATTCCTGATAAACAATAGAGTATGAAAAACTGCCACGTCTAATTTTTTTCAATTCAGGAACGTTAGCGTGCTCGAAAATCTGCCAGCGCGATCTTAAGGGTTCATAAAAGTGAACAATTGGACGTAATATTCCGCAATTTGCTCGTTAGCATTCTAATTCGGACGCGTTATCGTTGAACATCTTCCAACACGTTCGTTAATTATAAAAAAATGGCATCGCTAATGACTGCAGCAACGTCTGGCCGATTTAACAGATTGAGCAAACGTACCCATTGTTCAACGGGTTCCGTAACAATTTCCGCCTATCGGTCCGTTTCGCCTTGCCTGTTGCAATCTTTGCGGCAGGTTAACGGGCCAAAATCTATCGTTATGTGGTGAAATCGTTCAAAATGATCAGGAACAAGGCAAATTTATACATTTGTTTTCCCCATGATATTTGGTGGAGAAAAATGACTATTATGTACCGATCTACCCAATAAGTTCTCTATTCGAAATTCAAAAATTCTAAATTTAGTTTTGGTCGCTTTGATCCGATTTCGGAAAAACTTCAACACGATGCATTCATTCCAAAACGTATCACGCAAGTAACTGTTGCAGTTTTTCCGAAGCTGAACGAAATCGATTAATTCCGAGCGCATTATAAAATAACAGAATAACAACCTCATTGTGCCACAATCGAACCAGCTCCGATATCATAATCGGATCTCACGGTACGGTGAGAAATAATGTGGTCGTGATATTAAATGAAGTAATGCACACGCATGCAGGAGCACTTAAAAGTTTATTATAAGTAGGTCAGTTAACGAGATGGTGTTATTTGCAAATTGTCCACTTCCACGGTGCACTTTGGGCATTTAGCCGGGATAAGTAGGTGTCGAAGCAACGCGCTGACGAAGAGAGGAAACGCTCAATTGACGGTGACGCGTGGGTCGCGCCGAAAACGCTCCGTTTCCTGGTGCACTACCGTCGAAATGCAGCGAAAACCGAAATAATTGGCATCGCAAGGCCAACGATTTTATCCATAACAAAAAACTGAAAAAAACTCGTTCAAGTAGAACGAATTGGCTTACGAATCGGAAGAAGATTTTACGAGATTGTCCCTAATGAGGGAAATTAATAAATTTGTGGCATGCGTTCTGAAGGATACACTTTTATACTGTTTCAATTGCTGGTTAATTTTTTTTTTTCAACATATAAAATAAAATTGATTTTTTTTAATAAAGCCTTATTGTGTAATGTTATTATGTAAATTGTAGTTTAGTCGAGTGAAATTTTAATATTTCAATCTGCTGAGCTGAACACATTCAATATTAACCACATCTACGCAACGATCTGAATCTAATTAACTATTTAAACATCGTTCTGAATGGTAATCATATATTTATTAGTTATTAATCGCAAAGAGGCGAGTAATTACAGGTATATACGCTAAGAAACCAAGAACTGTTTATTTATTAAAACAAAATTGCGGGAGGTTAATAAATAAACGCTCTTTTCGCCTTTTTAAAATTTAATGTACACGAAACAATTTTTGCCAATAAAAATGATTACCTCTAAGTGTCCATGTCCGATTTAAGTGTAACTTACGACATGAATTCCATAGATACTACCTTGGACGTTAAATAAGCGAAAACACTGGAAGAAACGCGATATAATATATCTAGATTTCAAATCTTGCCGGTTCGACAACGCAGGAAATAAAAAATCGACTACTTTTACTTTGGTCATTGTTTTATACGTCGGGAGTTCGCATTGAAAGTGCATCTCGTCAGCTAATTATTATGCATCCGAATTGCTGATCGAATCCATCAGACTGACCCTGACATGGGAAACAAAGCTAAATTTACACATATATTGAGAAAAAAATGTACAGGACTATGCAGCAAATACGACCCAAACTTTCAAATAGATTCTGGACAATTTTTTCTTGATAAACAACGTGTACTATTTTCAGTACTTTATCGAAACGTATTGTGATTCATTTTACAATTAATAAAATCATTACGACAAATATTGTACGATGTGAAAATTGATTTTGAATCGCGTCGCACCTGAAAAAATGTTGTTCCTAAGATCCAATTAGATATATATTTCTACCAATCTGAAATGCTGTTTCAAGTACTGAAAACGTCTCAATCCGAGAACCAATAAATAACTTCCTCGCATAAGAATTGCACCACTTGTTCGTGTTTAAATTCGTTCCGAGGGAAGATTTTTACGAAGGTGCCTGCATTAGGTCATCGATAAAAAAAAAATTAAAAAAATTGGCGCATTCGTAAGAAGTCATTGTGAATTATACCCTACGTAGGCGCCTATTTGAATATAAACGACAACTGGTTAGTTTGCGGTGCATTCAAACAAGATTTGTCGCGAATTTACCCGATCAGTGGCGTCTCGTTGCTTTTATTAATGGGGTAGCTGAGTCGAAAAAGAAGCAATGATCGGGAAAGGAAAAAACATCAAATATGATTTTTTTTTACGTTTTGATATCAAGAATTCTTTAAATCAGTAATTAATATTTCACGTTTGTTACGCGTTTAGTTCGATTTTAAATACGCCCCTAATTTAAACACTTTATTCAGATAAAGAAACAGAACGTAATGCAACAAAGAATAACATGAATCAATTACTAATACTAAATACCGGACTGAACGAATCACCGCAGGGGAGCGCGTATCTTTATATCCAATACCTGCTTCCGAAAGTTTCCATCTCAAAAAAACTTCTCGTACGTTCTAGACTAAACGCAGTGATCAGAAGTCGTACACCTTCACATAGAAATCACTTCGCTATACTATCTGGCAAGTTCCATCTGAGGCTCAAATACTTCACGATTTGTAACACGCCAATATTATTTCTGTTTTTTTTTTAACATATTACAAAACAAAAAGTTCTCTGCTACACTTAAAATTAAGGAATATCCCATTTTATTTGGTAAATTCGTACCGCCAAATTCACGTCCACCTTTCTGCAAAATGTCTAAATTTCAATTTGAAAGTCAAATGCTCGGATAAAACTAAAATTTAAAACGATAATTAAAATTCGGGAAATTATTCGAAATAAATTTATTTTAAAAAATTCAGTTTTCAAAATTTAAGTTTCAATTAAATTGTGAGAAGAAAACGTTTAGATTTTTTTAAAAATTCGGAAGTTTATAAATTGAATTCGAAATTTCCCTCAATTTCGATTTCAACGAAAACGTTTTAAAGAAAACGTCGTAGCTTAAAGAAACACCGAAGTTACAATAAAAATATTCTTGAAATTTCTAAAAGAGTTTAAAACTTTTGGTAGTAGTAGATTATTTTTTTTTTCGAATTTTCAACCTTTTTTTTTTCAAATCATCATGAAGGATTTTTATAGTTTTATCCTAAAATTTAGACTTCAAACTCAGAAGTTAGTCTTTTTCTAACATATATTACTTTTTCCCGAAATTTAGATTTTAGTCTCTGTAAATTCGAATGTTTAAGAACTTTTGCAAGAAGTCCAGAGTTACTACAAAAAATTTAAGTGTTAAAAAACGTTCGTTTATGTATTAGTTTGGTTTTCTTTCATCGACTCGAAATTTTTTTTAACTTTTTAAATTAGTTTTTTCTAAATTTCAACTTTTTCCTCGTAATATCAAATTAAAACTTTGGATTAAAAAAGAAAGAAATAAATAAAAATTTTAATGTATTAAACTAAAAATTTTGCTAAGATGGTAAACATTTGGAAGATAATTTTGTTCAAACTTATTTTATAAATGAGTAAGTATGTAGTAAGTATGTTTGATCGACATCACCATCTATCGCTATCTTATACATATCTGGTAATTAATTAAAAGGGGAAACAGATGAAATCATTTAAAAAAAATGATCCATAAATTTATTAATTTAAAAACTCTTTCAGTTTATTCTATTTTTTCGTTAAGTTGCAATTATTCATCTAATTCTGCAAACGAAGTCTCGTTAATATTTAAGAAGTGTTGCATCCATATCGACAATTTAATTTATTTTAATTTAAGGTAACTCTTTCGACTTTTATTCTAAGTAAAATTTGTGCTTTCGCTCATTTTAACTTTGGTTTACCATCGAAGGGTTTCCCCCAAGTGAAGGATTGAATTTCTAGGTCGATGAACCGCTTCCTCTCTTTCTCTAGTTTTCGCGAATTCCGCCTGATGGATGAGGGAGTCATCGCTTTCGTACCATTTACTCGGGACGAATTTTCTCGGTGAATTATTAATGTTGTAAATACGCGCCTCTATCGAACCAGTCCAAAGAATGTTGGAAAAATGACGTGAACGCTCGATCCTGACGTTTTTCTTTCTTTTTTTGTTGCAGGTCGAAGACGATGGAAAACGCCGTTTCATCACAAAAATCCGCCGCCTTGGGCATTCCTAGCTTTAGTTCTAACTTCTTCTTTATTTAGTATAGTCGGTAAGTGTTTACAATTTTACCATTTTTCTTCTAGATATAATTGTTTATTTACGAATTTGTGGAAAAATGCTTTTAATTGATTTTTTCCTTTTAAAAGTTTAGACATTGTCCTGAATTTGATATATTTGATATTTGAATTTTGATATTTGATATTTTTGATAAAAAAAAACAATCACTGCAGAGTGTGGTTCTGAGTTCAAATTTAATGAATATCTAGTAATAATCTAGTAACAGTAATAATCTAGTAATAATAATAATAATCTAGTAATAATAAAAAAAGTTGAACAAGTTTTGTCATATGCAGGAGCTATATCGAATATTTTGTTTTTTTAAACATGTTTATATCATTTTTTGAATGATAGATGAAGATGACAGCAGATAAAAAAAGGTATTTTGTTTTAATATAAGATTGTTTTTACTATTGTTGCTTTATTTTGCAACTTATAGACAAAAAAATCAAATTTTTCGTATTAATTTTCTTACGATATCAAAATTGAAGTTTAGATTCGAAAAATCATTATCAGTATTGCAAACACAATTGATATACAAATGTGTTTAACTTTTGGATTTCTTTACATTCTTTCGTGGGCTCTCGATATTTGAAATATTTGTAACGATCGTATTCTTGGTAATTCGTAAGATTCTACCTTTGTGTTATATTTTATCTAATTGGTAATTCGTTGAATTACATGGTTAATAGGAGAGTCTGTTTTTACGAACTATTATAAAATATCACATCACAGCGGAAATTCGCGAGTTATTGAGGAAATACATCGCTAGAAAAACTTGTCTGAAGGCCACTTTTATAAGCTTGTGGCTCAGTGCCAAAGAAATCTGAAGCGTTTAATAGTTTTTAATTTTTTTAGAATTTCATTATTTTTAGTCAATATAGAAGAGGTCGATGGTCCAATCCATTTCCGAATTTATTCTTATAATTTCGTGTTCCCTTGGAATAACCCCAAACCGACGATAGTCGTTCCAAGGGAGACGTCTCTGCATCGTCTTTAGACTTTTAAGCGGTCGGCCGTAATAACGATGTAATCGCTGGTATTGATTTGTAATAAATCCTCGCTTTCGGAAGAAAACACCGCACACTCCCGAGTTTTATGTTGTAGGGACTTTATTGTCGCAGTCGCAATATTGAAATTTAATCGCTTGTGGCATTAGAAGCCTTTAAAACTCTCGATGTTCGGGCGCCGTGTCGGATTCTACGATACGACGGATTTTTTGAGCTCTTTCTCGATTCGTCCCGTCATCTGCGCCCACTAGTCTATACTCGAATAAATTGTTGATAAGAAATGTACGTTAACAAATTGACTACGATTAAACGGCTCTGTTTCTTTAATACTAACGCAACGCAGGACTTCCACGGGCAACCCCCGCTGTCGACCTCAGCCCGGCGCATCCACCATGTCTTACGACATATTGAAAATCGCCAAACTGCTTGGTGCGAATACGAGTTTAGGAAATATTCTAAACGCTTGTAATAAAACGTAATGTGGAACTTTTTACCATAACAGATCACGCAATTAGACATTAAAGAGCTAAGAAGAACACTATGTTATTATTTATTTCAGCCGCGAGAGGACCTTATTTCCGTCTTCCCTTTCTCGTTTGGCGCCGATTCGGCTGGATATATACGACCGAATTCGGCGTCCTTGGAAAAAACTGCGATGTAAATCCAAATGTGGCGACTGCTGGTTTGTGTAGGCCTAATTCCATTTACATTTTTCTTCATCTGTCCTCCTCATTTTATCATGCTGAAGTCAGAATTTACCCTGAAAGATTTCACCCTAGATCTAAATTCATATCAGAATTATGATTCATATAAGATAATTCGATCGTTTGAGAACAAATCGGATGGCTTTGTGTGTTGCGAAATTATTGCAAGCGCCTGGATATCGAGTTGGAGCATAATAATATCTTAATTTTTCAAAAATGTTGTCTCATTTTTAAAAAGGAATCATGTGATATGATTCTAATGCACAGACCAATAGGTTTGAACATTTATTAGAAGTTTGGAAAATAAATACCGGTTTCGATCTTGTTAGATCTCGTCAGTTTGGTATATCCAACTCGAATTTTAACAAATGTTCCGACAAGTAGGTGCTAAAGAATAATAATAAAAAATAATAAATGTTCAAACCTATTGGTCTGTGCATTAGAATCCTTGTCTTCTAGGAACTTTTGCCTAGAGAGCAACCGCTTTGCTAGGTGGCAGTGTTTCAACTGTTGGTAGTTCAGCTACCTATGATTCACTATGCACGCCTGGAGGGCTGCATGAATTTGTAGTCTAGGCTGCATTCTACTTGCATATGTGATATTATATGTAATATCTGGATTCTGTATTCGTTGTGGGTTGCCTAAAGTTTAGGCCAGCACTTAGGCCACCCTTTCCGGGCCCATTGTGCTATCCCCGTGATTGAGGTGTCCTTGGTTATTCATTCAGCCACCCAACCTTGTCGAGAAACTGAAGAACGTCCTTTGGATGCGCCTCTCTCAAACTGGTCACACTAGGCCAGAAGTCCCCCAGCGTGGATGCTAGTGCCGGGCAGTGACACATCACGTGCTCGACACTCTCATCTTCTTCTAAACACCCTCCGCAACTCGGATCGTTTATAATTTCCATTCTGTGGAGGTGTTTGTTTAATCGACAGTGCCCTGTCCATATCCCTACAAGTTTCCTGAGATTATTCCTTGAGAGTTGTAGGCATAATTTTGCCCTTTTCCTGCACGGCATTCTAATGAATGCGTGAGTTTGTCGGCATGTTGGTATTGATGCCCATATGGCTTTGTGTTTACGATAAATTTCTTCGTTAAGTAGGGATCTTAATGGTTGATCTCGCCAGGGGAAGTGTTGGTGCTGGTCCAACGAATCCCTCCGAACCCTTCCTCGCCAGTTTGTCACTGCATTCGTTTCCCTCTTTTCGAGAATGTCCTTTGATCCATATTAGATCAATTACATTCTCAAATATCTTACTAGTTTTTGTCAAAATGATTACATGTTTTGATAATCGAAGAATTTGGAAGTAGTATGATCTTGCAACGATCTAAATGACTAAAATGTGTTCGAAGCTGCTTAGTTGCATGCTTCAAAAGAAACTAATAAAAAGCGAGTATTTTTTTTCTAATTATTTATTTTTTCCTAACTTGTCCGCCTTATTGATCAAGGCACCGATGAACCGAGCACGCTTGTCTATGTATACCAAGTCAGAATGTTCTCTTTCAATTTTATCGAATTTAAAAAAAAATGTCAGTAATAGAAATATTCTAGTGGTATATTGATGAAAACCAATTGATATACAGGTAGGGAGGATTTCAATTTTGCCTTTTGGAGACATCTCAAGAGTATAATTCTTACTCGTTCGTATTTTAATACATGCTACCGCAATACAAAATGTCATGATTAAACTTTCGCTGAAATAGTAAGTTTCGCACGCTATCGTCGCCAACCAGAGAAATTGCGAATACCATTCGAGCAGGTGCTCTATTAATTGTAAAATATTCTCTCGTGTCAGGTCTGAAAGCGTTTATACTGTGTAAGTTCGTGCACGATGCGACTGAAAGATTCTTGTTTACATACGCAATTATGGTACTTAGGTACAGCCGGCAAGGTCGCGAAGCTGAAACTACTAACAATTAAGATGCCTCTTGTTTGTGCTGCTATCACAATCCACTTTGATTTTTCGATCGATTTTACTTTACAATATCACGTTGTCCAAGGTTTAAAAAGGTGTAAAAAATGTAGAAAAAAAAACTTCAAGCCTAAACTCGATTGGTAAAGCTGCCGTGTTGCCATTACTTCAAGATGTTTCCCTAACGTGACGGAATGAAGCATCGAAATTTCGTGAGATGTATAAAGTCAAATTGCGATTGCTTAAAAACGGTTACCGCTTGAAATTCTTAATATTTCATTCATAATATTACCCTACATACTTTTTTATCGAAAGCTACAGAAAGGTTTAACCGTAGTAAATTGAAATCTCTTCGAAAACATTCTTTCGCCTATACCTCACCAAAGATCGTAAGTTTGACATTAGATATTTAAGCTTCGGTACCGGGATGGTGCACGGACTACACTGTTAATAATATCTGACAGAAATTTAAAGAAAATCCCTAGAAAAGCAATTGACCGGTGTCGAAATGGGCACACGATGTATCTATCACGTGATGAATAAAATGACAGCCCATTTAAAGCGATACCGGTGGCCGGAGACATCGGAGCGTCTTTCTACGAGTCTCTAACGAGGGGGGACCACCTACGATAACCTCTCCGCAGCGGTACGCCTGATTATAGGCCCGTATTCCTTCTAATTACCGGAACGCCGTTCCTCGCAAATCACAAAGCGAGTGGCGCACAAATCACCTTCGATCATCACTTTGGGCTTGTTTGCCTTGTTAATTGTCCGCGTTTTCTTCGCTTTCGATCGACGACGAATACAAAAAAAAAAGTAGCGCGAACGATCACATCGACAAGAAACCTAACGCCGCCGTTAATGGCTCCCGGGCCATATGCCCTCCCGCCATCCTGCGAAACATATGTTTTAATATAAATTGAGTCTGTTAATAGGCAGAGCGAAGTAATTTCGCTAGTGCTGGGGCTTTTTTGTGTCTAAACTACCTTTTTTTCTTAGTAACCAACCAGCAGATGCTGTGCGGGGTTGTATTTGGACGAAATTATAACAGGGTGTATATTTAGAACCTTCTTATCCTACAAAACTGTTTAAAAAACTAAACTAAGAATCCAAAGGAGATTTCGAAATGAAACATGAAAATTCGCTTTTGTTCGACTGTTTCGATTATAAATATGTCGCGAATTTAAACACTATTTATAGTCACTAATGCACTAAACTAAACACTGTGGCTTGTGATTAAGTCCAAGAATGTTTCACCCCTTTAATTGCCGATGTGGTAAAGGGGTGAAACCTTTTTGGACTTTATTTATAGAATAAAGAAGCGAAACGTGATACAACGACGAATAACACAATTACTAATTGTTAAGTTCTGAATGGATGATAATAAGGGAGCCTGTATATCTATATGCGACGCCTGCTCTGAAAATTTCCATCTCGGAAAAACCTCTAATATGTTTTAGAGCACTCAACACCTGCACTTCGCGATAACGTTCTGGTGCGTTCCATAAAGATGTGCACGTGATTTCTAACAAGTAAATGATGCTTTTATATAGTTTTAAAATTAAAAATTTAAATTCTTAGTCCTGAAGATTGATAATTTCCAGAAATTCTCTTGTGAAAAACGCAACGTTCCAAAAATATAACTTCAGAGTACAGGAAAAAAACTGATAAACTTTTAATTGTTAAAATATTCGATCGTGATAAGAAATAAATGGGATTTAAACGAGGATCCGAACTCGAAATTTTTATCATTTTATCGAACGCTGCCTCGGTTTTCCCCGCGTTCGTGTCGATAACGATCGAGATTTTCCTTCGGTGCTCTGTTTATGTAAACAAATGGCGTTAGTTGAAGGAGGTTAAGCGAAATGTACAGTTAATGACTGCGATAGCCATCTATCTTCGTGGATGAGATGATGCCGGTGCTGCCGTTTTTTTCCTTCTTTTCTACGAGAGAGCGGGTAAAAAGCTCGCAGACTGGGCACGGTCACGGTGCGCCGGGTGCTCGGTGTATT
Organism: Dastarcus helophoroides; assembly: GCA_028583605.1. Taxonomy (NCBI): domain Eukaryota; kingdom Metazoa; phylum Arthropoda; class Insecta; order Coleoptera; family Bothrideridae; genus Dastarcus; species Dastarcus helophoroides. The sequence goes on along the minus strand of CM053331.1, from coordinate 41,569,075 downwards.
ATCAACTTGCGCTCATACACATATACACACACACACACAACAAACCTTTAATAAGATAATTAATTATGTATTAATTCGATACGGTGTCCGACCGCTGGCGATTGCTTTCTCACATTATTACAAACCACCCGTTGCACGCGATTATACTTACGAAAATCTGTCAATTCTTTCCAAAGCTTTTGAAAGAGTTGAATTTTTGGTAATTAATTTTGGACATTGAGAAAAATTGATCTCCGTATTATGGAAAAAAAAACTTTTGGCAGATTATATCGGATGTGGTGTGACCTAAAAATTAATTATGTATTTCTAGATTTAAAGATTTGAAATTAGCTGCATTATTACTGACATTTTCGGTTTTTACGAGAGCTGAAACTAATGTGAAAAAGAACAATACGTATGTCAGATCGAGAATATAGAATTGCGTATCGTGTAAAATGTTTGTTAATGTCAATAGAATTCGCGATTAAACACCGGTGGCATAAAAATTGAAGTATTTTTCATTGAATATACTTTGAGTTCAATGGCAGCTGTATATTTACTAACAATTTGATGTGTGCGTGCTTTCTATGCAGGCTGTAGCGATAACATCGCCGAAATGGCTCCCTAATTTCGCGAACTTTCGTCACGAAAACGAACCGCCTTCGCGAACGTTTCGCTTTTATAGATTTTGTTTGTTATATGTGCCTGTATTATTGACATGTCGCCCCCTTCTTCCAACACCGTTTTTTTTTTCGTGTTGGCGTAACAAATATAATTAGTTAGTCTATAAAACTAAGATCGGAATAACAGTAGTCTGACATTAACTAAACTTGAAATTTGAAATAGTGCACTGTAAATGTAACATTATTTTATAGTGGAGGTTAATGCCGGTCAGCATCCATTAATGATTATGTAATAGATTGCGGAACTAATAGGGGTAGCGATAAAAAATTAATTAATATTGAAACGGTAATTTTATCACATGCAATACCGTGGTAGAGACCGTTTTAATTGTCCAGGAATCGCCCAGTGATTGCCATTTTTTTAAATATCTATAAACAGTATGATTTGCTTTTTTTGTAATGTAAACCTCATTTTGTCTATTGATGAATACATCACGTTCAACATCTTATTAGTACTGCCATCTGTTACCTATGGAAGACAAAAGTGCCACATTTTACATTTTATTTTTAATACTAACATATATTTGGTTGTAAAACACTATATTCTTGAACGATTGAGTATTCCGCCTGTGGCGTCGATTTTAACGGTTGGAGTATGTTGGTGACGCGAAACTATAAGTTTACCCCATATCCAAAATCGCTCAACACGCCTAAACAAGTTTTCACGTCAAAAAACCAAATTACACGAGTAGTAAGAATGAATGAATTTTTTTTTTTGGGAGAATCGCAGTTACGGAATATTTTCGAAATTAAAAGGTCGCGTTGGTCAAATTGGTTGAAATTTAGCCGATTAAAGAAATTCGAAATACATGCACGATCTTCGCGAGTAGAAGCACGGGTGGTGCGCCCCATTGTTCTAACGATTCGTTACGTGCTTGCGAAACTGTTAAAATGCAGACACGAGAAAAACGCATAATAACCACAACTGCAGCGAAATAATTGATGAGGCCAGACAGAAACCGCTTTTTATTTTAATTAACGACCAGCGAAATCGGCGAGTTGCGTTTCCTCCAAAAAAAAGGCGTTCTCCTGTAAACAAATTAAACTTCGCTTTTTTCAGCGAGTCAATCACGAATTAAATTGCAAAACTTCGGCTGTAATAATAAAAGAATCGTTATTAAATATTTTCATTTATGCTCTTTAAAAGGAAAAATTGTGCTAATCAAATCTATTAATAGTCAGTTTCTAAATGATTTTACCAACAACCTTGAGCACGTTAGTGCTGATACGTAAGGGAGTTAAATGAGTCCTACGTTGTGTTAATTATATTTAGCAGATACCTACGTGTTGAAGATCTAGTGCGAGTTTCTACTTGCCGAATTCGTTTTTCTGCTTCTGACGTAGCATCTCAACAATGACAGCGACCATGAGCCTAATTTCCATATCACGAAAGTTTAGTCACACGTTCATCAAATTCCATGTGACGAAAGTGTGTTTAAAATAAAAATTACAACTTTTCGTTTATAAATTTCTTTGTTTTTCGACTTTTTCTAGAAATTTTGCATTAAAACTTAAAATGGTTCAATTAAGACACGTTATTAAAATCTAAATTTCGAAATTGAAATAGAATTCTCGAGTCAAAATTTTTAAATTAAAGTGCAAATTTTTAGAGAAAAAGTAAAGAATGTTAGAGACATGAAATTTCAACTCGGTTTTCAAGAAGAAAATTGAAATTTCATAATTAACGAGGATATTTCGAGAAAAATACTAAAATTTTAATTAAACATGGAGAATTGAAAGGTAAAAAAGCAGATTTTAAAGTCATATTTTTGAATTTCTTTCTCTAAATGTGGTGACTAGCCTAATTTCAAAGTTGGAGGGAGATTCGAGAAAGTTTCAATTTTAAATTTAAACTATAAAATGTATTCGACGGGGATGTAATTTTGGTTTTACAACAATTTGCAACTAAGATCGTGGAGTTTTAATGCGCATTTTCTTCGTTTATCTTTCTCTTCTTCCAAATTTTTAAGCTCATAATCTAACTTTATCTCCGTCAGAGTGGTTGATTAAAAAACGAAAGATCTAAAACTAGATGCAATTATTTTCATATTAGTATCGAGTGAAAATATAAATAATTAGCCGACGAAATAATAAGTAATCCATTAGTTAGGCGAGTCTACAATATGCGCTCTTACGTATAGAAGTATAAAGTGCTCTGTTAGAGGCGGAGTATGGACTTTCCGTCTTAAATCTCCCGAATGCGCGGTAAAATTAATGACATTGTTTTTATCACTTGAACTTCTTCAAAAATTATTATTTTTTCGATCCGCAAATGCAAAAAACGAGATGGTCCTAATACATCTACGACTCCGTCGGACATCTGGCGGGTCCTCACCGGAAGGGGAAGTGACGTACAGCGTTGGGTGGAACGCCGCCACCGTGACGGAATTAGGAGGAAGTGCACGTTTTGTGTTTACGCCGTGATTTACTTCACCTTGCCGCCACTGACCTGCTGGACGTGTCCACTCTCGATCCTCTCTAGCGTGCATTCTCCCGGGAAGTTGGCGATTTTGTTTCACGTCGCGCGCCGAAACGCGAATTTCGACATCGGGCAAAAAACTCGTCATCGATGGATGTTCGTCGCCTTCGATGATGTGAAAATGTGAATAAACTGAGGATTATTATGCGCCGTGTTCAGCAACGGAACAATCTTAACGCCCCAGCATTCTCCAGACATGAATTATTAGCACTTCCGACCGAGTTGAGGCGTTTTCCTGATATCGCTCTAATTGATTATAAAAATCCGGACGTTTTACGGATTAATATTAAAAGCCTCTGGGCACGCACCGTTCCCATGATGGCGCGTAAAAGATAATTCGCTGAATAAAAATTGCATTTAAAGATTTGACAAGTACGGATTAGTTCCTTTGTAGTCGTTGTGCTTTTCGCTGAAACTAGCAGGGAGGGTAAGGCAGCATTCGTTTCCTATGGATATGCGGCGAAGTCCCTTCTGGTACAATCGACCTACTAATCAATTTTTTTCTACCGAATTGTTCTTTTTAATGCCTGATGAAACTTTTGGTGCTACGGTGAGGAACTGGAAGACGTCGTAGTTAAGTCTGAACCGGTTTTCCCATTTAAAGTTATCATTCCGATTAATTGTGGTCATTTTTTTTTCAATCATGTTCAAATAAATAATTCGCAAGTTATGCAAAAATAGTATACTAATTCGATTACATCGGCGCCAAAACACCCCTGGAAATAACAAATACTTCCGACAGCGCTTCTGCCTCTACGTATAATTTCTCGTTTTAATTGAAGTTGCCGCACTGCAGGTACATGGAAGACATCCAGCATAATTAATCACTCGCTTCATTTTTCTCGGTTAGTTTGTTGCGTTTTGCCTAATTAACTACAAGATATGCGGATAAATTTAATGACTAACACTGTAACTCCAGCGTGCGTGCATTAAAGTACGATTTTAAATTCCACCTTTCGCGGGCAGCGCGGCGGTGGACGAACGGCCTTAAAGTAGTGATTTGTAACAGTAGTAAAGTATAATAGCCTACAGAGTTGATCAATGTGAATTGTACACAATTAGGATATAATACTCTGATTGGAAATTGCATATATGTATTAATAAAAATTACTACATATGTAGTTATTTGAAACTTGGCACGTTTATATGATTAAAAATGAGGCACCTTGGAAAAATAAAACCTTATCTAAAAATGTAAAGGTTAAAGGAACAATACTAATTTTCTTGTCTCGAAAGTTGGATTAGGTTGTCTTTCGATGATACTACCACGACCGTCTTAAGTAACGAGTCGGCCGTGATACTACCATCGAAATGGGTTCAGCGTTCTCTGGTTTACCCAGGACCAAACAGACATACAAAAATTGCACAGGCTATGATCATATAAGGGTAAATTAACCATATAAGCTCCTTGCAAGATTGTTATTTGAATATCACCATTTATGTGCAGTAATTTCGAAAACTTTATTAGAAAAAATATCAAATTTTGTCCTAAATAGTGAAGATGAAATTGTAATACTTTACAAGAGCTGAAAAACCTACGCAGCGGCAACTATTAATAGCCCAATACGCGTCTGTCAACACTCCTTTTTTATTAATAGTGGTTAAAATTGAATATTTTATTTAAAGATTCAATTGTCAGGCACTCTTGCCAATTTCCTTCAAACTAGTTCTCTTGATATTTTTTTTTCAGGAAAACGACAAGTTCTGAATTATTTTTTTAATTCACATTTAGTTTAATATTAGAGGACCAGACAATACGAAGGTTCAAGCTGATTTAATTTTATTAATTACAATTTACAATAGATTTCTCATTTCGGACACATCTCAACAGCGGTTATTTCTCTCTCTTTTGGGCCTTTTGTTAGTTTGTTGTTTGATTTTATTCCTCGAAAACGATCACCCCTAAAAAATGTTAGACGAAAAAGGGATAAATAAATCTTTTTCGAGGCTTTATTTTAAATTTTTTGCACCTACTTGTTACAAAAAACCATAAAGATAGATTCGTTCACTTATCCAATAAGTCCCAAACTGCAAAATGCAGCGCTCTGTGTACCATGAACGCATAGTAGATAATCAAACTATCAACAGATGACCTGATGCGCTTGGGGGCAGAAACGGTCTTCTGATGCACAAACCGACAGGTCGAGCTCCAGAGAATTCCAGAGATTGGATGTTCTATATAACAAAATAGACCGCACAAAAATTTGTCGTCTCCGATTGCCTTGAATACCGTGAAAATGTTGCTCTTGGGGGAATCGAAGCTTGCAGATTGTTGCAAATATCTCCCAAAGGATACCCCCATAAATAGTCTTTGATTTCTTCTATTGTTAATCAAATCGTTATTGCCTTTGAACGAAACATTGCCCATACAACATCGCATGCATTGTCCGGGTGCCTTCATTATTGGTTGGCTGGTGAATGAAATTTCAAAACACGGTAGATACAACACGAGGTAATAACACGACACTACCTAAGTTGGCCTCCATAATCGCACCATTCGTTCGAACAATGAATAACTGCGACCAATTGTGAGGCAACAGAAGTACCGGCCATAAACGTGTTTCCTATATTTTACTTTCATTCATAAGCCGGTTCGTTGTAAATTATAAATTACGTCGAAACGCTCTCTATGTCGTTTCTACTACTACGCAAAACGAAGTCGGTTGTCGCACGAAACAAGATCAAATGTTAGCTCATTTCATTAGAGCAGGGGTCTCCAAACTTTTCAGCCTTAGGGCTATACTGAATGCCCCAGCAAGATCTCAAGCCCAAAATCGTTTTAATTTTCTGGACATTGGTGGTCAAAAGTTAAAATATTATATACGCTAACAGATGGCGCTAGTGGTACTTTCAAAAACACGATTAAAGTTGCTAGAGTAGTAAAATTTCTACTAGATTTAGTAGAATTTTATCCGTATTGAGGCCAGAGCAGAGTTTGGAAACCCCTGATTTAAAGACAATCATATTAGTGTGAAGTTGAACATACTAGGTTGCTTTAATCAAAATTTCAGTTCTGCTAGTTCTGAGACAAATCAGCACAATAATTGTGATTCTCTAAAGACTTATTTACTAGGAATTTTTAGGTTTATTCCTAGTTAAGTTTGGTAAACCTGACGCAAAGTACCTTGAAACACTACGAATAAGAGACGAAAATGAATAGAAATGACGACAAAACGCTTTTTATATATTTTTTGTTTTCCCTATTTAAGATTTGATAAAATTCAAACGCCCCCCCCCCCCAAATATCTCACGTAACGTTGCTAATCTTCAATTAACAACAGTAACAAAAAGGATCTACAACAATTCACAAGATTAACGTGATAAACCACGTCATAAACCATCCCTTCCTTCTTTCCTTCTTGATGAGATTTCATGAGATTCAAGCCAATTCTTTTCCCCTAATTTGTACTCACGTAATTAGAAGATGGTCCCAAATCGTAAACATATTACCAAGCATTCTGTTTTATTCAATCGATATTAAGTTAATCTTGAAGAAACAAGGTGATACTTTGATGTTGCATTTAAATAACAAATCCGCTCGAATAAATTACAGAATCTAAATTCCGACTCCACACAAACACACAACTTAAGAGGTGAACGCATCGCTATCAATGTAAATACATCACACATGTGTTTATTAGCTTCTCATTTATCCGCTCTTGAAGTTTATGTATAATAATTCTAGAGGCTTAAGATGTCCAAATTAAATCTAATCTCTCTAATCTCGCATTGAAAAAGGTATCTCAGTAAAGCGCTCGATCATAATTACACACCACCACCGAGGTTTGCTCTATTATTGGGAAACGCCAAAAAGTTTTTCATAATAAAGCTGTTTATTCTCGGATAATTTTGCACCATTTATTAAACAACTTGATATATTATTCGTAAATGGCACAACTAACTCGGGGGCGCGATTTCTGGTTTATATTTGTATTACGAACATTGTATTTGAATAGTTGAATAGTTTTGTATCTTCCCGATAACCCAGATTGCTTGTAAACATTCGACGAAAGTTTGAATCTACCTATATCGGCTATGTATCTTCCAGAGACTAGTATCTTCCTAATAGCTTAACAGTATATATTAATAAACATCTAGCAAACAACTTTTAATTTCTTTTTTACAATTCGTTGCAATACCATTTGCTACATTTTAAAGTTGTTATTAACTCCAAAATTCGCCATTGAAAAATGCTGACATTTTCGTCCATTGGTATATGTGTATGCCTACATAATGGTGATCACACTACAGATCACAATCCTTTACCGACTTTGGGGCTTCTGTTGAAGTTTTTATTTGATTCACTAGCAACAGCTACACCCTCAAACATTTTGTAATCGCGCCCGAAGAAAATATTTTACAAATTCGCTCAATTTAAAACGATCCCTCTAGTCGACTTTTAATACTTTTCGTCTCCGAAAAAATCGATTGTACGAAATGAAGAACGAAGTGCATCAATTCGCTTTAGCTGGTTAGTAGGTAGACATATACCATACATATGCTCACATACACACACGCACCACTACCTTTCTGACTTAATTTCATCGAGGACTCGGCGCCATTTAAGGAATGCAATCACGTTGGTCCGAACACGGCAATAAAGAGCCCAGTGGTCGGAATTGACAGCCGGCCATAAATTAGGGTGTGCGGCCGAAGAAAAACACCGACAGTTGATGTTCTCACGCCTTCCAGTACCGACCAATTACCTCTACATAACTAACTTTTTAATTTGGTCTTTTTTAATATATGCAGTAAAGGAATGAAGTCTACTTGGAAAATTAAACTATATTTTGTAAATGAAAATTACAAAAACGATGTGTGCGTACAAAGTACAAATTTCAAAATGAAATTTTCCGAAGTGGTAACTATGAATCGCCAGTTGGAAGCGAAAAAATGTAGCAACTCTGCAAAAATAAACAAACACAAGTAAAGAAATCCAAAAAATAGTAGGCGGGAACTAGAACCCCTCACAATTCAGAAACGGTAAAATTTAACAATTTTCCAAAAAGAATGTTTCAGATCGTAGTCTCAACGTTAAAAATAAAACCATGCAGCGACGTGTCCAAATTACATTTTTCTAAAACAATAACGCAAAAGTCTGAACGGTTAGAAGCGAGCAAATGTTTCAAAATAAATCTTTCTGAAAGTAAAACGAGGAAATCTGAGTAGTTGTACATTTGGAAAACTTTTTGAAGGTAAAATTTGATACCTTTACCATTATTTCTGAAGTGAGAAAATATATCAGTTATCAATTCCCCATACCTGACAAAATACAGACTAAATCCTTTCTAATTCTAGTACCAAGTCGATTCGTTTGGACCTTTCCCAAGTGAAAATCCTAGTGTACTCCGTCGCCATCGGTTTTATCCTGAATTCCGATCGCGTACGTCGCGAAATACCGGACAAGAGGCCGAAGATCTTCCGGCGTCGCGGCTATTTTCAAGCAAGGTCGTAGACGTCTAGACCACCGTCACCGTGCCAAAGAGACGGCCAAACGCACTCGGGAGCTTCCCTTTTAGTCGCGGGACGTTCGGGCGAACTTGACATGCACTTTACTTTCTCTAATGTGCCCCTCTGGCCGACGGAATGCGAAGTTACCCGCCGTCTATAATTACAAGCGAAAATCTATTCGCGGACTAAATGAATGGAACTCGAGTTTAATTTTACAGTAAGATTTTTTTGTCGCAAAAAAAGATTTTTAGTCTGTTGGTTATTTTGTAATTAATTAGCTTAATTATATAATAGGCGTGACATCTATTTCGCCAGTCAAATCGACATTCTAATGATCTCACGTGTACTTGACTATGATTAACGAGCACAAAACGCATCCCATAATTTAATTGATGTTCGATTGATGGCTTGGATAAGAAACTTTCTAAAAATTAGTAAAAATGTTGACGTTTTACCCTTGAGGTTTGCAGGATAGGCAATTCGTTTGTACAATTTGAGTTCTCGAGCTAACCTAACCTATGCTGATAATAGTTAAAAATTCGAAGCAACGCTAGCGATGAACATTTTTAAAACGAAAAGTCGATATTACCCATCGCTGTTGATGTATCGAACCGGCACCTTTTCGGAGGTTTAGTGATGACGCCTTTTATACGTATAGGGTTGCCGTGCGCCCAATTAGAATGAGATAGTCGTCCTTCCCACACCTCGGCTCGGTCCACTTTACCGCTTTATTATCCTTAAACATTTCGTTTTCCGAGAATCGACCCGCTTATCTCCTTAATTCTTTAACTGAACTATGTTAAATATGTAGATAGGAACTTAATTCTTTTGTAATTGATGACCGTCCGGAATGCCCGTAAACACGGTGGGTTTCGGAAAAAAACGAGCGCCTATTTAATCATCCGGAATCGTTATCGCGTTGACAAATTAAAATGGGCGATCGGTTCCCATGCTTAGTGTCGAGCGATGGCGAAAAGGTGAAAAAAAAGCAAATTAAATTTTGAACGAATCATTCAGCGAGTCGCTTTTTTCGCAAACTGCTTCGGTCGGTTGCGGTAAAATCTCTTGTAATTATTATGCAAACGAGGTAGCGAAATCACCTGGAATTTATTCGCTTTAAACACTGCAATACCACCGAAGAATCCCGGAAGTTTCTTTAGGAATAATTAAATAAATGCATTCCGAAGCATACTTATTTCCCATGATGTTTATTTATTATTTGTTTGCAATGAGAGTAAATCAGATCGTCGGAGTAAAAAGTATTCCGTTAAAATATTTTCTTTTCTACATTTTTTTCTTGTATTAACACAGTATAAACAGTTCGTGATTTTTTACTACGTTAATCTTATAACTTAAACTTCGCGTTAGACACAATACCAAGCAAGAAGCTAAGTCAGTATATTTCACAAAAATTAGATTTTCTTTGAAAATGTAAACCAGAAACCATATCAAAGGAAAGCATTTTTTGATACGGATTCTGATCTTTTAATTCACTTTGATAAATCTGACGTTTTGAAGTGGTTATTAAAAATCTTACAAAAAGGCGTAAGCCGAAAAGAAAGGAAACCGATAGGATTGATAAAAAACTGAAAAATAGACATTCCATAAAATCAGAACAATTTTTATCGGTAGATGAAAAATTATGTAAAAAATTGAGCAATTATGGGACTGCCGACTGAAGTGAAAACTTAAAGCTATGATATAACAGCATTTTGTCGGATTTTCAAATAGACTTTGATTTAATTTTTTTTTTAATTTTTAAATTAAAGTTATTATTAGCCTAGTTTTTATGTCTTATTTGTTTGTCTGTCGATTATGTGTAGGAAGAAGATTTCTATTTTAATCTCACACGCCGCTTAATCAAATTAACACACTGCATAATATATACGCTTTCCACGTAGTCAATTTAACTTATCTATTGTAGGCTTAAGGACAAGTTATCAAGCGAGTTAAACTTTTAATTTAACGAGAGAGTAAGGCGCAATGAATAAGATCATTACTTCTCGCATAGTAGATCGAGTGTTGAAATCCTGCTGCCGACCACACGTTATTTATTAATTTTATTACGCGAAACCGTAAGTTTTCCCCCTATTAAAAGTCGTTCAGGGAGCCTAAAGAGGTGTCCTAATTTAATTTTAATTTTATTTTGGAAATACTTTGAATTTTTTTTACTTCTCATCGACAAAGTTCCGGTTGCTTTGTGTTTTCGACACGTCAAGGTATTTATAATACAGTTACCCCGAATCCGCGGTGGTCCGCCGGCCGGTGTGTCATCCAGACCGCCCGCTCGGCGATTTTTGACAGAAGCTGTAAGTTTGCGAAACATAATAGAGCCGTCTGGTTTCTTAATGCGAGGCGACTGGACCAAGGCACCGGTTTTGTTGGTTTTACGGCTTCGAGGTGGGTGTTTTGTTGCCTCTCTTTAATTCGGAATTATCCCACAAAAGGTGCCGAATCAAAAAATAACAAATCACTCTGTCCAGTTAATGACGGAGAAGGCGAGAGATGAAGCGCGGCGTTTCGCACTCTGGTCGGCATTCGTCGAAGGACGCGGAGCGATTCGAGGGAGACTGTCGAGGTATTCGGTGGTGTGAACAATGACGGAAATAACACCTGAATTGTTAGGAAAAAGTCCGGATTTCTATTGCCTATCACGTTTTGGCCATAAAGGTAACGTTGTCGCATATTTGGGATTTTTAACAACCTATACCTTTACGGTTAAGAATTCACTTCTTAGAACGGAATCAATAAGGATTCAGATCATCTCATTTTTCACAAGCAGTACCGCAAGGACAATGATTTGCTTAAAGAATTCTGCAAAAAAAAAGAACCAAAAAGTAAAAGTTTTTGATATTCATAGAAAAATCACTTTGTAGCGGACTATAAAGTTAAAAGTTGTTTACTAGATGCTTATTAGTAGAAGCTATTAGGGAGGCACGCAGCCGGAGAAATTATTCGTGGGTTCGAGACTTTGGTCGAATGTTTACAAACAATTAATGTTATTAGGACGGTACGAAATTGTTTATTCGTATCTTCGAGTTATCGAATACTCTAGAATAGAATATAAATATAGGCCCGCACCCGGAAATTACTTGTAAAGGAATATTGAGTAAATAAATTTTTACCTCTATAATTAGTACAGTGTTTCGCCTCTCTTATTTCTATTTTTCTGTTACAAAATGAATCCGATTTCCTTATTATTTATTATTAGTAGTAACGAATTGGGTTACCTATCCGATTCAGTTTGCCTAAAATTATTATTAATCCATCAATTATAACGATTATACATTAATGGGCTACCTACCTCTTTCACTATTTTGTTTTCTATTTGGCAGAGCGCGTCAATTGTCGTAAATTTCAGGTAATCGGACAGTATAGAATTATCCTGTCTGCACGGCAGCGGAGCTATTAGGATGTCAGTGTTGTCATTGGGGTACCGATAATTGCTGAGCGGTACCAGGTTACTTTGTGTATCTGTTGCTCGCCGACAACAAGGTGGGCCAAGATGGGACCGTTGCGCCCTCTCTCGGGCTCACAGCTGGTGGCCGCCGGAATGGTGTTCGCCAATTTGCTAAATCACACCGAAATTATGAGCTTTCGCCTGCCAAACACAAATCATCCTCGGGATCGGCTCGTTCGGGTTCTGTATTTATTTGGTGCGGTTGTTTCGATAATTAAAGATCCTAGGTATGCATTTATACGGGTGGTCGCGCATATTTCGCTTTTATCGGCAACGTCGGGCATACGCAATGCGTATTTCATCAGAAGATTAATTTGTCCTATTTAAAAATGTCAGTACCTGAACTTGATTTTCTGACACGAAACGTGTGGAAAAACTTGAGAAATTCTGATCCGCATTCAAAGAAAGTTGTCGATGTGTGTTTTATTCGAATAGAATAATATTGTAAGTTTTTAATTTAGTTTGTTGCTAGTTACAAACTACCGAGAGCCGAGAGAGGAAACACCTTCAGAGCAAAGAGGCATAAACACCAAAACAACCGGCATACGTGTTTTATGCCATATTCTTTTAAAGTAATTACCATTGTTTACCATTTTTACGACCATATTACCTAACTTGATTATAATGAGAATGAAACGGTGGGAGGTCCGACTACATTTACAGTTATTTGCCAAGTTTTATTTATTCCTTCCTCGCCTCAACCTTGACGCATACCGGGTCGTTTCAGCTACGACGTACTCTGGATATAATTGGGGGAGGCTAACGACTGCGATACGCTCAAATAAAAGGTAACCCTGCGCTGACTGTTTGGCAATGGGCATTGTTGAAATTTCACGGGGCTCTGAATAATATAATGCCCGTGTTTACGTCGATGTTTGTATGCATATTTTCACCGTACCTGTCATTCTTCCCGACCGCCATATTATACCATAATCCACTTTGACGACATTCATCTGCGGGGGCCATTGTTGACCGTTTAAACTCCCTCCATGAACGATTGCGGTCATGCGAAATTTCTGAAAGCTAGGGTTGCCGTTGGAGCATAAAATGTATTTACCTAGACTTTGTACAAGAAATAATATAAATCTTAATATATTAATAGAAAGGTAGTTATTTTAAAAAAACGACCGAATGTTAGACCGAGTCTCGCATAATAGATAAGCGGTTTATTGAAAAACACTTCTTTTTTATTTTATTACATATTTGCCTACTTTTTATCTGATATGATACATCTTCAGTATCATTATAATAATAACAAGAATTACTCAGTAAGCTTGTGGTGAATCTTACTTTTTTTTTTGAAATCGTTAATTCTAAACCGTTGTGTTTTTTCCTGAACAGTAAGGGTTCCAATCTTCCGTTTATGGTAATAATACAATTTAAATAAAAGATTAACAAAAAATAATATTTTATTTCGGGGAAATAAAGTACTGCAGATGGAATGAATAGATAATTTTCAAGTGGGTCCATCAGGTTTGAATAAAATCCAGAAAAGTTTTTAAATGAATCTATCGACGTCGGAGTTACATTAAGAACGTTGATAAGTAATATACATAATACATAAATGTGGAGATTTCCACCGATTATTATAACGAAAGCGAAATTCTAGTTGGGTCATCAAAACCTGAAACCGCCCCTATTGTATATCCGGAGGTTCTTTGTACTCGGCCTCCGGGAATGAAAGACCACCGGTCATCTGATCGACGAAGTTCGTCCTTATTGTTGGTCGAATTTCCAATAAGTCGATGAAAAGGTTCTGCCATTTGTCAGATTAATGGATCAATTGCCGAAGGGGCCGTTTTATTAGTACGATTGTGCTTGGGGCAGAGGCACACAGTGTTGAGCTATTGTCCGCATTTTTACATTGATGGATGATGGTTCCTTTTTGATAAACAGAACGAAGATTGTTAGGGTTTATTAGATGATCTCGTTTGGTAAAAGAATTAATAAATATAATTATGATGATTTAAGAAGATAATACCTTGAATCTAAGTTTATTCATCTCTACTGTTACACAGTGTTACTGTTGTAGATGTTTCAGATGTTTCGTAGAAAATATTGTTACATGTTAGATTCGATCGTAAATATGCCGTGAATTTAAACACTTTATTTAAACCGACAAAGAGAACGTCATATAACAACGATAACACGAATCAATTAGTAAATAAATCACAATAGGGGCGCGCATATATATAAATGACAGCTGCTTTCGAAAGTTTGCATCTTTTTTTTATGTTCAATCCACTCGCAAAGATTAGCCCTATTATGCCTTCTTAAACAAGGATAGGTTGTAATTTTTGGGAAAAATTCCGTTCGGTAACGAGTTCCATGGCTCGGAAAAACATCTAGTTTATTCCAAAGTCCAGACGGTTTGACTAGAAGACATACAACACCTGCACATGGGTTACTTTGCGATTTCTAACACATCAGTTCTTTATAACATTAAATATTTCTAGACGGTTTGACGTGAAATGTTATATGACGTCACCGTGTTGTATTTTTACGCCATTACGCCAAATAGCGCCTCAGATTGTTTTTGTTTTACGTGTATGAGCGAATAAATTTCCCCGCTTTATTAACTAATAATGCTATCTAACGAGAAATATATCCAAAATTTATATGAATATGAGTTTGTTTCAATTCAAAAACTTGTGATTATAGAAATTCCATTATCCAAAATTCCAAATCGTTAGGATTTCTGGGCTCAATTCTGCCCAATATGTCGATTCGTTATCTGCTCAATCAACGTCGTTTTTATACAATACTTAGGCACGCCTAGAATATTTGTTTTGCACCTTACCTCTTTAATTGGGTCTAATTTAGTGGCTCGTAAGGTCAATCACGTTACTGTTGCCGCCTCGTCCGTTTTAAATTATATTTTATCGCAAACGAGGTCAAGACTGCTGGAAAAAAAATCTTCCTTTTTGTATTTTCCATTTTTGTTTTTAACATATTGCGCCTTTTGTTTCAGATGCGTGTTCTTCACGTACAACGCCGAAACCACGACCTCCGGTGCCGACACCAAGGCCCAACATCACATTCCCCAGATACACATGCCCACCGGCCTACGCGGCGTGGTATTGTCTTAATGGAGCGACGTGCTTCACAGTTAAAATAGGAGAATCTTTACTGTATAATTGCGAGTAAGTGTTTCATATTAGAAAAGTTTTAGAATAATTTGGGAATGTCGATTCGATCAATCGAATCAAGTTCTCTCAAGAGCGGATTGAAGAATTTGCAACATGCGCTACAACACAAAGCTAAAGAACCCCCAAAAAGGGCGACTTCTTTTTTTAGTCGTAAAAATGTTAATAATAATGTTAAATTTAAAGAACAAAGTCGAAATGAATTTTACAATTGCATATATTGACGTTATTCTCATTATTACAGATGTGCCGAAGGTTACATGGGTGCTAGATGTGAATATAAAGATTTAGACGGATCATACTTGCGTAAGTATTGTTCTCGATAAGTGAATTTAATTACCTTATAGTACCATATAGTATTGTATATAAATAAACTGTTCAGAGCATCAAGTTTCTGATCTCTTTTCTTTTTAAGTGAACTTCTTGTCAAAAAAAAAAAATTAAGATTATGAATTTATCTTTGTATCTTATAAATTGCGATTTTATTATTTTATATAGTTCTTGATTTATATTTGGTTAATTTTCACAAAAGTTTTATTAATGTCTGATTAGTCAAATTAGTCGAATCTCCATTCTTATTAAAGACAATATTGTATGTCTGTAAAAGTACGGCCATTATTTTCATAATTCGCTCTAACGGCATGAATGAAAGTGCGTCCAGTGCTGATAATAATTTTGTTAGTTACAAGCCAGTTGCAACGTAAATTAATCATGCGATAGTTCAGGCAGGTAGCTGATTCTTCTACGTATGATAACTGGGAAACAGTACACTTGTACGTAATGCTTAGGAGTTTTACTTTATAAGAAAGAGTCGCTAAAGATACAAAGATGTAGCCGCACTTTCAACACGACCAACGGTCAGACCTTGATAAATCTTTTGTGTAAAACAAACAAATGCGAATTTTTTACGTTTCAAATTGTGTCGATTATTTCAAGTATAACAGTCAAATGGTTAACGTCTCTTTTGCAGCGTCACAACGAAGGTTCATGTTGGAGACAGCTAGTATAGCCGGCGGTGCCACCATAGCTGTGTTTTTAGTAGTGATATTATGTGTAGTTATATTCTTGCACTACAAGCGTCATACCAAAGCGACCAGGACTGCGGCCGATTGCGTGGACAGTCGCGGCGCGAATCCCGCATATTCGCGGACGTTCGGTACGCGGTGGCGAACGACGCGACCGCAGCAGAATCCGCTGGTGCAACAGCAATCGACCAACAGCGATTTGCCGGTGCGGCTCGTCCACGATCGCGGCGACATCCGGCAACAGAGCAAAATAGAATTGCACCAAGTTACGACGTTGATTCCACCACCTCCCGCGGCACCGCAGCCTTGAAGAACGTTGTCGGTTGGTGCGCGACCGAATTTTACCGAGAGGATGTGATTTTGTTTTAACGATTCGGGTCGGATTCGTTACTGGTCTGTTGGAAGGTTGATGATGGACGAGTTATTTTTTTTTTTGTATAGAAATATACAAAAGTGAATAAGCACTTGTTATATGCAGCTTTTGCTATTATTATTATTAACTTATTTTATTTTTATGTACACTGAACCAGCAACATGTCAATATTTTTTGGCAGAACTTTTTTTTGTGTAAAACCAATAAATAATGTTGAAAAACATTGGAAATTTTTAATCTTCTGTATCGAATGATTCAGGTGCTCTTGCAGTCTGAACCGTCAATGTATAGCCAAGTCTGATTATGAGTAAGTCTGAATTTTTTTGTTAAATAAGTTATTTAAAATACATTGTAAATATTATACCCCTAGGGGTATTTTATATTAATAATAATAATAATATATCCAGTGTATATTAAAGTTATTTATGTATAATTATTGAAATAATAGATCATGTGTTTTTTTTTAATTTATATCATTTTTACTTTGTTAAAGTACTACATTCCGGGTTGAATTCGTTAATTGATTAAAGCCTCGCTAACGTTGTTGTTGTTAACTAGTTAAATAATTAATTGTATTTTCCAGACGACTAAAATCACATATTATCAGTATATGCTACACCAGTGATTCGGTGATTTTGCAAGGGAGGGGTAACATTCCTTAACTTGGAAGTTAAGTATTCTGTTTCATCAATTCCAAATAATTACATTTATTTAAAATGTGCCAATTAGAACAAAATGTAAGTATAAATTTACTCCAAAAATATATCCAGCTCCATTTTTAACATTGTAAGTTTTCCAGTCTGTCATTTTTGAAATTTAATCAAAAATTGTTTTTAATCATAGAGCTATCCTTTCAATTTCACGAAAAATTTCTTTTGATAATAACCACTCGACTTTTTATCAGTTTTGCTTTGCTCAATAAAAAATCGGCATAAATTTTTGTAGGCAATAACTTTTTTTTTTAAATGGAATAGTCGCATATAATTAGAGGCGAAGTCATTTTTAGAAAGAAAAAACATTTTTCAAATTTAAGATAAAAGAAATTAATCAAAAATTAAAAACTAAATGAAGAAAATTGTCACAAAAAACTTTGTGATTAAATTCACTTTCTAAAATTAATTAGTTCAAGATTTGTAAAAAAATGAAAAACCAAGGATAATATAAAAAGTTAATCTCGTGTTTATTTTATATTTTCTAAATTTTTGATCATCTTATGTAAACTTGCTTAAAAAATATTAACATTTACATCCTAATACTTCGTTATTCAATGGCAAATGTGACGAAAGTATGTTATTTCTCCGCAGCGAAATCGCCATCAATTTAATATGTAAAAAATGTAGATAAAACCTTTATTCCAATAATGAATGCTAGCGCATCATTGTATTATTGGCAATAAACAAAAAAGAATAATTAAGTAATATTTATAAGCACTTGGTTCCTATTGTCCCACAGTTGGCGTTGTTTATCTATATCATAGATAAGCAGGGCGAGCTTGGGGCAAATTAATTGTAATAATTTGTATTACTATTTTTAAAGAAAAAAAAATCATGTTCTGAGCGAGCACCAAAATTACGAGTATTCCATTTTAAATTATTCGAGTATTCTAACATGTATTTATTTATTATTGTTTATTTAATCCAGGAAACTTGTAATTTTGGTGCTGCATGTTACTTTGCCAGTTGTTATGCTCCTAAACCAAAGCCCATTGTAGCGTTTGGTGTGGAATTTTGGTGATTTCATGAGAATTCGAAAATTTGTGTGTTTCGTTTCATCAGAATTTTACAACAAATGCGGACTCCAAGTATTAATTATGGTAATGTATTAATTTGCTGTAAGAATCTCCATTCCTACACTGACTAGTGTAGCTTTTTAATTTGGCATTAAATATTTTTTAATTGTCTCTAATTGCCTTCTTGTATATAATTTTCTTCAAAGAAAATGTTAGAATACTATTATTTTCACATATGTAATGAACTAAAAAAATAAAAGTCTTATATTACTATTTGTTGTTTATCTTTATTAGAAACTAAGTTGATAGCGCTATAATTGATCTTTTTAGTTTTTCTCTCCGTTTCCGTTTTTTGTCCCCTTTGTTCTTTTGAAGAGTGGCATCTTTAAATAATTGAATCCCTTCCGCCTCTTCAAGTTCCTTCTGAATGTACTGCATACCATATAGGTTGTATCCGACAGTATCCTGCAATTTTAACAGAGATAGTTAATGATGAATAATTTACATTTTTGATAACTTAAAACTTAATAAAAAAGAAATTGTTAAATTACCCTTAGATCTTCTACTTTGGTAAATGCCAATTTTTTTAGTTGGTCCAGAGTAAAAATTAAGGCATGATTTGCAACAATAGGGGCATGATGCAGTTTCAACAGAAACATGGCAACTTTACAAATCAGTTCAATGGAGTCACCTCTGGTAATCAAACTGGGTAGCACCGTGAGAATTTTGCAAACCGACGTGAATGGCAGAATTAGTAGCGCTTCTTCTAAATCACTGTAAATATAACGATTGTTTTTAAATACCAAACAAGGTTTAAAAAAATTAAAGAAAAATAAGCTACATTTACTCAAACCTACAAAGAAAAAATAATGACCATCGACTTAATTTAAATAGTATTTCATGCACTAGTACCAAGTGTTGCTAATAACCAGCACTTTTAGAAGCATCTTGGCAAAAATTTTCGAAAAAAAAAAGGAAATTGTAGAAAAGCTGAAGCTTAAAAATTTGGATCATTTCTTGCTCTCAACAATAAAAATATTTATATCAAATATTTTAAATTTTTCTAAAACAACCTTAAATGCAACCGAATGGTCTATTTATTATATGTTGCAAGATATAAAGTAAATAAATAAGTAAAATAATAATTAATTTTGAAATTATTAATAAATGTTATAACTGACCTTGCTCTTATTCTTTTTAAAGTTTCTAAAAGAAAATCGTCCACAGTAGTAACACTATAAGCTTGCATGAGCAAAGGAGGTTGAGGTTGAGGAAGCACTTGTGATGAGGCAGCTTGAAGAGCCTCATGTTCAGCGAGCTGATCTTTATATTGTTCACAAATCTCCAAACATTCTAAAATACTTTCTGCCTGAAAATTATAACAAATCATATTAATTTGACTGAATTCTTCGTCAAATGCGTTATTTTATAACTTAACGATCTTCATTGCTGAAAGAAATGTTGCAAAGCAAAAAAGTATTCTTATTCGACGAAATACACTTACAGCTTTCTCGCTTCCAACTGTTTTTCTCGAGGGTAAGTTAAGACCCGGCTGTCCGGGCACTGTAGTTTGTTCTCCAGTAGCCAATGATTCCGAGTGCTCCCTTTCTTCCTCCTGTTCGTCTTGAAGAACCACCACTTGATCTGTTCGCTCATAGAGACGCAAAACGCGATCTGCCCCGCAGGAAACCACATACTGACCACTGGGACTTACTGCAAGTGACCATACTTCTCCCATATGACCCTATTTGTAAGTAATTTCACAAAATGATAATCTCTATTATTTATGTTATGTTTTCTGACAAATCCCTTTACACTTTTTTAAATCAAATGAATAAATATCGCCCTGTCTAGCCGACTTACCGGTAATGTAATGATTTTATCGAAGGAATCTCCATCCCACTCCTTAACTTTACCGTCTTTGCCGCAGGTAAAAAAATAGTGCGTTCTAGGGACAAACTGCAGTCCGGTCACTGAATCGTCGTGGGCAAAAATGCTCTTGTGACAGTCGCCAAAGTCCAAACCCCATATTTTTACATTTCTATCGGCGGAACCGGTCGCGATGATCGCAGAGTCGGACGAAATATCCATGCATAGAACTGGTAATTTATGACCATACAGCGACAAATAAAACTGAAATCATTTCGATGGAGCACTTTCGCACATATATTATGATTATAACAGAATTACCTTGAAGGTATCAACGAAAAATATCTTGACGGTAGAATCCAACAGTGCCACAGCTAGAAATTTTTGGTTGGGAGAAATTTTTACACAGAGAACGCTATCTTCTAGTTTCAATGTTCTCGTGTGTACCAACGATAACACTTTGGCTTTACTTTCACTTTTTTCATCCACGATTAGTTCAAAATTCCAGAATTTGACAGTATTATCACCGCCCCCGGTTACACAACCCCTCTAAAAAAATACTGTATGGAGAAAAAGTACAATAAAACGTTTTTGGTTTATTACCATGTCCGGTTGCAAACATATTGACCACAATTCATTGGTGTGCGCCGTTATTTCCTCTAAGATGTCACCGGCGGCAATATCAATAATCAAAAGTTTTCCATCTTTACAACCGGCCAAAACATGCCTATCTCCGGGTACAAATATTGTAGATAGGATGTAGCTAGAACTTCTGTTTTGAGAGAATACTAATGCAAAATATATAAGCTTCGGCTTACCCAGTAACCACACTTCTTAAACAAGCCTGCGTTGGTCTATTCCATAGTTTCATGGCTTCCCCACTACCTGAAACTATGGCCAAGTTGTCGCTACTGAAAGCCACTGACCGAACTTCGCTTCTGTGACCCTGATTGAAGATGGCGCGTAAACACTTTGGCTCAAATTCCTTCATAGACGATTGTATGGTATACAATTCCAGCGCGTTATTACCAAGATTAATGGCTATGCGAAGCTCCCCTCCATTACCCAATACTAAATCCAGAGATTTTGGCTTTGAAGATAATTTAATGGGAGTAAGTCGTCTGACTTGATCTGACAAAGTTAACTGTAGGTCTTCCATATCCTCCGAAGCTTCTTCAATTTCCATTTTTTCCTGCCTGTTTAAATCGGTTACATTTGAAATGAAATCATTTAATTAACTTACTTTTGTTTCTTCCGTGCTTTTTTCAATCGCTTCTTTAGACGTACTTGAGCTTCGTCATCAGAGCAAAAGTAAAAAAGTTCAGTCTGCTGATCGCTACCGTGACAACCGATCACCTGCCCGCTGTTGTCACTATGCAAGGAAATTACACGACCTTTACCGGCGCGAAGCAGAGAGCCAACTTTATGACATTGCAAGGGATGCTAAAAATGAAAATAAGACTTTGAAACTGGTAGGTGTGCGATATATCGCTACTTACTGTAGGATCGTCACCTTCCGCTAAATCTGTCAGTTCTAATCTGGAAGCTAAATGTTCCACAGTGCTTTTATTATCAGAATCTGGGTCTTTTTTGGTCAATCTCCAAACGCGCAACTCTGCATCACCGCAGCCTGTGACTAAATAAGAGTCGTCCTTCATTAACGCCAGCGACCAAACCTATCGATGATTCAATTTATGGTCAACTACATTTAAATAATATGTGTTTTGAAGCGATATGATTTTAAATAGTGCAAAAAAATGTTGAAAATTATTAATCTTTAATTTACCTCACTTCTGTGTCCTATTAGTGTTTTAAAACAATGTTGAGTATCCAAATCCCAGAATTTAACAAACGTATCTTTGGAACTGGAAATCAAAGTATTCTCATGTTGCATGAATGCCAATTTCGTAACTGGTCCCTTGTGGCCCGACAAACGAGAAAGACCAACTTCAGCAACAGTATCCCAAACGATAATATCCGTGTCCTATTAAAAAAATGTGTTAACGAACACATGAGCATTATGCTAAATTTGGCGTGTGATACCTTGGAGCCTGATGCTAATTTGTGTCCAAAACTATCAAATACTAAGGTCGTCACTTCTGCCTTATGTCCCGAAAATATGGCAACAACTTCCGCGGATTTCAAATCGTAAATTTGAACGTTACCGTCTGCGTAACCGGCGGCCAGATGCCTCTTATTTGGGCTAGCACATATCGAGGTAACAGGTGATGTTTCTCCAGGTAGAATTTGCGCCTAGATCACAGAAAAAATGTATCAAATACTAGATGCATACATATTTAAGAAACCGTTCAAATTATTCATTGTAAATGCTTTAGACATTGTTTTATTGATGTTTATTTAAATATTTGGTTTCTTTAAGTGAATAAAACGCGACTAAAACACGAATGTATTAAGTTTTATCTATGAGCCCAAGTTTAATTCGTATTTAATTAAAAAAGAAAACAATATTTTTCAAACATCAACAAGGATACTCTCTGTATCTTCTTTGGAAAGTTTGATTAATTCCATTCCTATTGAGTAGCATTTTCTTCGCCAGTAGCTTCTTCCACACATCTAGATTTTTAGTTATACCTTTTTTTTTCTTAATGAAAGACACTCAGTAGGAATGGAATCAACAAGGATGTTCAAACTTAATGAGAATTGGAATGTCATGAAATAAAGCCAATGATATTTCTTTAGTTAATACATGAATAAAATGCGGGTTGCTACAATGCTAAAGATTGAATAAAACGATAATTATAGGGTGACGGTGGATTAAATAAGTTAAAAATTCATTTATTTAACTGCTTAAAAACACTTTTTTAATATAATTTAAATGGTATTAAAACATCTCTGCTGTATGTATTTTAATGTAATAACCATGTACTGAACAGCATGTCTACGATTTACAGAAATACATATTTCTAAGTGCAACTTATTCACAAAGAGCTAACTAAGCCTTTTATAATGTGAAGGCTCTACAAGCACAAAATAATGAATGAGTATCCAATAGACACAAAACAATAAAATATTTAGATTTTTCAAATTAGACGCCTTATTACATCCAGTCTTTATAAAAAAGGTTCGAAATGACAAAAATAAACTTGAGATTGCAATTAGGATTCGCCTGTGATTGATCAATAATTTAGTTATGCGCTCTTTTCTTAAATAGCTCGATAAAAGACTTACCGTTTCTCCCAGTCTCATATCCCAAATGATTATATGTTCACATGCTCCCGCAGCTAGGTATCTTCCTTCCTGGCCCTCCAAAGTAACAAATACAACATTGCAACCTTGACTAGCGATAATGTTGAAATTTCCTGCGGGCGTATACCGCAGATATTGCTTTGTTAATCCCATTTATTTGCCTAGTCTGTTATTAAAATAACATAATTGGTTATAACATCACACAACCCAAAGGCAAACATAACCAAACTTAATGTTAAAACATTTTTAGGTTAAAGAAAACACATGTCAAATTCACATTAGCGAAATGACCTACTCATTGACCATAGAGCATTGAAGTCCATAGAGTCGTTGGCTTTAAATTTCAATTAGAAAAATAACTAACGGCCGATTTCATAATCGCAAGCTAAAAGTTACTTTAACTAAAGTGCACTTTAAGCTAAAATTAACTTTAAATTTTCTGGCAATTTCATAATCAGATTTTAACTAAAGCGGACTTTAGCAAATCTAAAGTTAGGTTGGTACTGCTGTTTCTGTCAAATACAAAGAATTTATATGATTCAGAGGTTATCTATGCACGAACCAAATAATCGAGCGAGCATTAGAGGTTACAAATATTTTGCCTTTGAAATTCACCTGGTTGACGTGTTGTGATTTACTAAATTTTTAAATTAAAAGAGTTTGAAATGAGTACCCCATCGAAGAAAAGTCGCAGTAGTAATTTTACCAAAGAGGAGGAGTTGTTATTACTTTCAGAAATTAACATTTTTAAAAACGTTATTGAATGTAAAACAACAAACAAAATTAGTTGGACTGAAAAGGTAAAATATTTGGTTAATATATATATCATAAAGTTTACGTTGTAATAATCGTAGGAAAATGCATGGAAGGCCATTTTGGAATCCTTTAGTGCGAAGAACTATGCAGCCAGAACTGTAGACCAAATTAAGGCAAAGTACATAAATTTGAAAACAAGAGCTCGGAAAGAGGTGGCAAAGGTTAGAGGGTCGTATAAGGGAACTGGTGGTGGTCCACCAGTAGGAAATTTAGATAGTTCATGTGAGGCTGTATTGGACATGTTAAATATAAAAACAGTTGTTGGTCTACAATCTCGCTTTGATAGCGATGCTGATGTTAATATGGTATTGTATTAATTTTTAAAGTTGTTTTGAAGTTGTAATATCGTTTCATTCTAGGATACACATAACAAAGTGAATTATCCCATCCCTGGTGATGAAGAGGACAAAATTGTAATGTGATACTAATATTTATTGTATAGGTTTTAATCTAAAAATATTTCAGGTTTCACCAAATGAAACAATAACTTCACATGAAGTATTTGATAATGAAATCGTATATCTAGCGTCAAATCCAGTGCTGGGTTCGACACCACTAGAAAATTGTGTTGAGAAGGTTAGTTCAATTTCTTTTCTTATTTAATTTAAAATTATTATGATACCTATTTTTTTTAGGAATCTAGTAAAGACTGGAGCAATTATGTTCCAAGCAAGTTAAAAGCGAGGGGAAGTAGTAAATTAAGGCCCAAAGTTTTAAATCCTGCTATCGAGGCAAAGCAGGCTTACTATAAAAGAAAACTGCAAATTTTAAATAAGCAAGAAGAACGTGAGGTGGCCAAAGAAGAAAGAGAAGTACTAAAATATGAGAGGGATAGCAGGGAACAAGAATTGAGAATGAAATTATTAGAATTAGACTATGAAATTAAAAAAAAACAACTGTAGATTGTAGATATTCTTTGTATTTTCTATAAATTGTGTGACCAATATATTTATAATCTTGAAAAATGTTGTCTTATTATTAATTCGCGAAAGTGACGTGCATTGTTGCAATTTTCTTCAACCAAAAGATTTTCATAGTTATCTTCCAAATTTACACCATCCTCAGGATATACGTCATTCATTTCTAAGGCAATGTTGTGAAGGACAGCTGTTGCTACAATTATATTCATGACTACATTTAACTGTACCCTCATACCATATCTTAAAATTGGAAAACGACGCTTCCATACTCCATATTGCCTTTCCACAACATTTCGTGTTCTTATAATAGATTCATTATACAAGTTTTCAGCTTCAGTTCTGGTTTCATGTAATTTAGTCATTAAATAAGGCTGCAATGCATATCCGCTATCCCCAATAATTAAAAAATTTCCAAAATGTCCATCCTCAAATTTTCTTTTTAAGCTGCAATTATTAAAAACTGTCTGGTCATGGACAGAACCTGGCCATCTAGCAACGATATTTGTAATTTTTAAATTTGCATCGCTAACTGTCTGTACATTTAAGGCAAAAAATCCTTTCCTTGAGCGATATATTTCAGCATCAGCTCCTCCAGGAGAATCAATCTTAATGAGGGTACAATCGATTGCTCCTATAACCCTCGGAAATCTAGCAATTCTATAAAATTCCTCTGATGTTTTTTCCATTTCAGCCCTATTATTGCACATTTTTATGTAGCGAGGACTTAAAGAGGCAATAGCTTCTGAAACCTTCTTAATAATTCTGGAAGCCGACGCCGTTGAAATGCCCATAAAGTCAGCTACAGCAATTTGCATATTGCCTGATGCATAGAACCTTAGAGTCAATAGTAGTTGATGCAGGGGTTGGATAGCCCCGCCTCTGTAATAAGTTTACAATCATTAAAAATTTCATATTATCTTGTATAATGTATTATACCTATTCGTTGGCAGTTTAATTAAATGTTCAATTTGTTGCAATAAAGACTGAACAGTATTTTTCGTTAAACGAAATCGTTCAAAAAAGCTTACATCATCGTAATCGACGAAATAATCTTTTCTATTGTTATATATTTTTGGTCTTCGTAAGTAGATATACACTTCATCGTCGGATGAACTGGAGCTCGAAGAGGAAAACATAATATTTTATAACAGAATCACTCGCTCTTAATAACAGGAGAGGTTAAACTATAAGGTTATGTTTATACTTAAAGTCCATTTTAAAATTTAAAATGGACAATTCCTTCTTTTAAGTTAAAGTCGACTTTAAAGCTTAAAAATTGTTTATGAAATTAGATTTGACAGTTAAAATGGACTTTAAAGTTAAAGTTCACTTTAAATCCATTATGAAATCGGCTGTAAGAGCTTTGACGGACTCTGAATATATTGAACAAAGCTAAAATATAAGTTAAAATTTTAGAAATAAGAAATACAGTGTTAAGTTTTGCTTTAAAAATCTTCCCTCACTTAATAGTATTATTTTAACTACGTACATCTAGAGCTAAAAGAACTTTCCTTTTAGGTTAAGATGCACGTAGTTAAAATAACATTGTGCAAGTATTCCCAGTCGACCACGCAGTTTATCTATTTGATAAAGAGATAAGGAAAAAAAGAGTTAAAAATTTGTTTTAATATCATTTTACGTCATCCTATAAAAACTTTAATAAATAAAAGCAAATATGATAAATTTTAGAAAGAGGTTTAATCAGTTTTTAGAAAATTAACAACCAACATTTCTGAACCGGAATAAAATACAAATTTTATAGGAAAAAATAAAAATTAAAAGAAATTTCACAAAATAAATTAAAAATTTGTACAAATAAAAAGAAATTAGACAGTCTTGGAGGTTGCTGATAGACGGGAAAACTTAAACCAATAAAATAATCAAAATTTTGATAATTTTGGGAAAAAATTAAAAGTATCAATTTCAAATCAAAATGTTGAGGTCATCGACATGAAAAACGTATTTTACAGTAAAATTATCCCCAGTAATATGTATTTGTTTTTCACAGAAAGTCTAAAAAGATAACAAAAATTTAAATAGTGTACGATTTGTGTTCAACTTGTTGACGGCATTGCATTGCAAACAAGTCCGTCATACAAACCACGGTATTGCAAGCAAAATCAATAAAACCATTATTTAAAAGCATTCACTTTTATTAATAGTATCCAAAATTTGTTTCCAAATACAAAATATTTTTTCTTATTAACTATTTACAAGTGTTAACTTACATGTACTTTACTTAAAAAAATAATCGTCTTATATATAAGAACATGGCAGTTAATGGCCTTAATGAGATCGGTGACCTCTAACTTCTCTCCTCTTTTATTAAATATAAATAAATGGGTAAAATTTTTAACACGACATAAATATCTTTACAATTTTAATAATATTTACAATTATTAAAGCCATTTCTAAGTAATCTATATATTGCTTCAAATTACAGTCGAATTGTCTTACATTTGAATCACTATTTTCTAAGGTTATATCACAATTTACATTTTTACATGCTATTTGAACTTTACTGTATCATTTGTAAATATCGATTTTCTTCTAACAACGAACTAAGAGATGACGTCATATCGTTCACCACCATATTGGTACCTGTATCGTTGCACTTTCCGTTTATTAAAGGATGTGTTGTGCTACTGACAGTTTCTGAATTGTTCGCCCAAGACTGGCAGTTCTGCACATACTCCAGAGTGCGCTGATACACATCCTGTCGCATTCCCACAGGTTGATTGTTGCTCAAGGGTGGCTGCTGGTTCGGTAGTCCAGGTGACATCTGCGACTGGCTGATATCCTTACATTGAATTTCACCGTTGCACTGTTGGTAATGTTTATTGGGAGTTTGCTGGAGCTTTTGATACACATTGGCCTTTTGACAGTTGCAATTACCGCAATTTACCATGTGACCATTTTGATTGGACACGCACTGGGCGGTGTAAGGAGGTTTGTAGCAATTTTGGCCATAATGTGAACACGGTCGGGCCATTTGTGCCTAAAAGTTATATTCAACATTAGAAAAGACAAAGTGACATATTTATTTAACCCCTTTTTTTTGGAATTGAAAAATATGATCCACTTTAATTTTAAAAGTTAGTAAAACAATTAGATGAGAAGAAAGTAAAATGTAGGGAAATCAGTTTGACTAGGAGAATTCAACTCGGAAAGCAAGAGAATTTTTCTATTAAAATTTCTAAAAGTAAAAGGGACCATTCACGTTGAGACGTCGGAGAACCATATGACCAAGGACATGTTGGTAATCCGTTGAATATTTCATCGAATCTTACGACACGATCGCAACCCCCATAAATATTGCACATACTTTGCAGCATCGTCCGTGCGACCGTATAGCAACGCATGTGTGTTAATGGAACTGTCGTCGCGACAGTTCGATCGACGGTTCCTAAGACACTCCCAACGTGAATGGGCCCCTTAACTAATTTTCCAACAGAATAGGTGCATCTAGAGGGTGGTACATATTTTGAAAACATAACTGTACTTACTTGCTGAGGATGATTGATCATCTCAGGTGGAGCGGGCGTCGCCATTGCGGGCGACGATAGGGGTTCGTTCATGTTGGGTACGCAATTATACCCCGCCGTTCTAATTTGTTGTTGTTGTTGAGGGTACGATCTATTGCACTGGTAGCCGTTCGCCGGTTGTTTGGGTTGACAAACGACGTTTTGTGCGTATCCGCTTTGCGGACAAATCGGATAATTCGTATGATTTAGACACTGAGCGGTTTGATTTATGGGAATGTTATAGTTGGGATTGCACGAATTTGTATATTCGTTTCCGTTACGTTGATGGCACATGTGATCCTGAGCCGGGGGTTGCTGCATTATGTTCCCAGTTTGACAGTTGTCCCAGTTCCCGAGGTGTTGCTTGTAGCACATACCGTGATTGGAAGGGCGGCTGTTGTAGCAATTTTGTCCCATTTGCATCATGTGGTTCTGCTGGGGTGGCATACTGCAATTTTGGTTAGTTATTTGGGAGTTTGGACTTATCATCGGATGGGACGACGATTGCATCTGATTAGCGGGCGACATCATATGGCACCTGCCCTGTATCAATTGGTTAGTGTTAGGAGACATCATCATAGGCGCCGGCGATACCACAGGATTAAAGTTAGAGGCGGGCGATGGTAGGACTTGGTTGAAGTTGCCAGGTACCGGAGAAGGCATGATTTGATTAGCTGTCGGCGAAGGCATCATATGATTAGCCGACGGCGACGCCATCATGTGATGATTTATGGGAGCGGGGCTCGGGAGCATCTGATTGAGATTGTTCGAAGGCGATGCTAACATCGGATTGATTCCCGGCGAAGGCACTATGGTCGGGGGTGACATAACATTCGCGCTCTGTGGCGATGGTAATATTCGGTTCAGACCCGGAGACGGGGGTAAAATGTTACTAAAATTCGTTTGCCCGGGACTGTCGAGAGGTTTTTGAGCGTTCGATGCGTCGGACCAGCTCATATTGGTGTAATCGCCGTTTTGATTATCGGTTACTTGATTGATAAAATGCACCATTTCGTCAGGTATTACGAGTTTGTTTTCCACCATTTCTCCTTCTCCCACTTCGTCGAGAATGACCGCTTGATTGGGATGGAGTTCGGTCAAATTGACCGATCCTTTTAAAGGTGATAGCGTCACGGATGCCGGTCTCGGTGGAGGACTTTTTCTGTCCGTCAACGTATGACAAGGTTCCGACATTCTTCTAACGTCGGAATTCGTCGTTGTGCTGGCAGATACGTTTTCGGCGACCAAGCCGTTCAACCACGTTTGTTGGAGTGCAGTCTGTTGCAGCGATGTAGTCTGGGTCTACAACAGAAAAATAATAAAAATAATAATGTGTGTCTCAGCGACAGCAGCGAACGTGGACACTATTTCAAGTAATTTCCTCTTCTTACCTGAAGAATTAAATTGTTGTTATTCGATTTGGAGTTTTGTAGCCGCTGCAATTGCCCCGCAAGTAGATGCGAAGGTGGCGGAGGTGGTATGCAAGTTCCTCCCGTCGTGGCCGTCGATAACTGGCTCGATCTTCTAGAACTACCGACCGATATGGGATCGTATAACGAGCTCGGACCGACGCCTGGTCTCATACTCGAAGCCTAAAATAAGTATTTTGTTATAAAATACTTCGGTCAGTGTATTAATGTTTATGCACAACTCACCTGCGAAGCCAAACTGCTTTTCCTGCTCATATCGGCACTTCTCATGCTGCCATAGTACGAACTAACAGTTGAAGCGCTGTCTCTCCTGATTTGCTGCTGGGTATTTCCGAGAGGGTGAAGTCGTTGTTGAATATCAGTGAGCTGCGTCTTAGTTTGCGTCTGTCCCGGCGCACTCTCCACTTTAAGATCGGTAATCCTTCGATTAAGATCAGTTATGCCCACGTTCTTTCTCTGCCCGTGTCCTGGAGACATCGTCGGAATACTCGATAGGGGTTTGGTCTGCAAACGTGGTTTCATCCTCGTTCTGGGACTTCTTTCGCTTACTGCCACCCCTCCGCTTCCTCTATCAGAGCCTATGCCGACCATAGCTCGAAGAACCACCGGCAGATCGTCAATCTGGAAAACAAAATTCAGTTTCCTTTTTCACAATTGGTTCTAGATTTCTACCTCCAAATCTTCCGCTTCGTAAGGCCAAGCGGGATCATCGGCCGGCCCAGTCCTTTGCATCGCGGGAGTTATATCACCGGAATAATCGTCGTTACATCCTCCGGTTAATTGGGTAACGCCCAAAGGACTTCCTTGCTGTTGTTGACCGGGAGAATTAACGTCGGACTGAAAAATTCTCATTTATAAATCGATAAAACTCGTAGAGATTGTTAATTACCTCGGATTTTATGCTAGGGCTGCTAAGACTAGCTGTTTTGTGACTCTGCAAGTCTTCGCTGCGTGGACTGGAATCGAGACCGGCAGGACCGTCGTCGTTGGATCCGTCAGTACCTTTGTGTTTTTTGTTGGCGTAGAATTCGGCTCCGTGTACCGTCTTGACGTGCTTTCGGAGAGAACTGGGGTCCGTATAACGTTTTGTACAGCCAGGTGCTTTACATACGTAAGGTTTCTAAAACAAACGAAAATATAACGCTGACGATAACGCTCCTCTAAAAAAGATACCTACCCCAACATCACTTCCATGCAACGCATAAAAGCAAAAAGATTTCGTTACGTGAAAAGAGAGTTCCGATTAAATAAAAATCTCACCTCGTTACTGTGCGTCCTATTTTGATGTTTGGCCCTATCGGAAGCGTTACTAAACGCCTTAGAGCAACCGGGGTATTCGCACGTGTAAGGTTTTTCCCCCGTATGAGATCTGAGGTGCGTCTTCAAGTTTTCCAGTCTCGAATACGCCTTCACACAGCCTTCAAACTGCAATAAAGCGATTATAAGAAATTTTCGAACGATGTGGAAAAGACAAAGCGCCACTCACGGTACATTTATGGGGTTTCTCGCCCGTATGCCTCCTCATATGTACAACTAGCATGTATTGGGCCTTAAAGGGTTTTTCTGCCCTCGAACATCCCTCCCATCGGCATACAAACGACTTTTTGTTCGCATGTATATGGCCGTTGTTTATATGCTGCGAATAAAAACCAAACTTTAAACTACTTTTAAATTGAAATTAGTAAAGGCTATAGATGTTGAAAAAAGTTACCAATTTTGGTTTTTGGTAAAGCCCAGATAACCGCGATTAAATACAAATGCTGCCGATTAAAACTAATTTCGATAGAATTATTTGATGATAGAATTACAGGAAGATGAAAACGACAAACCTTGACCAATTCATCCTGCGTTTGGAATTCTACCCCACAGTCCTTCCAATGGCAGTTAGTTTCGATGAAATCTCCCGGTTCGTCTTTGAGATCAGCGGGATCGTTTTGACTTTCAGCAGTCGAGCCACATTGCGGGGCATTCTGTAGCGGTTCCTTTTTTACCTTAATTTTTCTACCTCCTCCCGTACTGTCTGCGTCTAATTGAGTCAGCGTAGTGCTATCGGCCTTTTTTCTATCTGGTAATACCTGCAAAGACAATAATTTTTTTTTTTCAAATAACCGTGAAAACTGCAATACTGGCAACACATATTTGAAATGCTTTCGTCATTTTTAACCCTTAATTTTGAACTTGTAATACTTGTTGGTACATTTAGGCCAGGGATCACTTGAGACAAAAATCGACCTACTTGCGCCTAAGCACTGAACCGAACAGTACACCTTATGATTAAGTCCAAAAAAGTTTACTTCTTTACCACATTGGCAACTGCCAATGGTGTAAATCTTCTTTGGACATTAGCTACCTGCCTACTTTCGAAAATAAAAAATGTAATTTTATGTTGTTCAAATATTAAAATGAGATTGGTAATTTTAATTCTAACAAAAGGCGCAAGTGATCCAGTCGGTAGGAGGATAAAATATGTTAGGCGCGAATGAGTCGATTTTTAGCTGGGGTGCGAGCGGTTCGTACTCTTTCTTTAAGATACTGTAAACATATATGAGTCTAAAATACAAAAGAATTAAATTTTAGAAATCGATATCAGATCAGAATTCTGTTGTTGAATCCGCTTCGTTCTCACCTTACGCACGATTACGTTTAATTTAAAAAGTTTTCAAGGGTATTAAAAAAGTATTTAATAACATCACATCTCATTATTTTCGATGCAACTCTTCGACACAATGAACCTGCGTGATCTTTACGAAAACCTTCTAGTGCGTTAAAAAAAAGCGTAAAATTCAACGATTCACTGGTTCCCGCACAAAAAACCCGCCCGATTGTTACGAAGTGATCCGAGCATTTTTAAACGTAATCATTCACCATGACTTACCTCAGTCTTAGCGTTATGCGATGCCGAAATGTGCAACGGATGGTGACCCAACGAGTACATGGGATGAGGAGGCGGCGCGGTCGGAGGCAAGGGCAGAAGCGAACCAGCACTTCTCATCAAGTGAGCTTGGATCTGTTGAAGATGCATGCCGGGGTGCATGCTGAGCGCCGGACTCAGCGCGCCCGCAGACAAATGTCCGTAGGAGCCGCTGGCGCTCGACGATCTCGAGCCGTTTACGATCGACGCCAGGGAATTTGGGGAGAAACGGATCATCGAATTGATGTCGAACGAGTCCGAGTAAGGGGAGGAGGAGAGGGCGCGTTTTCTAGACTGCCTGATGCTACCGGGCCGAGGACTGTTTAATCTCGAACCTAAAATAGAATTATCGAATGTTAGTAAAACGACTTTGATATTAACGAGTCGTAGTTTCATTTTTATTAAAATTAAATTCTCTTTTAAAATGTTTACTAAGAAAATGGGCACAAATGTAATACGTACCATCTAAGCTGAAAGGAAATTCGGAACTAGCCAAAGTGGACGAAGGGTGCAATTCGGTAAGTCCGCGTGCGCTGAGGTATTCTGGTGATAGACCCAATCCTGAAAATAAAGCAAGTATAATTTAATGAAACTCGGTTCGATATAAAGTAGCCTTACCGCGGTTCAATAACAAATATTTACAGTTCAATTTTAGATTAAATCTCTTAGATACTTGAATATATCATATTAATAGTGGGCTTTTAATATATCTAATAAAACGGCTCAACATTCTCTCAGCGTGACACCAAACTCGGTTAACTATAACATTAAATCGAAGATTTATTTCTATATGAGGCAATTTCCATTCTGGTCCACTATAAAATGTACGGTCATTTACATCGTAATAAGCCCCAGTAATGTAAATAATATTGATGTATTCTTAAAAAATATGTATTAAAAATTTTGATGAGCAAAATTCAAAAACTAATATCAAGCGACCGTAATTTATTTAGTAGTTTCAAAAGCTTTTCTTATTTTGCTTTATCCAGAATGTCTCAATCATAATGTTATTAATTTTAAAAGAAGTTAGAGAAAACTGGGTTTGGTATGAATACGTCCAAAAAAACTCTAAAGAAATATTTATAAATCATGTTTTAAACCACTTTTTGGGCTGTCAATGTCAGACAGGTTAATTATTTTTGTAAGATTTACGTTTATTTAATTTTTGGATTATCTGTTTTACACTTTTCGTCAGTCTGGTTAATAAATGAAATCAAAAATGTAAAATAGATGCAATTATTTTCATATTAGTTTCAAATGTATGGAAATACAAATTTAATTATTATGTGGCGAAATATGATAATAAAGATTTGCTCCAAATTAATTAGTGACATTTCGCCCTGGCCACACGCTGGGAGGGTGATAAACATCTATTGACTTATGAAGTTCTAAACCATTTACGATCAACAACTCCACGTTTGGGAGGGTTGAATTACCTCTTTTCTAAAAGGTCGAACAATTTAATTTTCATTCGATATTCTGCCTTTACTAAGTCTTCTAGAAACGTGGGTAAAATTAATAACATTATGACTGAGACACTCTGTATAACGAGAAAGGACGCAAAAATTCCCCACGCCCAATGAACTTCATCCGGCGAGCAACGTCAACGACTAAAATCCATTAATTACGAACTAACGCGCGCATGCTAAATTAACTTGCTACTCCAACTAATCCGTCAACCGAGTTTTCTACGTCTTTTTATGACGAATAAGTACCGACGCTGTCGCCGTTTCCTCTCCTTTATGAATACGTAGACGTAGAAATTTTGACGGACTCGATTCGTTGTTGAAGGAAGCGCCGGTTTCTCGGTAAATCGAGCGATGGGTCGCTTTTTTAGAACGTCCTCCTCAGTTGTCGGCAAAATGTATAATTATTACTTCTGTTCTGTCTATATTTATTTCGCGTCTGGCGCCGCTACGTTATAAAGCCATAAGTATAATTTCTCGGGCGCAAAAAGGCTTCGCGTTAAAAATTACTGCCACGTACGAGAGAGCTCGTTATAATAACATTACAGGGATAGTGCCCAAAGCAAACAAACGTTTAACCAAATTTATCATAATCTCACATCAAAAGCTCGGCACTGCACTGGCAGAATTGTGCCTCCATCATCCTAAGGTTCTTTATTCTTAATTAACAGTCCTTCGTAGATTTGCGTATAAATAATTAAAGCCTTCCTTTAGTATTTAAAAGACTATCTGAAATTCACAACCTGCAGATTGTGATAAATATAATTTAAAAAAAATGTGACTAACAAAAAAAAAAAAATAATTCTATCCGGCGAAAAATTACGCTAACATTCAAGTGACAGGCTAGGAAATTGACCATCATACTACCGAAGAACCGAAATTGATTACTTCTATATGTTAAACTAAAAATATAGTATCTTGGTCATAATATCATTAATTTTAAGAGAAGATATTTAAAAATGAATATGATAAAAATACGTGAATAAAAATTTGATTTTTCAGGCGGCAGTAATTAGATCAAATAATAGAAATATTGGACCCCCTTCAAGGCGTAAAATTGTTGATGACTAAAAAACGTCGCATCCCCAAAATATTTTTGACTTTTAAATATCTAAAGGACATCCACATTTTTGGAGTTTCATTCCACGGGACCCCATGTTTTCCAGGGACTAATACAGCTGTACCCGTGTTGCCCGGGCCTGCCGGTAACATTAGCGGCGTTAAAGGGCCAAACCGCGTAATTAGTCCAAGTTTTGCGCTAGAACTAGAACCGACGAGTTATTTGAATGAGACCGAAGGTGGAAGGCAGCCAGAGAACATCAAAAGGAATATTTATATTGTTGCGCTGACCACTTCACAAGGTTTCGAACTGAAGCTTTTACAATCGTCCATAAAAACGCCAGCTGCCTTGAAAGATTTAACTTTATGGTGGCGTTGGAAACTATTGTGTGCATCTGGTGATGACGGGCGCAAGCTATTTTAGTTCACTTTTATTCTCTACAGCATTTTGCGGTCCATAGTACTGCAAACAACCAGCGCTACGAAATTTTATCAATTCTATGAGAATGAAGTTTAACTCGTTGAGGATCTTAATTACTAGGAAAGGAATATTCCTGAAATTGCAACAGTTTCTCTTGGGGATACTATTTTCTTTCTGAGTCAAGAAAATTGGTCGATCGTCAACCAAATTCGAATAATTAATCTAGTAATTTAGCTCAATTTTATTAAAAAATTAGTGTTGGTTTAGTCGTTTCGATTAAATGCGTTTTTTTATATAACATCGAGGTAATTATTTTAACAATTAATCTGCCGCAAATTACTTTTTTACAAATGAATTATATTATAAAAAAACGCACAAGTAACTTGCATAGGTATACATAATTATTGCGTGTAGATGCCAATCAAGTTCTAACCGTTTTTTGCTTATTTTAATCAACATTCTATTCTGTCTCAGGAAAAGTGCTTAACAGAAAGATAATGAGCAAAGCTGCTGAAATTGCTACGGCGCAATTCCTAATTATCCACGTTTAAAAGCTTATGGAGAAGCACCTTATTTGGAGCAAAAAAAGTCACTTAGCGCGTACGATTACAATACCAAGGATGAGATTTGCATAATCGAAAGTAAAAAATATGCGAAATGACAAACTTTTTATGCTATGCCGATAATTATGTCAGTTTATTGGATAAAACGTGTCTTCTTCAATGAAACGCTTAAACTAAGAAGATACGAGACTAGGAATTGTTCAAGATTTCCCGCGAAGTAACCGGAGCATAGGGGCTGTCGATTTGAAGATTAGTTCTAAATATAAAACGAGTCTATTCATAATGAGTGGAACAATAAAACACCCGGATAAAAACACCCCGGCATCCGGTTTTGTAGGCGTTAATGTCGAGCTGTCATAACACTCGGTGTTTACATTTAAATTAATGTAATCTGGATAGATTTTTATAAACAACACGCATCATCGCCTCCGAAGGAAATCCGAACGTATTAGTTGGTTCGATTAAATAAAATCGCCGAGCAGACTATCAGGAGGATAAAAAGCCCCACGGACGTGTTTCTTTTTAAGGATTTGATTACCTCACGGTAATGATTTATTTTCGCAGATGATTTGTTTATTTGTTAGCGGGAATATTGAATCTCCGCATTTATTTTTAAACGGGACATTGTTTGTTTTCACAATTATCCACATAACTGACTCGGTTGGGTTGTAACAAGTCTCGTGACAGCGAGAATTAATTGAAGAACATCACATAAACAGAGGTTAATGCATCATTTGAATGATAAAGCAAATATTTATTTGATATGGTTTCATAATTTTGGCTGAAGCGAGTAAAATCTATCCGCTGTAATGGACGGAAGATGCAAACAAAACAAAGATATGTACCCAAGATGAATACGAGGTTTCATAACATAAAGCTTATAATTCTTACGTAAATTTTGCGGAAGTTTGCTTTTATCCTGA
Organism: Dastarcus helophoroides; assembly: GCA_028583605.1. Classification (NCBI taxonomy): domain Eukaryota; kingdom Metazoa; phylum Arthropoda; class Insecta; order Coleoptera; family Bothrideridae; genus Dastarcus; species Dastarcus helophoroides. Next base: position 41,531,641 of record CM053331.1, on the reverse strand, counting down.
AACATCGAAAGTTTACAACATTCCAAAATGTTTCACAGTCAGGACATGATAAGAGGTCTACATGATATTTTGGATTATAAAGTAAAAATCAGACTACAACTTTAGTTACAATTATCATAGGTTTTCATCAAAAATGTTCTAGTAATTAAAAATTGAGGACCTATTTAACTTTGTTTGAACTTATTTTTATGAATCACTCCTAAGGTAACAATAATAGAGGTTGCCCAATTCAGATGGTCAACTTCGACAAATCTTGAAAATAATAAACATAGCGCAGTGTATTTGTGTTGAGACAAGTCAAGGAATTCCTGCAGCAATATAAACTGCGCTGATTACAGTGGAAGTAGCCTTTTCTATGCCTCCTCCATAGTCACAATGCGTTTTTCGAATAACTCTCAATTTTCGATTAATGCCACGCTCGAATTGATCGAACCCCGTACAACGTCAGGTTTTGGGTTGTTCCTGAGAGTTAAACTCATGAATGCGAGTAGAAATTCCCGATGATTTACTTAATGAACCGTTGGCCTATCTATTTTTATCTTATAATGTTCGATGCGTTGGCAACCTCGTGTTGTTAAATTTAAAACATCCGATCTCTAACTCTGTTAGAGACATACAAATGTAACCGTATTTTAGCGAAGAAAGAATCTTCGTGCACAGAAAATCGAATTTACCACAAGCAGACTTCATAATAAACCTCTACTGTATATCTACACTCCTATACACCAACACATTTCACAGTTTAAAAAATAAATACGTGTCAACAATTAGTTAAAATAAAATAGGGGGTGGCATAAATACCAGTACATACAAAATTAAAACGAAATTTCGGGTTCAAATTCAAAATTTCGGGAAAATTTTGACTTGATCTTGGATTTTTACTTTTTTTGCTACATTAAAAAACTGAAAATTTGTGAATTAATGGAGATGTACAAACACTTTAATTGTAGTTTCGAAGTTGCAAGTTTCAAGTTATTAGACTTCATCTTAAAATTTTAATTTTGTAGAGATTACAGCTTAAATTGGACTAAATTTTCAAAAAAGAATCAGATGTTCTGGGACAAAGAACAATTTTTAAAATACAAGTCTTATGGTTTATTTAAATATGAATTTTTTTCTTTAAAATTTCGGCTTAAATTTCGAAATTTAGATTTTCTTTTTAAAGATTTTAACTTGTTTATTAAATATTCTTTGTATTTTCAAAAATTGAAATACAAATCTTGTCCCCTGAAACCAAGAAAGATTAAAAAGCACAACAGAGGTTGCTCTAACGCGTTTCGATAGCCAAGCTATCACCTTTAGAGAGATATTCAAAGATTTGTAATTCAGTTTTTGAAGATAACCAAGAACCAGTCCGTTCCACCAAAATTATGTCTTTGTATCTTCTTTGCAAAGTAGTATTATTGTCATTCATGATTTATTAGCTTCATCTTCATCAGTTACTCCTTCCACAATGTTCGATTTTCAGTTACGTTCCTATAAGGATTGGCAATCTATTATAGATTGCCCCAAGCTACGATTGCGTTTTGTTTCTCGAAATTTCTATTTTATGCGTCAATTTCGACTGATTTTCTCTAATTTTCAAAATACTAGTAATTTCGAACTACTCGAAATTTATTATTAACTTTCGACTATAAATTTTTCCGAAAATTTAAAAACTTTTTTCTCGTTATGTGTTTAGATTTTCAACTTGGAAAGTTCGAGAATCTTTGTCATAAATTTTGATTTCACCTTAAAAATGTCTGAAACATTTTTTTTATATTTGAAAATTATACTTCTTCCTTAAATTTCAAATCTCGAAATATCTTAATAAATTTAAAGTTTTTCCCAAATGAACTTAAAGAATTTTTTCCAATTTTCGAATTCTTTCCAAAAATGTTAATTTATGATGATTTTTTTAAAATTTTTTAATATTTTCTTTTTTAAACCAAAATTTAGATTTTTTTAATTTGCTTTAATCTTAAAATTGCGAATTTGAAGTCAAAATTTGTACAATCGCGATATAAACTTACAAAAGTTACCTTTTAAATTAAGTAGTTTTATTTTGTAACCCTTAAAGAAAAAATTGTACTTTTTGAATGCATTATAATCAAAAGTAGAACTGTAATTTATTGATTTAAAATGATTTGAGTATAAAATCTTTAAAAAAATCGTCTTTTGAGCTTCTTTCCCGATCAATTTATTTACAAAAATTACGACACTAATGGCAACTCTCTCGGGACAACTTGTTCTGTATGTATGTGTATTTGTACTCACCGTGTATAGAATTGGACGTGGAATGCTGAAGTGAATAAAGGTACTCCATGTGGGGTGGTAAACGATAAGCTGGGTGAAGTTCTCTCCCTAGAAGCTGAAATCCGTTTCCAGGGGAGCCCACTCTGCAACAATTCCAGAATTTTTACAAATCGATCATTTTTAAACTTGATTACATTACTAAGCGACCTCGCGTCTAATTATGTCATATTTCAAAATAAAATAATTTCTAATTTGATATTAATAGAATAAAAGATTCAAAGGTTCGCGCTCCTTATTCCAGCTAGAATTGCAGGTGGCGTGCAATTCTATATCAGCTATAAATATTGCGAATTGGTTTTTCTTTTATATGTATTGTAATATATATTCCATTTAAATTGTTAACACAGTTGAGTTCTTAGAAGTGAAAGGTTGAGTTTTACTGGAATAAAAATAACTTAAAAGATAATCATAAAAATACTTCACATTTTAGTAAAAATTTCACTGAATCCATTTAGCAGTTTCGGAGATTAACCCGGACGAAAGATCAGTCGACAGATAGACAGACACTTTGAGTCTTTAATTTTATTAATATAGATTATATACATGGAATACGTAGTCGTAGAATTTTAATTAAGTATATTGACAATAAAAATAAATAACAACATCAGAGTCTAGCCAATTTACTGATAGAAGTACTGATATCGATTGCAGGCTATTTTTTCTTTATTTCTTAAGATAAAATCTTGAAACTTGTTACATATACTTGTGAAACATCAATTTTTGACATGAAAATAATGTTCCCACCGCCAGTGTTATCAAAAATGATGTAAACTTTGGATTTTTAAATATAGAACCACGTATTATTATTGCATTTTTGAAGCATATTTTACCCTTCCCTAATTAATTTTAACCAACCACATTAACTTACAAAAAATAGTCACGTAAAAAAAAAATTTTTTTTATCATATGGCACAGTTAACAAAAATGGTTTTTATGTCAAGCGCCATACAATAAACCAGGAAAACAGTACAAAATAATGGCGAATCTACTTTTGTCATAAAAATTGTGACGTTGCCATGTTAATTTACATAATTTCTTAGAACCATCTCATTCCCACGGAATTCGAGCGAGCGCATCATGTAGGTGATAATCCGGTTATCGAAGAGGTGAAAGGTGAACGCATAAGAACAACTTACACTTGTTAGTTGACACTTTGTCATTTATTGCCCACATTGCTGGCGTGGGCGTTTTGATCTGATTTTATTAGCGAGTATGTTCGTCCATTTATCGGAATGGCGCAACGGGTTTCTCGAATTTCATTCCAGGTACTAGTGTCGATGGTGTAAAACGACGGGTGCTATTAAACTATGAACTCCATTAGGAGAGATTCGGATGCAATCAGACTATTATTTCTCTCTTTCTGTTCATGAAAGAGCCAGAAGCTGAATCTGGGTCTTTGTCGCCTAATCTCCATATGGGGTCAGGAATATTTTCCTCTTACCCCTTTGTTTCGCTGTTCTGTTTAAGAACTTGGCACCTCACTTGTTTGTTATAGCTCTTTTTCCTCTTGAGAGATTCAGACCTTCTATGTCTGTCTCTCCTGCGTTGGAGATTGTACCTATTTGCTTGTGCTGGTAGTTACTCTTTTGTCTCTCTTGAGATTTAGACCTTCCATGTCTGCCTCTCATGTGCTGCAGATTTTGCATATCTGCCTTTTTTCTCTTTCTGAAAATATCCTCTTAAGGCGCGTGTGGAGCGACTTGTTTTTCTTTCGCCTACTAGCCATTTGACCATGAACTCAGGAAAACGACATTAAAACCCGAAGTTAGTAGACTACCTTATCTTTTTAAAACCGTTTTAGGTCTTTTGAATCTTGAGTAATCTTGCGGCTCATAATCCACTACTTCCCTGAGTAGTCGATTTGAATGTATTTGTGCTTTATCGAACTCTCTTCTTGCGGCTTTCTTTACCGCTTCTTCTATCGTTTCGATTTGTAGATATTCGTGAATTCTTCTGTTAGTTACAAACCAGGGAGCGTTGGCTATCATTCTTAGTATTGCGTTCTGTACGGTCTGCAATATATTCATGTTAGTTTTTGCTGTACATCCCCAGCACGCTGCACCATAAGTCGTTATAGGTTGTATAGTTTCTTTGCAAATTAGTCATTTATTTCTCAGACTAAGAGGACTTTTTCTGCACAGTAGCGAATAAATTCTTGTCCTTGCCTTCATTGCCTTCTTTTTAGCGTTAGTTTTTTATGCAAGATTATTCCTAGATATTTTGCGTCTTCTGTTCACGGAATGTCTTCATTAATATATTTCAATTTTCCTCTGGCTGTGTTTTTTTTTCTTGTCATATATGTGGCTGTACTTTTGTCCCCATTGACTTCCATTCCTCCATTTGATGGAGTGCTTCTTGCAATCTTATAACTATTGTGTGCTTTGCTAGAATCGCTGCATGATCCGCATACGGCGCTATCTTTACTCCGTTTCGCTTGGAAATGTCATGCATATATATGTTAAATAGAGTGGGGTCTATAATCTAGCCTTGTGAAACCCCAGCGCTTATTCTTTTTTCTTCTGTTACTATTCCATCTAGTTTTACTTTAAATTTCCTATTCTCCAAATAGGATTGCATTATTCTTGTTAATTTGGGATTAATATTCGCTCTATGCATTTTATTTAATAGTCCTTTGTGCTAGACTTTGTCAAAAGCCTTGACAACTTCTTCGACCAACCTCAACGCCTGTTGTGTGGTGTTGTGTTCCGGCTTAAATTCAAATTGTTGTTCCGGTATTACCTCTTATCTTTCCAATTCTTCTTGCAATCTTGAGCGGATTATTTTTTCTGCCACTTTACCTATGGCTGGGAGAAGAATTATCGGTCTTTGATTTTGGGGATATGTGGTGTCTTTTCCCGGCTTTGGAATCATCACTACCTGTGCCAATTTCCATATGCTTGGAAAATGTTCCATTTTTATTATCGAGTTGATAATTTTCTTGATATTTTCAATCTCCACTTCCGAGAAATTTTTTTATGGCCAGATTTGAGATTTGATCTCTTCCTGGTGCTTTTTTCTTTGCCATATTCTTGATTATCATCTTAATTTCTTCCACATTTGTTTCCCTTATTGGTTTTCCATTTTCATTTGCTCATTTGCTTCTGCTTTTTGTCTCAAAAGCCTGTTCACTTGCGCTATTTGTTCAGCATGGTAATTTTTGTAGCTAGGATGGCACTGCTCCTCCAAGTGGTGAGCCAGAGCTTCCGTTTTTTCTTCCGGAGTATACACAGTTCTTCTTGAAGTGTGCATACAAGGAGATTGAGTTATTTCCCTTTTTACAAATTTATGTAATTGCCAGAGGGAATTATCTTGCACTGTTACTTCATCTAGTTTTCTATCCCATTCTGCATTTCTCTGCTGCTCTAAGGCCTGCCTCAATGCAGTCTGTGCTCTGTTAATATTTCTTTTATCCTGTGGATCAAGTGTCCTGTGATATTTCTTCTTTAACTTGTTTTTCTCTCTTACTAATTCTTTTATATAGCGAATATTTCTTCTATAATTCCGTCTTTCCTCATATTTCGCCGAGCTGACGGCATTTGGAATATTTTCTTGTATCTTTTTGACGCTTCTTTCCAATTCGTTGTTATTTGATATCTCCTCTATTATTGTCGGGTTTTCCTCCAGATACCTTTTGACACTTAGCCAGTTAGTTCTTTTAACTAACTGTTGTCCTTTCACTAAGCCTTCTTCTCCTATATGTATGAATATCGGATTATGATCTGAACTTATAATTCATATTTTGTATATATTTCCGTATTCCTGGTTATGTTCTTAAATATTCCTATATCTAGTATGTCAGATTGTCCTATATGGCCATAATGTGTTGATTCACTGGGAGTCAAAACACCTATGTCATTTTACATATTTTTCCAGCGCTGTGGCTTTGGTATTCCTTGTTCTGCAATTCCATTGCGGATGTTTTGCATTAAAATCTCCTACAGTTAGCGTTTCTTCGTTTGCAATGAATATTTTTTCAAAATCTTCGTCAAGAACTTCCTTATTCGGTGGGATGTATCCCGATGCTATTCTGATTTCTTTGTTATCTTCCATTTTAATTGTCACCATATTATACTTTAAGTGACTTGTTTCCGGCTGGTCTGGAATGAAATGATCTAGGTTTCTTTTAACTAGTATTGCTGTTCCTCCTCCTCTTTTATTTCTGTCTGCTTTGTACATTGCAAAATTTGGTATTTTCATCTTGTTGCTTCCATTCAGTTTGGTTTCGCTTAGAAGAAACACGTCTACATTGTGAGCTGAAGAAGTAATGTATGCTCAAAAAATGTATGAGCTGGATTAATCGTCTAAAACCGATTGGACGTTAATAAAACTTTTGTGAAATATAACTCAAGTGAATGCATTTTGCTTTAAAAAATGCAAACTCATAAAAAAATACATATTTGATAATAGATATGCATCGGATAGTAATAACAAGCGAATCTTTCTTTTTGTTTTTCGTAAAACAAAAAAAAAGGGTAAAAAAGAAACGGACAGAATAACTCTTGTTGTTGTTGTTCTGAATGTTGAGTTGCTATAGAAAAGGTTATTATTTTTGAAATACAAATCGAGACAAGAGTTATAATAAAGGATTCAATATCCTTTTATTACATAGGTACAACTTAACAGCAATGACACAATAGTGAATATATTTTTAATTATGACGTTTAGGGAATTTTAGTCTTTCTACATCACATTCTTTTATGCTATCCTCCTCTTAAGTTTATATTTTATAATAAAGTTATAGGCATATGTCATCACGAAAGCTTTCGCGGTCATGGTCATTCAGTATGAGACACATGTTATTTGGTCATTGTCGTAAGTGTTTGTCGCTTCTACACCATACATAGGCATAAAGGTGCTCCAGTGGCGAAAAAATTATACATCATATGGTACATATTAATGAGAACCAAATAACAAGAATAGAGAACCTTAATTTGCGTGGAACAATTTTTCATTTCGACGGCTGAAGCCATTGGTTTAATTAGTAAAGAAAACGGTGTTGATATATTAAATCAACCTCAATTAAAAGCCGTGTTATAAATTAATTCCGTTGCTTAAGCGATTTAAATTAATTATTATACGATGTTGAGTTTGCGGAGTGGTTTCGCTTTATGCATATTCACAGTCACGTTACGCCAACATTTGCATGGAACATGGTCCGTCTTTGCCATCCAACCACACCATGTATACTGTGTACGTAGCTACTGGAGATCCCGCGATGTGTGAAAATATGTATTCCATCGCCTTCTTCGAAACGACAAACGTTTGAATTATTTATAAGAGCAAAATAGTCGCATGAGTTTACTATTCGATGTCTCAACCTTTGATGCCGTTAAAGACGGCGATAAGGTTCTTAAAATCCTCCGGACAGTGAATGAAGATAAAGCTGCTACTTACGCGACGAGTTGAGTTACTTTTACTTTTAACAATTAGATTAGTAACTTTGTAGTTACGCTTTTTCCGATTCACTTGTAAACGGTACCCTGGAACACTACATGTTGGGGGAGGGGATAAAATGCCGATAAGTTGTAATTCTCCTGAAAAAAAAAACCACTGGATAAGAAGATCTACGGTTTTGGAAGTTCTATAAAAACAGTATCCATACATACAAGAATTTCTAATTGTGCCAATATATATAAGAATTTAATGTGTCCAATTTAAGATGCCGCTTTGGGAATCGGAGTCATCGATTCTTGGGCACATCTTCCATGAAAATACTTTACCATCCTCCCGTGCTCTAACGTATGGAGTAACTCACCAATTAGATGATCTGTTCTTCATTGAACAGAATCTAAAAGGTTAGAGCTCCAGACGTGAATCGATACTTCTACGTTGGACTCGGTCTTTATAGAGAGCGGGTAGTTGACAGAATGTACTTCTTTCAAATCAATTTAAAAAACAAAATTAATAAAATCACAAAAATTTATTTCCCAAAATTTTCAATTTAAATTTAAAATTTGCGATTTTTTCTTTTTAAAATTTTACTTTCAAGTACAATTTGGAATAAAATATTTCAGCTGAAACCGACGAAGCTTTGGCAAAACTTGGAAAACTTTAAAATTTTAAAACATCAATGACTGAAGAGAACGGGATGTATAAATGTGTTAAAAACAACAAGAAGTATATGGGCATGGATTGCTTAATTGGTCCGGTCGTAGGTAAATCGTGAATTATGTTGGCGATTCTATAAGCGACGGTGGCGGCAAACCGGCTAAAATTCCGGAAAATATTGCCACTTAGCCGACAAGTCTAATGGGCGTCCGCTGCGGGAGTGTCCGGTCATTTCGAGAGATTGCGGCGTCTAGAGAATCCCGCAGCTTGGCTCAAGGTGTAAAATTACCAATAAGACGGGTATTAATGAAACAATTACCGTGTACTTAGAGCTTTAATACTCCGCATACCACGTCGCAGTCTTATCTTAATGGGCTTTGCATTTAGATATAATTACTGTACTAACAGCGCGTTTCGTAGAAAGGGGCATTCGAAACGGCTTAAGAGCGCTAGGTTGAGTGCTAGCAAATTATTAAATAAATACAGCAATTTTCGCTTTAGCACTGCACTCGAACGTCGAATTTGTAATCTTCGGAAAATTGTTACTTTGTAAACATTTTACTTTGTATGCCACTGGCAGGCAGATGCCTTCACTTGAATGAATTTATATTCCCTTCCTTTTGTTATTTTGTGAATTAAAAAACTCGAGTGATTAAAAAAATACAATTTGTTCCATTTCAGAAATCTAAAGAGACGTATACAGAAGGTATTTCTAACGTTAGAAGAGAATCCGTAATTGACTTGGTAAATAATTTACTCAGTAAATAAGCGGCTCGTGTTTTTTTGATAGAGAGGGCGCAGATGCAAAAGGTATATAAGAATCTTACGTTAATTAATAATGACTTAAAAACTCGATTCACTTTTGTAGTAAAACTATACAAAAGCATACGAAAGGTATAATCTTAAATTAAAATTGCTTCTGTTTCATTGGGTTTTCATGAAAATTACTTTTGAATATCAAATAAATGGTTACAATTAATATAATGTACTACTTGAACTACACAAAAACACAAACTTTATTTTTATAAAATCAATTCCATAATCTTTGAAAGAAATGTCTGTTTTATTACTTTCTTATCAAAATTGTCTGCATCCTTTGCTATATTCTAATTGATAAGTTTCATCGCTAATGCATTTAAATGATCATTGTTCATGATATGGCCTAAGAAATATTTAATATTTTTTAACGTCGAAAAGCAACGCTCGGATTCTGCTGTTGTCATTGATGTTGTTAAAATTATATTTAGTAATTTTATTGTTTCAGAAAATGTTTCAATTTTCTGACGTAAATGACACTATATTTAAAGCAGCAATAATATTCCCAAAATCCAACAGTTATAATATAACTTATTTCTTTTTTTTTTTTTTTATTCAGTTTATTGGCTTTTTCTTCGCCGGTCACTCCTTTCACAATCCTAAATTTCAGTACCTTCTATTAAGGAATGGCAATCTGTTTTAGATTGCCGCAAACAGCGATTGCGTTGGATCTTGGTTTGTCAATCGCTGTTTGGGACTCAACACTGAAAAACACTTAAAACTATATTAAAATTCAAACGACGTAAAAAATAAATAACAACAAGATTATTCAAAATTTTAACGTTTCGGGCAGTGTTATTCTCTGCCCGTCGTCAGAAAACCAATTCAAATATATTCCTTTACAAAATTTTTTGTAAGCTGTCAGAAAATAATTCTGACAGTTTATTTATTTAATTATGAATACTTCGCAAATAAATTACAGAGAATATATAACTTATTTCTGATTGGTTCTTCAGATCGCGTGCCTTTCGTTGCATGGACAACACAATCCACGATATTATTGCATCGTAACTTTTTTTACGTTCAATCCACTTGCAAAGGATAACCCTATTATGCCTTCAAAGCAGCGCGAGTAGGATGTGGAAACAAGGATAGATGGCGATGAACCGCCTTCTTAAACAAGGATAGGTTGTAATTTTTCGGGAAAATTCCGTTCGGTAACGAGTAACGAGTTCGATGGCTCGGAAAAACATCTAGTTTATTCCAAAGTCCAGACGGTATGACCAGAAGACGTACAACACCTGCACATGAGTCATTGGCGCAAAAATCCCGTTCGGTAACGAGTTCTATAGCTTGGAAGTTCTATAGAAGAAAGAGCCTCCGTAGATAAAAGTCAAGCTGAGCTCCACAGGAATTTGCTGCCTCCGACTGTCTCGTATGCCTCAAAAACTTTGCCCTTGGGGGGATCAATACTATTAGTTCCTGTGAGCATTTTCCATGAAAGTACTTGTAGAAAAGAGATAAATCACCTACTATCCGCCTGTGCTCTAGTGTTTCGAAAGAATCGGTCAAGCTTTCGTCATCAATTAGGCGAATCGCTCTTCTTTGAATTGAATAAAAAAGAGCTAAAGTGTGCTTTGGGGCTGAACTCCAAACATGAGAAAAGTATTCTAGTGTTGGCCTAACTTGAACTTTGTATAGTGCGAGTAGCTGATGGGATGTGAAGTACTTTTTAGCTCTAAAAAGAAATCCTAGCTCTGAGAGGCGGTTTTGGCAATGGAGCGCACATGATCGTTCCAAGAGAATTTGTTATAGTGCTCGCATTCACTCCTAGGATAGGCAGATTAGATCCCATCGGGAGGATTTTTTGTTTGTTGCATTATCCCTTGATGTTTTCTTAGAGAAAACCGCGGCCTGAGTTTTTGAAGCGTTAAAGTCGAACAGATATTTCTCATCCCATTCGAGAACGATTTCGAGATCCCGATTAATTATGTGTATCTGCTGTTCTCTTAATCGATCTGAAGCAGCGACGGATAATGTTTTGTCGGAGAAAAAAGATAACATTGGGCTACTATCATCTGCGTAACTGTATATCGGTTTGAAATTTGAAGCTAAGAGATCGTTTATGTGCAACAGAGTAGGAAACAGGACAGACCCCTGAGACACCCTTGCATTAATCGCAAATGTCTCGGATGAGATGCCATCGACGACGACTTCATACCAACTTCTCTGAATTGCATAAAACCTAGCCATGTATACTTCATTCCAAGTCACTTAGATACTTATTTTGTATTAAACATGTGGTAAGTCGTACTTTTAATGATAAGTAATATTTTTCAGTAAATATTTTATATGAAACAGAAGACAGCGAGTCGCCCATTTCTCGAGGTGAGGCACGCGACCTCGCGGCTTTTACGACGAGCCACCACTTACTAAGTAGAAATTAATAAAGGACCCCTAGTAATATGGAAAAGTGATGGACGATACCTAAATCCTGCATTTCAAGAGTATGATACCAAAGCTACAAATTGCGGCTGCAGTTGTCCAGTGTAAACGGTCCAGCTCTGATAAAGCTCACAAAGTATCTAACTTTGAAACACAAAGGCGTAGCTTTTTCTAATTCAATCTCGGAGCGTGCTGCGAAAAAAGCAACACGTAATTGGAACTAGAGCCGTATCTTGTGTCGTGAAGCAGTTTATCTCTTTCGCCATCTTTCAATTAAATATTCATGAATGAAGCAACAAGGCACGACACCCTTTGTTACCAATCTCATTTTTATATTTACTGATGCACCAGATATTCATTCATAATAATTAATTAAACGCATACCAGTCGATGCAAGTCCCGGGGCTCTCGGACAGCATTTAAACAAACCTTATATGGGGGCTTCCCAAACTATGTCCCGCGTTTAAAGTTAAAAAAAGTCAATTGTCGCAATTGTTCGAAATTAAAATTTTTCGAAATTTTAATTTTAAGCTGACAATTTCGTAAAAACAGTTAAAGTTCCTAGATTAAAATTGATATTCGCAGAAAAATTCTAAATCTCCATGAAGCAGAAATATCTACACTTAAAAAAAAGAAATTTTGATATAAATCTAAATTTTGCAAAAAAAGTCGAAATTACTACTAAAAATGTTGAGGAAAGTAAACATTTCGATAACGAATGTTTTTATTAAAGTTTTTAAATATCAATCTTTCGAGTTTTCTTTTTTTTTTCGATTTTTTTTAACTTCTTATATTTTCAAGTTTACTTTAAATTTTTTTCCATTACTTAAAATTTCCATTGAAAATTCAAATATTAAAAATTTTTTTCGATTAAGAAACAAAATTTTTGCCATTTTTCCATATTAAAACTTGGAGACAGGCCCTTTTCCAACCAATTAGGGGTTGCATTTTAAAATCCAGCACGTATAAACATATTTTTAGTTATTTTATTCATATATTCTTAATACAATGTTTTTGGTTGTAAAAACCTTGTTATTATATTTTCCATACTAATTTTGATACACTCTTAGGTGTTGGCTTGTTAAAATTGTTCAATTATCTATCCCTAAACTCCTTACAAAAAAATGTTTGTAAAGGGAGAAAATTATTGAATACTGAATTCAGTTCTGAATGGATCACGCTAGAGGAACGTGTATATTTATATGCTACACCTGATCCGGAAAACTTCTAGTATGTGGTAGTCAGACACTCTGGTCCGGAGATGTACACCTACACATAACGTTCTGGTACGTTTCATAAAGAGGTTCATATACGACGCGATATCTAACACATCAATTCATTACAATGTAAAATATCTCAATTAGGTTTTGCTAAAGACAGGTAAAATAAAATCAATGTATAATGGTGGAAAAAAAAAACATTTGCCCTGATCGACCAACGGCTATAAAACCAAATTCTATTATCAGCACAAAAAACTACAGACGACGACCAGACCGCAGACAAGCGATCAACATTGCTCGTTTAAAAGAAGATATTATTACGGATGGAATAATTAGCAGCTAGCTAACATCGTCCCATATACCGTGGCAGCGTGTTGCGTATCGAATCAATTAAACCTGAAATTTATTACGAAACCCATCGCACTTTTACGATACACTAAAAGCAAGGACGATATAACGCTAAATGATATTTAAATTCTTCATTCGCCGCTGATGCTTTTCGCTCTTAATTGTTGTAATTTACAGCCACGATCGCCACGGAGCTTTTATGGTGGAATAAAATGCAGATCCGCTCAGCCTGCATTATCAGGTGTTCCACGTTTTTAGTCGTTGGTAATACCATCGGACTTTTGCTGGTCGGATAAAAAAACGATTGGAGACTCAACAGCGCCATCGTTCGAATCACCTCGAGTTCGAGTCGTTCGTTATAAATATGTGGGAGGTTTGTACAGTTGTAAATACAATTAAAAGTATGCACGGATGGCGAGCGGAGGCATTATACCTTATGTCATAATCCGTCCCGTCCTTTTATTAATTGACCATGGAGCGCGGTCCCGCTTCTGAATTAACCGGTAACCGCAGAAATTTTTCATATTTTACAGTTACGATTTGAAAAATACACTCCCGATCGAGTACGCCACTGACCTCCTAATCTCGTCTCGAGTTTTAAATCAAGATTAGATAAAGTAATTACAAAGTGAAATAAAATTTTCATATGAGAGGCAGGGAATATCAATGGGGCTGGTTTTAAAGTTGCGATGATTAACGACTTTATTATACCCTCTCGAGAAAGAAACCGGATTTTGTAACTTCATCATCGTTTAAGTCACGCTGCCACTTGTCGCTTTTGCTTTATTTTGGGTGAAGACCAGCGCTGCCGCTGCCGCTCCTGCTCCCTCCTATACCGATACACCCGTGTTGCGGCCATGAAGTGTTTAATAAATTGTCTATTAATTACGGCCTTTGGAATAGACGAATAGAAACCTTTATGTCGAAAGAAAGTCGCTTGTTTGAAAGCGATTTGGGGCAGGTGCCGAAGAGCCCAATTAACCCCCACAGTAACGCAATTAGAGCATTCTTGAGTCGATTTTTAACCGGATGTTGAACAATTTTTATAGCTTAATAATCACTTAATCTGGAATAGTACTAACGGCACACGGTTCGAAATTCAAATGATTTCTAAAGCTCGGCAAATAAAGATTGTAGGATTCTGTGGCGTTGCCGTGGATTGGATTTCTCGGAAGTGTCAAAAGGCACAATAGGGCGTAACTAATGTTACTGCGAGTGATATCTTAAATAAGACTGTTCGGGACAAACGGCGTTCGCAGTGTGCGAAATGGACGGTCGGGTGTTAGATTTTATCGCTGCCGAAGCTGCAATCTTTTATCAGCAGGTGGTGGTACATCGGCCTCCTCACCCACTCGGGTAGGTTCACATTCGAAGTAAAAGCGAGATCACGGGGTATTTATTTGCGCCACCTTTCGCTAATTAAAGCATCTACCGGAGAACGAACTAATTTACCGGCTTTTAATTCGAAAAATGCGCATGGAAACGGCCGAGAGCGATAAGGTCCCTATTAACACCTACGGTCACGTGAAGAGTCAGGGAACGAGAAACGATGTCCGCGCGAGGGTGGGTCACTCGGTCGTTAATTGGCATTCTCGACTAGTTCACATATCTGATGTTGCTGTAGCGGCTAAACCGTGTCTTTCTCCTTTCGAGTGTTAAGTGTATTAGCTCCGAGTCACTGGTCCAGTCTGGCGCATTCAATGAGCCACATAAATTCTTGGTTCATCTCGCTTTACGATGGCACTTCCCTTGAAAACTATCTGGTTGCATTTGCATCAGCTCCAATCTCGTACTGCGTCAATTACTATTCCAAAGATGCGGTATAAAGGTCGGTTACGACCGTAAGTTTCATCGCTAGATAGATAACGCGGGTTCTTCAACGGAAACGATGACATTCGAATATAAGAACAAAATTAATAAAGAAGGATGCATCTGCATTTCGAAATCTACAGCTTTTACTGGTAAGCTTAAGATAGCTCAGTAAAAACAGTTAACTTGAAATAGGAGAAAGAAGTGATAATAAAAAACAAAACAAAAGTGTGATTATGAAGATTTTCACTATTGGAATCAATAATAGATATACTTTTTTTCCGAAATTAGCCCGCAACAAGAAAATACAAAACGACTTTTCTCTAAATTTTTTACAGAAATTTTGACTTCGCAAAATTTCGACTTTTTTCGTATATAATTCTTACGTTTCCTCGCACCATTTTGACAATGCTTAAAAAAATTTCTGTAAAGATGAAACATCAATTTATCTCTAAAAAAATTTTGTCAAAATTTGCTTTTAAACGTTTTTTATAGAAATTCGAAAATGTTTCGAAATGCTGATTTTTCGCATTTCACGTCATCTGCATTGAGATTCAAATCGATTTGAATATCAATGCAGATGACGTCGATGCACCTTTTGCTAATCTTTTTAGATTAGTACGCTTAAAAATGCCAGTTCTACTGGCGAAATGTGGTAAAGGGGTATAACCTTCTTTGGACTTAATCACAAGCCACAGTGTTTAGTTCAGTGCTTTAGTTCCATAAAAGGTTCCAAGATGATTCATTTGCTTTAAAAAATAAAAAAATAGGAAATATTTTCTCAAACTGCCATCAAAATTTCAATTTTTCGGTAAATATTTTTTACAGAAATTCGAACAACTGATTTTTGGCGAAATTTCGAATATCCTCTAAAAATTTCGAGTGTTTTTCTCAAAATGTTTAATTTTTTTGATTTCAATTTAGACTATACTTAAAAAAAAGCGTCGAAGTTTAAATTTGAATTTGTTTATATAATAGGCTTCCAGCTTGTTCAGAAATTTCAACTTTTTTAAAAGTGTCGAATTTAAACTCGATATTTTCAAGTTTCCTTAAAATTTTTAATTTATAAACAAACCATTGAAATAAATACATTTATTAGGTTAGAAGGGGAATTAATTTCAATGTTTAATTTTTGCCGTAGACAACACCTTTTTCATTGATAAAAAAATTTAAGCGTATTACATACAGAAGAAGATGGACAATCAGAATCTTTTTTCTTCCAACGTAATTCCTTTATTTTTAACAGATAACTAACGTTATTAGTTTGGAATAAGAAGAAAAAGACGAGGAAAAAGAAGAATTAGTTCCTAATTAGTTCAATCCTACAAGAGAGTGTTGCTCCTTTCTTCGGTAGAAAAATAAATCTTGTAGAGTATTGTAATGAACTGATGTACTAAAAATCGCGAAGTAAATGGATCCGCCTATGGAACGTGCGAGGCAGTTGTTATCGCGAAGTGACTCATGTGCAAGTGTACACCTCCTGACCGCATCAAACGTAATAGAGGGTTTCCCGAGATGAAAACATCCAGAAGCAGGTGTGGAATATAAATATACACGCTCCCCTATCGTAATTCATTGAATACTTGATTCATATAATTCGTCGTTAAGTTTCTTTACTTTGTCTAAACAAAGTGTTAAAATTCACGTCGAGCCCAAGGCGTAAGATTGAAAATATAATAATGTTAGGTTAATCTTTCTGCTGATCGAGGGAATAACTTTCTACAGAAAAAATTCTTATTTTTGAGATTGGATATTTTCATATTGGAGCATAGGGACATACAATATTGTCACTTTTCAAATCTACAACTTCGTCGTTACAAAAACCATGCAGTTACGACTTACTTGTAAATTTCCTGTTGTTATTCAAGTCAAGGTCTTTCTAAGCTTTTAGTGTCATCCACTATTGAGATCTCCAGGTAAAATTCCACAAAGCACTCGTAAACACCGACGAAACTGTTATACAGCTTTGGCTGGATTATAAAGTGGTTGCGGGGGCAAAAAATTCGACTAGAAAGAACACAGAAAAACACTAGCTTTTAATAACGAGCCACAAATGACACTATTGCACCGTAAACGCGAGACGACCAACCCTTATAATTTGAATGTCATTCCTCAGGCAGCTGCCGGAGCCGCTAATTAAAAGGCCTTCGAATTTTTCTCGGTTTTCTTTCGACAAAAGCGCAGGTGTCGATCCGACTTGTGATTTGTCTATTGTCTAGTTTAGCCGATTTCTTTACCCCCGCGGTTTTGTCTTTTTTAACGCGCCTCCGAGATGATGACACGACTCGGTATCACTTGTGCCGATGGAAAACTTTTGCATGCTCATGCTTTTCTTCAAAATTTCGAGATTTTGTTCGTGCATATTAAAGTTGCTTTTTACGTCACGACGTCAACAATGTAACAGTAACACACCGTCAACTTTAGTGGTGGTAGTAACACGCAGCATCGCGTCTTTTGCGAAAGGTGCCCATGAGAGAGAAGATGGATGTCGTAAGGCCGAGAGTATACTGAAGTCGGTGTAGTGAGTGCAACAAGTCGAGTCGGGAGGTGAGTCTCGACCACCCATGCCGCTAGACCAATCTCTGGCCAGAATGTCTTATTCCCGAACCGACAATATAATAAAACACAATCACGACGAAATAAGACCGCGAGGATGATTGAGCCGTGGATTGCAAAGTGCCCGGAGCGGTCAAGATGGCTGTGTATCGCGCCGCTACGTGCGCTGGATGACAGAACTAATGATGTTGGCTCGCAATTTAGGGACAGCCGGCAAGTTATTAGCATGAGTTCGGCCCCGAGACGACGGGGCCAAGGGAGGGGGGCTTCATCCGAAGACTTAGCCCGCTTTTTGCCCACGAATGGTCAAATTCACCCAGCGTTGCCGCCGATTCTCAAAAGTCATTTAAGCACCCCCAAAGACCATCTGAAAGCTTTTAGAGTTTTCGACCCTAACATATTTCAACTGGCCTTCTTGCCACATCTCCCATATTTTACGGTTTCTCCAGTATTTTGGCCAAAGAAATAGAGAAAACCAGGTAATTATGTCGTTAACTTTACATATTGATATGTTTTGTTCAATTATAAATATGTCTTGAATTTAGACCCTTTACTTGGACAAAGAAACATTACATAATACAAGGAATACCATTAATCAGTTACTGAATGAATGTACTCAATGAAATGAATCACAATGAGGGAGCGCGTATATTTATATCCTACAGCTGCTTCGGGGACATGAGTCATTTCGCGATAACAACTGTCTGGCACGTTCTATAAAGGGGTCCATATAATAAGCGATTTTCAACACATCCACTCGTTTACAATATCTTCTTTTTCTTTAGTCGTCAACTAGTAAAGATCCGTTTTTTAATATTATATTTTCAATCACTCTGTTTTAGTCATCAACGTTCACAACACTTATCCCTAAACTGTAGATTGTAACCTGGAAACCTTTTCATGCGAAAATTTTCCCTCGTGTTTGATATCGAAAGTTCAAATTTAAATTCGAAAATTTGAAACCTTTTTTAATCTTAGAAATAAAATCGAAAGCTTGACTTTATGAAACCAAGGGTACGTCTAAATTTTCGAGACAAAGTGAAAAAGTCGATTTTGCCAAAAAAAAGTACTGTTTCCTCGAAATATCAAGTTGTTTGCTGAGATAATAAGCCTTGTATATACGAATATATACAAGTTTATTACGATGCAATTGAAATCTAATTTCATTAGAATCTAATGAAAATTAGACTGCAATTGCAAAGTTCACGTAGATGAGGCAAAGCTTGTATCACGGGTTGCATCGCAACATCCATAGATACAAACGTCCTCGGCGTGACTTTACTTTCATCTAGTTTTGACAAATGACCAATTAAATGTTCTGTAATTAAACAGTTAAACGTGCTTAAAATTGAAAATATGTACAACAGCATATAGCGAAAATGTTTGCGTAATAAACAGTTAAAAGTCAGTTACAAGTCACCCAATGGAGGTTTGCTCTCTTGGATACTTATACGACTGACTAACGGCTTTAAATTGGAAGTGTATACAACCACCATACCATGCTGACGAGGCCAAGGAAGGCCGAAACTAGTCTATGGTTGCGGTTGTACATATTTTTAATTTTAAGCACGTTTAACTGTTTAATTACAGAACATTTAATTGGTCATTTGTCATCAAGTTGTTTCTCAAAATTTTCAATTCCAACCTGGAGTTTCTATTTTTTTAACATTTTTTGTTTAAACATTCTCGAAATTTCGAATTTTCCATTGACATTTCCATTATTATTCCAGCATTTGACAGTATTTTTCGAAACTACAATTTCAGGAAGAAAATGGAAAAATCTGTGATTAAAACGGAAACATTCGACCTTAAAATCAGAATTTTCAGCGAAAAATCAAACAATTTGAAATCTTAAAACTACGAGAAAAAAAGATCATTGAAATTTCTAAACTATTTTTCATTTCGAGAATTTTTACAAGATTTTTAATATTCCAAATTTTTTCAAAAAAATATAGAAAACAAAAACGAAATTTTCATTTTTTTTCTGCAATTCTTCTTCAAATTTCAAATGCTTTCTACAAATTTTAATTTGAGAATTTCAGATTTCATCGCTAATTTCGAATTTTTTCTCCAAATTTCGACTTGAAACAAATATTTGGATTTTACGACTTAAAATTTCGTGAACAGATGAGTATTAAAAATAACGAAATTTTAATTTTTTTTCTGCAAATTCAAGTTTTTGTTTTGATTTTAAATTTTTTCTTCAGATTTCAATTTTTTTTACGGATTTTTATTTCTGGAAGTTTCGGATTTCATAGCGAATTCCAAGTTTTTTCCCCAAATTTCAACTTTAAACACAAACTTTTGATTTATATTACTCAAAATTTCATGAACACGGTCGAACATTTAAAGTTTAAAGCAGAAAAAATGCTTTTCAATCGAAATTTCAAGTAAGACATAAAAATCAGAAATTTGAATTTTAAATTTTGAGAATAAACGGAAATTCAAGAAAAAACACGAATCTGCCAAACATTTTTTACTTTTTTGTTGAAATTTAAAAAGCATATTTTTGACTTTGGCTTTTTTCTGAAATACTGAGTTCACCTTAAAATATCGACTTTTATCGCGAAATTCGATTAAAGTAGAATTCTTAAACGAAAAATATAACATTAAAAAAAATAACTTCAAGAAAAATTCGAATTTTATAGAAGAAATTCCGAATGCTGAGTGTTTTCTTTAAAATTCTATTTTAAACTTGAAATTTTTAATTTTTGCAAATCAAATAAAAAAATGAATAAATAAATTCCGAATTTTTCAGCAAAACTCTCAAAATTTCGACTTTTTTTCAAATTAACTTAAATGCGAAATAATGAGTAGATTTTAACAAAATTAAATTTGATTTTCGAATAAAGCAAACATTTTAAATGAAAAATTAAAAATAGGAAATTTGAAAAAAAATAGAAATTCAAGAAACGCTCGATACGATATAATATAGCGATAGATGGTGTTGTCCGTCTCATCCTCATCGGTTGGGATATAAAATTAGTACTAAAAGTAACTCATCAAAAATTCACAACTTTAAAAACATAATACAGATTGCAGAATGATATTTTGTTCAAATTCGTTGATTTGATTATGTGTATATTTAGATTACGGTGTCAGATCGTTATATTATATTAAAGTGCAAAATTACGATAAGATTGTGGCTTATCGTTAGATGACGTCAACTATCTACCTATTGTCGCCATTATATCGCTTTATTTACATAGAAAATTTGGTTTTTCTGGATATAATATTAGTTTGAAAGCGTCTAGAACAGTTTTTGAGCATAAAACGCTACAGAATTAATCCGCAGCAAACGGACTAACAGACAAACACACTTTCGCTTTTATTTATTAGATAAGGTATTCAACATCGAGTTGCGAAAATATATTTTTACGATTAACTAATTTTAATGAAACATTTTTAAGGTCGACTTGTGGAAATTTCGGCTTTAATTACAAAGTGTTGGCTTTCTAAACTCAGTTTCAGAAACCAAAATAGAAACACTAAATTTTAGGCAAAACATAAATTTACACGTCAAATTTCACGAAAAAAATAGAATTACAAAAGAAACTCGTTATTGCGAATTTTCTCGAAATTTCCAGTAGCTCAGAAGGTTTCTTCTTAAATGTCCAACTCTTAGCTTTTGAGTAAGTCGAAAAGTTCAGATTGGAATAGTATCGAAAAAAAACTCGAAACTTAAAATAAAAACCAACAAAAATTCTGGTTTTTTAATCGAAATTTCGACTTTCTTTTGAATAATTTAAATTTAAACGTGAAATTTTTAGATATTATCGAGTCACGAATATGGAGGTTGTTTGTTCTTGTCCTTTATTTTTTTGGTATTTAACATCGATTATGCGATATTCTATATTTTCCAAATCAATAGCAAAAATTCGATGTTTATATAATCATATGAAAATTAACATCGATTCTCCTTAATTCTTAAATAAAATAAATGCAAAAAAGCCAACATCTAATACTTTAGTCAGTATCAGAAAAGATTCTTGAATTTTCGTCTTTTGCATCTTTTGCTCCTGTTCTACTTTGTGAGAATTCAACTTGCAGAACTCGAGACGGTTCGAAATATTTGGAATTTAATTAGCCCAATTATTTTGAATTCTTGTCACACAGAGTATATGTCAGCCAGCCATCATTATGATGCACCATCTTCCTTTTATCATAAATACGTCACAGTGACCGGATGTTGTTACGCAAAGGATACTTAACGAAATTACGGAAACCATAAATAAAAAATGATAATTTCAACTTAATAAAGTTTCAGTTATGATGCACCTACTTTTAATAATTGAATAATTAGTCGCCTTATTAAGCTCACAAAAGATATATTTTGCTAGACTCCTTCCGCGGATAAGATAAGCGTAATTGAAACGACGGGGATCTAAGCCCTTTTTTAATTATTTTACACGTAAAACAACCGAGCGAATTGATCGAGGTAGGGCACGGTTTAGATGCAACTTTCACTCTTTGATGATTTATGGGCAAATTTTATTATTGTATGCTTCGCAGATGCCGAGAAAATAAATCATTTGGAAGTATAATAAGCAAGTCGCCATTTTTAAACAGAAAGAAGATATAACATTTGTAAACAAACGTAATATATAACAGTTCATAATTCATGCTTACGTCTATATCCCGAGATGTTAAAAAACAATCATGCTGGTAGTTTTAATAATCATGAAAACAAAAAAAAAGTTAGAAACGTATCAAGGACTTATCTCCATGTTAATTGCGGTCCGACGAACTCTGACCCATGAAAAACAATGGATACTATTTTCAATTTGTAAGCTGTTATTATATTATGAGCAAAATTAACATTAGCTACAGGAAATGTTCGAGTACTAAGTACATATAGATAAGCTAGAATTAATTTCAAAGTTAAATCGCATTAACATTTTTTTAAATTATTTATTTTGAAGCCATGTACATTTTGCTTAAAGCATTTTTTTAATTCTGTTGGAATCGAGATCCCAAAAATAGAAGTCAAAGCAAATTAGACAGTCATGAGGACGGCAGACAGAAGTGAAACTTAAAGCTAGTAGGTTTTTTTTGAAATTTAGTGAAGTTTAAATTCATAATTTTAGTAAGAAAACGTCCCCGAGATTAACTCGCGCAGAGGTAAACGGTTGCAAAGACAAATTTGACCATTTATTGCTAATGCAATTTATGACGGGACGTCAAACAATAACGAATCCGCCTCAATCTCAATTTGTTATTTTCGAGCGAACCCCCGAGGCAAAAATCGAATTAGCTCTTGATCCAATTTTAATATAAGGTTTCCATCGCCACCTGTTATGCAAACAAACCGTTTCGAGTAAGTGGTCGGGCGAAAACAAACAAAACGAGCGACCGAGTGGAATTTCGGACGAACAAAGAACTGGCCCCTTCGCGGTGAATTGCCTTGCGATTGTTCTCCGGGTAGAAGCCCCGAAGAGAACAGTTTTCTCGATCTGTGCACTTTTTGATTAAGTGGTTTTATGCGATGGCAACGAACGAACGAAAGAAGAAAACAAATCGTACGATTGAGCAGCGCGCTCAATAATTACTTAATCATGCGCAAGCAAATTGCCGTCTCTTGAAAACATCGCGAATAGAGGAAATGATGACAGTAATGAACAATTGTGATGGTTCTATTATTAACCTCAAGGTTGTTGATCTCTGTGAACTCGAAGTAAACATGTTCGATGTACTTCGAGTTATTTTTAATTTCGAATCGATTTCATCTTCGATGTCGACTCGCAAATTTCGCATTTGGACACGACGATACAAATTTTCGTCCTTTGTCAACGGTCGGTCGATATTCGTCGGAATTAACCGACCCAGATAATAGTCGACCGCGAGATTGCTTCATTTCGGAACCTTTAAAAACCTGTTGTGCCTGCGAGAGCTTTAAGCACTTATTTAACGAAGCGACGCACGAAATATCGCGGCCAGAAGGCCGTGCATCATCGATGCACACAGCGCACAACCAAAAACGAACGGACACCACAAAACGAGAATATCGAGTCGATAAAGTATGAGAAAACAAAATTGCCGCAATTATGGGTTTCGGGATCGTGGAACCGGCACCGCCCATGTAACAACAACCTGCGAGAGATATCCCCGTCGTGGTCCGCTTCATAACTCAATTAAGCCCAACTTCGATCACTTACGAAATGTTCCGGGGGTCGTTATATTTTTTAAACGATGCCAAAGTATATATACAAAAATTGTGCATGTAGGAATAGTAATAAAACAAATGAGAAAAAAAAAGGAAATAGAAAAAGAAATATAGAAAGATGGTGGGGGAGCGAGAGCTAGTGCTCGAGCAAAGAGAAGAGGAAGAAGAGAGAAATTATAGAGAGCGGAAATAAAATGGACGAGAAGAAAAATAAAGAAATAGAAAGAAAGAGAAAAGGTGGGAGAGGAAATAAGTAGAGAAAGAAAGAGAACGGGAGAAGATAGCAAGAGTGGAGGGAGAAGAGAAATAACCGGCAGACCAGCACCAACGATTTTGACATCCTTTCCAAAAAACAATTTGAATTGAAGTAACGCTGCCTCTTACTAGCAACTAGCTGCTAGGGATGGCTGAAAAATATCACTGAATGGGTAAACTGGAAACATTTTCGACATCTCCAAAGCATTTGACATAGTTTAACGACAGGAACTTATCTTCAAGACATAGACGTAGCTAGGGTGCTTTATATTCATCTGCAGTTTCCATTTTTCTTCAAAATTTCCCAATTTCTTGAAATTTTGACATTTCTTGAAAATTTTGACTTCGCTCATGTTTAATGGCCATTATTATGGTGCACCCGATAATAAAAGAATTGAAGTTACTCATGACTGGTAATGTTTGTAATCTTAGTTACATCGTACATCCTGATTAGATAAATTAATGGTTTAAAAATTAAATCAACTAATATTCAACAATTTAACCTTACCATTTTTCGGAACTTCGGAGTACAATTGAGATAGTAATTACGAATTCTGGATTTTCCATCGGGAAACTTACCTGTAAAAAAGAAATATCGTTAGTACATATCGCACACTGCAATCGAAAAGATGTTTAGATCCCTTACCCGGCTAATAAGTCCATAATTATTTGAAGCACACACCGCGGACCTTGAAATTGAGAAATTAAGTTGCTAATTTGCAATAATACCTCGGTTAACTAGATCTAATCTATTCAACGTTAAGTATAACGCCATAACGCATCGTTCTAAGTGTAATAATGTGTGCGCTGCAGTCGGGATTTGTTGTGGTCACGCTCATTCTAAGGAAAATGCAATTAATCATTACCTACGCGCCAGTTCCTGTGTCCTTTAGGGAAAAAACGTGGAATTCATACCGAACGCCGACGAGCGGCTAATTATCATGGCAACCGATTAGTGGAAAGACAAAAGATCCACACGATATGCATAGCGATAAGATTTCTATCACAAAACGTGGATACTACAAATGGGTAAACTAAAGAGAAACGAATAGATGCCAGACGTATCACGCATAATAATAATAATACATGTATTTTTCCTTCTTGGTTTCTATCGTTACTCCAGAAGAAGGTTTTGTTTCTTAACTCTTCATATACAGTATTGGAAAGTTTACATAGCACAATGGTTAACGTCTAACACACCAATTATTACATCAGCTACTCACACTATACAAAGCTCAACACTAGAATACTGTTCTCATGTTTGAAGGCCAGTCCCAAAACACACTTTAGGTTTTTTGGATTCAATTCAAAGAAGAACGATTCGCCTAATTGATGACGAGAGTTTGACCGATTCTCTCGAAACACTAGAGCACAGACGTATGGTTGGTAACTTGTCTTTTTTTTGCAAGTACTATCATGGAAGATCCCTCAGGAACTAATAGGATTGATCCTCCCAAGGGCAAGATTCTTGAGGCATACAGGACAGTCGGAGGCAGCAAATTCCTGTGCGGTGCAGCTTGACACAGTGAGGAATTCTGTCTACGGAGACTCTTTTTTTCTATAGAACTTCCAAGCTGTGGAACTCGTTAACAAAAGAGTTTTTCCAAAAATTACAACCTATACTTATTTAAGAAGGCGGTTCATCGTCATCTATCCTTGTTTCCGCATTCTACTCGCAGTGCTTTGAAGGCATAATAGGGTTTACCCTTTGGGAGTGGATTCAATTAAAAAAAATCACTTGTATTAGTCCATATAGACGAACTTGGCCTAGGGAATAACATTAGACAAGTAAAACCTTCTTTTAAACGTTATAAACAGCCAGGTCAATGCTTTTGGACGTAGATAATTAGTAACAATAACAAAATATGTATTTTGCCAGCAACACCGATAACGGGATAACTCCAAATCTGTATCAAACTTAAATTTAACTACAGCCGCAGTAGAGCTAAATCGATTTGCCCGATTGGCAGCTATCCAGCTAAAGCAGAACTTAAAACGTTCGGATTATTACCTTCGAGAAATATAAACAATATTCTTTACGACTCCCCATTAAACTAATTAACAATTTAATCGACTTTTATAGAAATCAGGCGAAACGATCTAATTGAGAAGCAACCGAGAGTCTCGCCATCGACTCAATGAAAATATCACGGAAACATTCCATGAAATTGCAAGCACGAAAACAGAAAAGTTTGCAGGCGCGCGAGTTATTACCACACTTAAGCACAGTCGCAATAAATTTTCATTTTCATTGACTATCGACTATGTCACGGTCGTTGGCAATGACCGTCTTCTCAATGTGACCAAAATGACCGGTTTGATTCACTGACAATTTATTTTTCTCTTTTCCGTAACAGGCAGTCGATACAAGTTTTCTTTTCCTCCCCAAAACTACCGATGACGACAGAAACGAACAATGAAAGAGAAAACGTTCGCCGAGATTTCAGCGAAATAACAAAATCGGGCGACCGCATCTACTGGCTAGAGCGATGATCAAAGAGCCGACGAAAGGAAATAAATACAGATTAAGCCTTATATTTAAACCGGTCTACTATTGGAAGTAAATACATTACTTTACGATCGATTTTCGCCAGAGGTGTACTTTGAACGCCGCAACTGCACTATATCCTCGGTCGATCAAACAGAGTGCAGAAAAAAGATCAACTTTTTCATCAGTTACAAGTTCTACTAATATCTAATAATCCTAACTAAATAAACTAATTAAACAAATGCGACAGTGTCTATTTGTTTGTCTGCTTCTAAGGTTCAACTGAAATACAAATGTCCCCTAAAACCAAAAAAGATTAAAAAAAACAACAAAGATTGCTCTAACGCGTTTCGATAGCCAAGGTACTAACACCTAATTCTAAAATTAACCTGAAGATGATAGCTAAGCTATTGAAACGCCTTAGAGCAATTTTTGTTGTGTTTTTTAATCTTTTTTGGTTCAAGGAACAACATTTGTATTACAATTTTTGAAGGTAACCAAAGGCGTTCTACAAAAAAAAATGGTTTAATTAATGGAGCGATTTTGATAACAATTTGTACAGACGTACTTTGCAAGGCGAAATGGTTAGTAGAATACGTTCTACCCCTGAAAACTGTTTTAAACACTAATACCATATCCCGAAAGAGTAAATAACCTTTCTCCACATTCTATGTAAATAAATCATCTGACAGCGTCGTGTAATTGTAGGATAGAATTTTATTGTAACTTTGCACGTAAAATTCGTTTAATATAAGAGTCTAACAGCGCCACCTAATGCGATAAGGCGCAACTTTGCTAGCCAATTTATCGCTAGAGACTGGCAAGATAACTAAATATGCACATAAACATATCAACAAATTTGAACAACACATCATTTTGTAATCTGCACGAATTCTTTAATTTTTTTAAATTAGATCATAGGATAGATAATAATATTAAACTGTTAAGAGTAGTAAATAAGACTTCTATGTTAAATGGTTGTGAAAGCTTAGCCATCCATAAGGCTAGAGACAACCTTATGAATGGTTGCGCTGGGCCTTTAGGCCACTCATCATAGTTAAGGTTGATAGATAAGGAATTGTGACACTACGACATGTATGATTAGATGCGCATGCACCTTCGGATGCAATCGATCCTGCACGAAGTGAATATTCTTAGTATATAAGGGTTAATTTTAGAATTAGGTGTTAGTATCTCTCTGAAGATGATATCCTGACTATCGAAACGCATTAGAGCAACCTCTCTTGTGTTTTTTAAACTTTCTTGGTTTCAGAGGACAACATTTGTATTTTTAAAGATAACCAAGGACCAGTCCGTTACACCAAAATAGATAAAATTGTTTTCATATTAGTTTCAAAGATATAAAAATACAAATAATTAAAGGGCGAAATGATATGTTGCCATTAGTTACACTCTCACCTGTTCTCCTTGTCATGTACCTGTGAAATGGATGACAATGTGATAAACATCTACTGACAAACAAGTCCTAAACCATTTGATGTGAATCAGAAGCGCTCTGTTAGAGGTACTTATGGGTTGATTTGTCCTCGAATAATTTTTTTTCAACTTTCTCTCTTTACTAAATGTCCCTGTGAAACTTAATGACATAATGACCAGCGAGCTAGACTGTATATAGGTACAGCTTTTTCCGATTTTTTTATCTTCTCTTATAATACCTTTCTCCATTTTATGGCCACTAAAGCGAAACGTGACTTTCTAAGCGTGAAAATCGCTCTCCGGCTCAGGTAAATTCAGTCGTAACATTCCCAGTCGAAGACATAATATTTTGGCACCAGGTAGAAATAAAAACGTTTTCGTCCCATTACAGCACGAAACTGTAAAATGTAAATATTACAACTCGTTCTCGTCGGTAGTTTAAAATATATGCGTTTCGTGCTGCATGTGTGAATTTTAATTCTTTACGACTCGGATTTGTTTATGTTGTGTTTCGCCTTGTATTGTATGACACCCGGGTTGTTGTTCCTTTTGCGAAACGCGCGAGAATTTTATTTTTAGTCGGGACGTCCGACGCAAACGCCATTCCCCCCACTTGAAAAAACTGTTTAAGCGTTCTACAAATTTTCTTTGGTTCCTTTCGCCTACTGGAGAATTTTCAGACACGATTTGTTTGCGTAATTAAAATTTCCAAAAAGAGACAGATTTTAGTCTGCTTAGTAGGGTAATTTCGGTTACGTGAAACTACTATTTTTTTTCTCTAAAGCACTGAATTAAATACTGTGCTTGTGAATAAATTCAAGAAGGTTTCACCCCTTTACCACATCGGCAATTAAATAAATAATTACGCGATACGTATTTCGCCAGCATAACTGGCATTTTCAAGCCTACTAATCCAAAAAGATTAGCAAAAGATGCATCGACGTCATCTACGTTGAGATTCAAATCGATATCGGAATACGTATCGCGTAATTATTTATTTAATTGCCGATGTGGTAAAGGGGTGAAACCTTCTTGGACTTATTATTTTTTTACAAATGCTTCGCTATAAATTTCTATAATCTTGGCTTGTAAATTCGATTCTTTGATTCGATTGGGTATTTTAGTATTTGGCGGAAATCACTTTAGATATCCTCAACGAAAGATGTAGTCATCGCTTGTCTACTTGATCGATAATAGTTATAAGAAACACATCGATGTTTTTTTTTCTACATATGAAATTATTTCGAAAGATGTAACCACGAGGACAGCCCGAGCGTTTCGTTACGGAAATCGCTCTCTAAACAGATCGGTGAGCTGGAGATTTCGACGAGCGTTGTCGGTGTAAACAAGAGGGTCTTCACCTCGACCAAACGGGCATAGACATAATTAAACTCGAATGCCATCAGGTAGATAATAGACCCATTGTTACGACATTCTTCGGTTGTTAGAGCCGAATATCAAACCGACAAAAACTCCATTCCGTGGACATTCGGCCTTTTCTGATAATTGGACGCATTCGAACAAATTGTCATTGAATCAATGTTTTCCTCTGGCCGTTTTAATTCGTGCGACAGCATCGTACGTCTTAACAAAGATAAATCAAACTTGAGTGTTCTTTAAAGCGAATTGTGAACATCTCTCAGTTTTTCTTAGGTATAAGTAAAAACAAGTATCTGGGTATGTGCTGAAGAGAGAACCGTCGAGTACAAATATGAACGTTTTGTTACACGTTACTGGTAGGCACAATTCAACAATCCGGATTTTACACTTTCATGTAACAAGATAAGCAAACAATTTATTCGTGTAAGCGTAATTTACAAACAAATTACTTGGGGTGCGATTGCAGACACATTTTGTTGTTCTACGTATACCAGAATATTCGATATCTCGAATTTTCTTAATAGTTTCTAATTATTTATAAATATTCGACAGGCGTCTTTAACCTAAGAATAATTGTTCATGAAATTTTAAAATTTCGGATGGCCTCAATGATTTCTATAATCTGTTAATGAAATCATAGAGCAAATCGCTTCAACTTTGTTGTATTTATTATGTATTAATAGTTTCTGAATTATGTATCATTTACGAGGCTTCTACGAATCGTGTTAATTTTTCTTTAATTTGTAGTTTCTTTGCTTTTGTACTCGATTAACTTCCTCCCCGATTATAAAATCGCAATTGCGCCGAGTAATCTCGAATTACACATTAATAAAATTATGAGTTACACATTAATAAAAGTCAACGTTATCAAAATAATCGGGGCAGGAGCGGGCGAGATTTATTATTCGCTCGGCCAAAATTGACACGACGATTAGTCGGCGGCGCGTTATCGATGTATGAAACGGCATTTATTTCTACCAACACAACGCTCGGGCTTTTTTTGGGATTCCATAAGTTGAATCAAAAAAGAAGCGCCAGCATTACAACCGATAATTAAGAAAAAGTCGGGACTTCGTTAAAGCAAAATTATGTTTAGCAGATGATGGCAGCTGATGAGATCCTTTATGCCATCGTAAATACTCGACGTTGTTATTTATAACGCCGATTTCGGATCTAATTTCATCCGGGGGTCAAACGAATGCGTTAGCGCCGGATACAGGTAAATATTTTGTAGGAAAAACCGCCACGAATATTAATGACAAACTCCAAAATTCAAATTCTGACGCATGAATTAATAATATTTTAAATAGCATATTTGTCACGATCTTTCGAATACTTCTCTTGAAAAAAAGGACAATACTGAAAAAGGAATAATGATTTCAAAATTACATATACATTAAAGATACATATTGTAACGAAATGATGTGTTGAAAATTGCGAAGTATATGGGCCTCTTTATGGAACGTGCCAGATAGTTATCGCGAAGTGACTCGCGTGCAGGTGCACATCTCCTGACTTTACAGTCTAATCTAAAACATACTACAGGTTTTCCCGAGGTGGATACATCCAGAAGCAAATGTAATATATAAATATACGCTCCCCTCTATTGTGATTCATTCAATATTTTGTAACTGATTCAAGTAATTCGTTTTGTATTATGTTCTGTTTCTTGCAATGTTTTAAATTCATCCAAATTTATAATCGAATTTAACACTTAACAATATAATCGGTTAAAAAATGTTGTTCTTCCATAGTTTATAAACAATTTGGCGTTAAGCAAGTCTAATTTAGTTTAAAACAACTCAACTCTGTCGTCCTCATCGTGTAATTAGCCAACGCCACTTGTAATTAGCTATATAGATTTAACTCGATTACCCGTGAAACGTCCTCCAGGAAATTTGTTAATGATTTCGTTAAGCTGAACGCCTCACTATGTTCTCCGCTTGGGCCGAAACGCAGATCGAGCACCTAGATTCCTCGACAATTAATAACGCGTCTCTGTCATTTTTCAAACCTTTAGACGGCACCTTAAATCTCCCGAGATAATCTTACATGTGCATGTGTAACTTCACGAAAGATGACAGGACCATCTGTTAACTTATCAAAGGACCACTTTTCGACGATTGCTTCCACTCGAGCCAACGAAAGCCCGTCAAAGTGGTAGCAGTGAAAGCTCCTCTATTACAACCGATTTCATCATAAACTTTATTATTTGGAATCGATGAAGCTTTAGCTCAGGAGGATTTTTGAAGCGAAAACTTCTTTAGGCGCGTTGGGTGACTTTTGATAGGGTTAAACTTATAGTTGAACGTTAACATCTCGAGTGACCATCAAGCTAATTTGCGTTACTAACATCCTCAATGTCGACATTACGTACAAGCTTGTCCAAACCACAAATAAAAAAAGGTAGGTCTGTTTGACAGCATTTATTTTCAAATATTTCCAACGGAACTAGACTACATAGACACTGTTAAATTAAGTTTTCACTTTTACCGGCGATCTCAGTAGACTTACGTTACGCGAACAGATTCATTTTTCTCGTTTCAAGGTAGCTATTGTACGTGTGCATTTTCAGTTTCAAGTGACAGATTCAGCGAAAAAGGCGATTCTAGATTCGGAGGAAAATCAATCGGTCGTCCGTACTCGCCGTTTAAATCGTTTACCGGCCCGAGCTTGGATTATTACCCTTATAACTTGTTTCGAGCGCTCGAGGTTGTCCGCGATATGCATCTCCGAGCTAACTTAAGATCTGATGATCAGATATAATGAGTGTTTTGATTCAATGCTGTATTAACTCGAAGAAATAAATAACTAAATGTCTCAATCCCGGAGCGGATAACGCAGCTCTTTGTTGTTTATATCTCTTTTAAATAAATATCGTCTCCGGAATGGAAAACGATCTGATAGATTTATCGTGAGCGAAGGCCCAATTCGTGTACGAGTTTTAACGGTGTACAACGCCCTTTTTGTTAACAGTATTTATTGGAGGTCCCTCGAAATTTATCGATATTTTCCACGCTGTCTCACTTTGGCTTTCTCTCTTAGGCAAGGCCGATCGGAACATTTGAATCTATAATTACACGACTCTATCTTATCCAATTATGGGCGTTCTAAAGATTTAGATTAAACTTCGAAAATGGACTGGTTTTATGTAAATGAACAATTAAACGATATATTTACATTTAATTGACCGCGTGGAGCGTCCTATACACAATGGGACAAAAATGCATAGGACACCGGTAATTATCGAATCACAATATAGTTGCGCGGGATCATTATAGCCCCGGTAATGGCGGTAATGCAATCTGAAGGCATAATAAGCTCGTTCGAAATTAGATTTGATGATGCTCATCATGAATCATTCGCCAAATCGTCACATCATTAGCTCCGACGATCACACCTTCGGAACATGGAAAAAATTCCAATTACACTCATCATCTTAAATGGCATCCTCCATATGTATCGCCCTGACGCAATCCGAAGGACTGTAATCAGGCATAATTGTCGGACATTTTAATATTCAGATCAGGGCACGACTTGGACTCACATTTAAATTGTCGTGTAATTGAAACCTGCCACACATGTCGACAAATCGCTACGCCTGAGCGCGAAATAAGACATTTCTCGTTTCTCGGGTCGAGCGAGGAATCCATTTGGATGAGCCCAAATGATCTTGAAATTTATTATCATAATAGTCGTCATCCCGAAGAGTAGTTAATTATCAAAATTCTATTTAGTATCAGTCGAGATGTATGTAAATCTAGATTTTTACCTTTTTTACGATATTGACTATTTTACACATTTAGCAACGAATGAAGTGATAAATAACAAAATCGATAAAAATATTCTGTTATTTTTATGACACGGAATTAAATTCTATCCATAATTGACACTAGCACACAAGAGGACTTACAAGCAATAAATTATCTTAACGCCGCGGTAATCCTTATGTCTTATAAGATATGCAGAAATTCGACAACACTAATCTTAATTTATTCGTATTTTTTCCTGGCCGAAAGCCGTTCACATTCCACGATTTAAATTATATAAACGCCTCAATGCTAAATAATACAATAAACGACTAAATATCCGATGATTTATAACTTGATTAGTATTTCGTCGAGGTCCGACCGAACGGTCATCGCAATCTCACGTTCTCACAGATCGGGCTCCGTCTTAATAACTTTGGGCATATGGACGAAGTAATTGACTTTTACTAATTAAAAACGATCGACCACAATCACTGCCGTAAATTAAAATTCACCGTCATTAAATTGGTAAACTAACTTTAGCTGGGAGTTTTACGACGATTAATTAAAAATATCCAGCGACAACGCACAATTTTTCTAATACATTAGTTACGAGGTCCGATCGATTAATCTAATAAGAAATATACGAACGGCGGCGCCCCCGTCCAAACTATATTAATTATTAAAAGTATCTTTGATTTACCCTTAAAACAAATCGCTTTTTATATCAATTTAACAAATCATAATTTTGCTTAAACTGTTCGTACCTTTGGATAGTTGTTTACGTTACGCGATGTTTTGTTGTTTTATTACGTTTACGAAACAAACTAAAGGTAATCTAATTCAAGCCCAGTTTTGACTTTTCCGAACACTCGCAAGTATACGAAACTTCCACGAGTCTCCGACTAAAGCAACTTTTCAACGGGCAAAACTCCAAATGATAGCAACAACGGTATAATGTGCGAACAATGTACCATTACGATGCCACCTGCTGATAGAGAAATGTAGTCGCGATGTTTAGTGTGGCCAAAGTCGATGTTCACCACCGCCAACAATCGAGGCAACCCTGCACTATCACGATGGCCATGAGTTATGGAGGATGGATTTCACAGCAATAAATCGTGCGCATCCCCGTCTCACCGAGATACCATCTGACCTCCAGATACAAACAGAACACGCCCACGATATTCTAGACAACTAAATCAGTTACCTTTGGATTCTGAGGACTGC
The DNA here is from genome assembly GCA_028583605.1 of Dastarcus helophoroides. Classification (NCBI taxonomy): domain Eukaryota; kingdom Metazoa; phylum Arthropoda; class Insecta; order Coleoptera; family Bothrideridae; genus Dastarcus; species Dastarcus helophoroides. The sequence goes on along the minus strand of CM053331.1, from coordinate 41,497,462 downwards.
CTGCGTTTTCAAATGAGATGCACGGACATGAACAAGCTCTTGGTTGGACGCCCAACCGGACACCACGACGGCCGCGATGCTGGCAAAACCGAATTCGCCCCGGGGCCGTGCGACGGACGTCAGGCGAGCTTATTGCTTTGTGATTTATCTTGTGCCCGATTATCAACTTCGACTCGAAAAAACATTGGACTCGATTACGATTCTTTTCATCTAACTTTGCTGTCGCCTTCATCGAAGATTATGTTGTACGCTAGCCGTGGACTCTCTCAACGGCGGTATCTCAGGAACCGGCTTTTCTCAAATCAAGTTTCTAACTTCAAAAACGGCGAACTTTCTCATATCCCCTACACGTATGAGATGAATTTTCAAAAATCCTTTCTCGGTGCTAGGACCGGTTTTAGATCTGATGAGACCCTAAGCTATTTGAGATACGAGGCCAGTGTTGCGAGCAAAAAAAAGTTCACACCAACAATTTTATTAACTAAAAATAAAGGTCTTCAACCATATTTGGGGACCCTCCAAGATCCTGGGACTCCTAAGCTATAGCTTGTATGGCTTATACGTAAATCCAGCACTACTTGGTGCTCACCCACGCTATGTAAGGAACTCCTGGGCCAAATTTTATATTTCTAGAGCAAACGATTCGGGCTATCAATTTTATTAATAGATTTTACCTCCCTGGAGCAGTGTTTCCCAAAGTGTGGTATGCGTATCCTCAGGGTTACAGGAAGAGTTTGATGGGGGTATGCGCTGCACGGGAGGCCCAAAAATTAAAAATTCAATTGTTTGGATAAACGTAACAAAACTAACTTAATCAACTTGCACAGCTTTATGGAGTTCGTGCAGAATAATGTTTTGTTCAAATTCGTTGATACGTTCAGAAGACTAAAAAACGGACTAACACACTACCTCATTTATATATTATATATAGGATGCAACGAGGGGTACTAAACGTCACGAAAAAATATGAAAAGAGTACACAGGTGTCGAAAGTTTGGAGATGAATTTTCCTATACGCTGATACAACTGACTTTTATTTATAAACAGAAGCTTAGACACCAATTTTCATATTTCTAACTTAAAAATTAGTGATCTTTCATTTAAGTTGTCAACCCCTATCAAACAGTTTTAGAGATTAAATTTCAACTTTTAAACCAATTCGGTTCAATCGCTGACGGAAGTTCTGGCCTCAAGAGCTCCAGGATGTCTTAAAATTCGATCGTAAATCTGAGCGACGTTTATTCGTGAACGTTTCAATCTTCTGTATTCTCGTAAAAAAAGAACCTTTAAAGCAACACATTTCGTCGTTTGACGTCGCATGGGCCGCGTTAAACTTAATAACAAATAACTTATGTCGTGTGTGACAGTTTTAAAGCAAACGAGACAATTTTCTTGAGTAACATGCCACTTCGATCAGTAAAAGTCGGACGTGTCAACTTACATTTCCGCAATTCGCTTTTCAAGCAACGAAAGTCCAGTAACACTTAAAGTAGTTGATGTCTTTTCTGGCTCGACAGTCAAACGAAAAAATTTATTTGATTTTATTCTCGAAATTCGACTTCTTTTCCAATGGCGGCTCGCGACTTTGGCATGGGGAGGGGGGAAGAAGGGGTCCGCGGATCCGGTGCCGGATGGACAAAATATGCTTTCAAATTTTATCGAAAATTGAGGAAAGAATCGAGTAATTTAGCAAAGAACCTTTGGTCAAGACTTTACTTTCTCCGGAAAATATCTACTTTTTTTTCTTTAATTTCGACTTTCATATTTTTTCAAAATTAATCTTATTTCAAAGTGTCACAATAAACTATAATAACAATCAATTCGGCATTTTTTCAAAATTTCTTTTTTAAATTTAATTTTTTGAAAGCATCGACTTTTTCAAAATGTTGACTTTCTATAAAGTTTCCAAATTTACATTAAAAAAATTTTCAGTTTTTTGGAATATTTACTCCTGACAATTAGTTCTTAGTAGTTCTTATTTTGAATTTTGACTTTTATCATTATCAACTTTTTGAAAATGTCGACTTTTTTTCAAAATTTTGATTTTTTCTGAAAATTTCGACTCTATTTGAAAAGTTAGACTTCTTCTTCTTTGAAAATTTCAACTTTTCTTTTCCAATTTTCAAATTTTCGACTTTTTATTTTTCAAAATTCAATCGTTCCCGTTTTTAGAAATTTCGACTTTTTTTCGAAATTCATTTTTTTTTTCTCCCAAAATCAAAATATAAAATTTTGGTAAAAAATCTTTTTTTGTAAATTTCGAAAAAAACATTAATTTCGTGGTTAAAATTTCTTCAGGTAAAGACCTGAGATAGAGGCTATTTATATTGTAACGCAATGTAAATAGATGGAATGGAATTTAGAATAGAATTGTAGAATTTAGTACATAAAAAAAGTTTCTAGAATGGTCTGATAAGGGAAAAGCGATCGTGATAACGAAGCAAGTGGCAGATAAGCATTCCCGAAATTTTGGCAAACGATAAGCCTTATCTGCCGGATTGTTCTAGACCCTGGATGCCAAAACTATAAAAGGCGATCAGCTTTCCCTCGAGTCAGTCAGTTAGAGTCAGTGTAATTAGTGAGTTAGTAGAAGTCAATAATAAGTGAGTTAATTGTTCAATTGTGGTGATCCAAGTTTAGTTTAGTAATAAAGTGGGTATTATTTTCAATTCACGTGTGAATCAATTCGAACCGATAAAGCCCGTAACAATATTTATGCATATACATAATTACATTTCGTCTTCTTTTAACTTTCAAATGCGAAATTTTAACAGAAAATTAAAGTTGAAATTTTGAAATTTCATAAAAAAATTAAATTCTCTAAAAAATTCGGAATTTCAAAACAGAATTTAAAATGTCACAAAAAAAAATCTTGTCTCCAAATAAAATGTAAGTTGAGTTTCAAATAACTTTGTAATTAAAAAACATTGTTTTCCTCAAATTTTGTGTTCGAAAATTGAAATAAAAGTAGAAATTTCGAAAACGAAAATCATAATGATTTCGTAATAGAGTAAATACAGCAGTTCTCAAAATTTTTACTTTGGATTGGATTTTTGAAAGGAGAATCGAAATTTCGAAGAAAAACTTCGTAAAGTTCAAGAAGAACCATTTCTAATTTCATTTTTTCTTTTTTATTTGACTTTTAACCTCGAAATTTCGACTAGAAATTTTAATCGATGTCTCCTTTTGGTTTTACAATCGACCCTCCATAAAAAAATAGACGAAAAAAATAAATAAATTTTTGAAATTTTGACAATAAAATGAAAATTTCGAAAATTTCAAAAGCCCGAATTTACAGTGAATGGGAAATCATTTTTTATTAAGGAATCCACACAAAATATTTAAACTTTACAATCGAAATTTAACTGGAAATTCCAAAAAAGTAAAATTTACATAAATTTTTGGAATAAACTCGAATTTTCTAGACAAAATATTATCGAAATTTTAGATTTAAAGATTTTTTAAATTTTAATCCACACGCAAAGGGTAACCCCATTATGCTTTCAAAGCACTGCGAGTAGGATGCGGAAACGAGGATAGATGGCGATGAACCGCCTTCTTAAACAAGGATAGGTTGGAATTTTTGGGGAAAATTCCTTTCAGTAATAAGTTCCATAACTTGGAAGTTCTATAGAAAAAAAGAGTATCCGTAGACAGAAGTCCTCACTGTGTCAAGCTGGACCGCACAGGAATTTGCTGTCTCCGACTATCTAGTACGCGTCAAGAATCTTGCCCTTAGGGGGATCAATCATATTAGTTCCTGCGAGCATCTTCCATGATAGTACTTGTAGAAAAGAGACAAGTCACCAACCATACGCCTGTGCTCCAGTGTTTCGAGAGAATCGGTCAGACTCTCGTCATCAATTAGGCGAATCGCTTTTCTTTGAATTGAATCCAAAAGAGTTAAATTGTGTTTTGGGGGTCAAAATAAAGCGAAAAAAAATTCGAAATTATAAAAAATCCTTTCTCGAAATTACACAAAATTGAGTATTCGAGTAGTCGAGTCTTGAAGAAAACTACAAGTAAATTACTATTTGGAGTTTTGAAGAAGATATAGGCGACACCGAAAAGTTAAACAACAAAAATCTTGCGATCTGTTGAAGTAAAAAAATAGCGCTAATTAGGTAAATTCCTAACCGATTGAAACCTCCTCGACTGACATGTTGCTACGCCACTAGGTATTGTAGCGAATTGGCGCTCGGTGCATCAATCAAAAACCCTAGATTAGCTCCTTAATGAGGCTTCTTTTCATTTTACCAGGCCATCCATCTTCTTTATCAATTTCTTGTTTTGACTCGTTATCTACCAAGGTAGATATAATTACTTCTTATACCCGAACATTTCACTACGGAATATTTATCATTTTGTTTCGCTAATATCTCATGGATGAGTTAATTAATTTGAACAAGTCGACCTGGCGAACGCTTAACTGGAAAAACCACTCCTGAAATTCAATACGCGAACGGCAAATTATCAACTGAAATAAGTCACCGGGGTATTAAATTACCTGCAATGTACCAGTAAACCGTAAAATATTACAAGTCTGGACGTTTTATTATTGCGTACTATTTGTTCGCGCTAGGTCGTGAACGTAAGCGCTTAAAACGCATTCTAGACATACCTTTCGAGGCGAAATTAATCCAACAACTTAATTTACCAAAGACAAGTCAAAAGCTCGGCTCAATTTAATATGATCGTACTTGGTACGCCCGTTTAGATAAGTTCTTATTGAAATCCCAGTATATATTTTTACACGTTTGTTGTATCATTAATAACAATTAAACTAGTTTAATTTATATTGGTCAAACAATGGTTGCGTGTACACGCGTGTGCGGTACGCTGCTCGCCGCTGAAGCGAGGCTTAGACGCGCGTGCGCAAACTGACGCCGCCCGCGGTTGATTTCTGAACTATAGCCTCTCTCTGCGATCGAGTACAGTTAGAGATTTCGTTAACGTCAATTCAAGGTCACCTTGATTGAAAATTCAAACGCTTTTATCTACCTCTTCTGGCATTTTCCTTCTGTAAAAGTCTCACGCGGGGCGAAGGACGATGTCCCCCGAGGGTGCCGTTCAAATTTGACGTCGGAGCGTCCTATTTTCGGAGGAGATAGCCCCTTGCTCACGGGATCCGCTACCCGAATTCCTATCGGTAGAAGATACAAAACAACGTTTCTTAATAATTTGGTCATAGTCGGTGCCCTTATTCGAATAGTTGGTAATGAATTTGTAGGATCTATTTTGGTGGAACGTACTGGTCCTTAGTTATCTTCAAAAATTGAAATACAAATCTTGTCCTCTGAAACCAAGAAAAATCTCTCTGAAGATGATGGCTTAGCTATCGAAACGCGTTAGAACAACCTTTTGTTGTTTAATCTTTTTTGGTTTCAGGGGACAAGATTTCTGTTTCAATTTTTGTAGGATCTATGTTTGCTTTGATTTTGACCCGACGTGACGACTGTCCAGTGGAAAGCTAATTGGTTTTCGATTTGTTTTCCCACGTTTCACCGGAATTCTCTCAAAATGTTGGAAATGTTCGCGTTTGATTATCACGATGTGATGATGTTATACAAGAATGAAGGGTCAAGGCGAAAGTTCCTTGTGCAACTGTATCTATTTATTACGTTGATAACCTTCTTTCAATAAAGTGCAACAGAAGAGTGTTTGCTCTGGCCAATCAATCGACTTTCTGTTTTACATTGCGATGCGAATGACACCCGAGGGCGATTCTATACGCTCGCAGATAAAACGGTAGCTAACATCCGAACTACCGGATTGTAAAATAAATAAATCTCTGTGTACAATATCACCCGATATATGTAAACTTTGTTCAGCTTAATTCAATATTTATATTTGCGGTGTATTTAAAGTCGCACTCGGTTCCCGACACATATCCGTGAGTCCCTCAAATTAGATGCTTAGCACTATTTGTTTTAAAAGGTGCTAATTGTTTATTTGTCTTTTTTCGTCGTCGCCAATTTTCCCCGAGGTAGGGCCGTTTGGCCAAAGAAATATGAAGAATCGTTTTAGTTTGTTTAGAGAGAAATCGCAATTAACTTGTATAAATGCGAAAGGGGTTTGGGCTTTCCTCGGCTCAATTACTGAAGCGATTTTGACGAAAATTGGTATAGACGGACCCTTGTAATTCGGGATCGTTATTAGAATAGGTTTTATCCCGGAAAACTGTTTCAGATACTTGTAAACTAATAATATATTCACAAAGAGGAAATGACATTTCTCCTTTTTCCGTGTAAACTAATGATCTGACAGCGACGACAGCGTCATCTAACGATAAAGCAGAACCTTATCGCAACTTAGCAGTGTAGGATTTTTTAATATAATGTTCTGACAGCTTCATTTGGCGCGATAGGACGCAACTGTGCTACATAATATAAAGCTGGAAACTCGCTACGAGGAAGCTAAATATACACAAGATCGTATCAACGAATTTCAACAAAACATTATTTTGCAATCTGCATAAACTCTTCAAAACCGTTAATATCTGCTTAATTTAGATTTATTACGTGGATCCAAACCAATTTGGTTTTTAATTAAGACCAGCAAAACATTAAAACAAAAAAAATTTGTCAATAAATTTAATAAATTTAAAAACTCTCTCTTATTTTTTCATCAACATGTAAAATCGAATACTTATCTAATTCGGGGAACGAAATAGCGGGTAACAGCTAACATTTAATAGTTTTTAAACCGTGTTATGACTTCCAAAGCTAAAGAAATATTCGGAAAATGAAAGATGCAATATTAAAAATGTCCGTCTTGCTTTGAACCAAAAGTTTTTTATATTTTACTTACAAAATAGTCATTCATTGGATTTTAATTTTTCTTATTTTAATAATAATTCATATTGCTATTTATCCTCAATTGTGGAGTAAAATTTTTTTCTGAAAAACAAACACTTGATAGTAAAATGGGTGGAAATGATAGGAAAAAAAATGAAAATCGGAATCTTAATAAAAATGATGGGGCAGCCGACGCACTCGCCACGATCTAGGACGATTGTGCTTGAAAGCGTTAATAAGTCGTTTTCATGGTGCATTTGTAACACTAATTGATCGCTCCCTGTACAACGAAAGATTATTTTCCGCTCGCTTTAACAAAAACCAAAGAGATATTTTGAGCATGTTTACCGCGAGAATTCGTTTCCGCTAAACTCGCTTTATAATTTATAAGAAAATGTTTTAATAATTAATACGTTTGCGGCCATAACTCACTCTAAATATATACAACGTTCAATTAATGAATCTCTAACGTTGCTTATACGAGGCCGTCGGGAAATGGTCACGATTTCTGAATTTCCTCTGCATTCCTCTATATTTAAACAAAGAAATATGAGCACATCTCGGGGTAATTTAAGTCCTAGCTGACCATATTTCAACGTAATTTGCCTCATGTTCTCAAAATTCCCACATAACGAGCAAAACCATCACAGAAAGTTACCAGCAGCAACGCGATCGCATTACATAAATATCGAACTTTTACGAGCGTTTCGATTTTTTTCGCACACTTAAACCAAGCGACGGTTGGCGCCAAAAATGTTAACCGATATCGCAACGGTTCGGATAATAAACCGAACGGTCCAATATAGGTGTCTTCAAACTATGGCCCGCATGTCAACGACCAGCCCGTGTCATTAATCCGGCCCCCGATGGCTAATAGCTTATCGATGTTAACAAAAGTCTACTAAACGACAAAAATTTTACCAAACTTTTCTACTAAGCAAATTGTTCTACCAAATCTTCTACTAGATGCCAAAAATTCTACTAATCTGGCAACGTTGACTATTTTTTTTTGGTGGAAGTATCTCTTTGAAGATGATAGCTTGGATATCGAAACGTGTTAGAGCAACCTCTGTTGTGTTTTTTAATCTTTCTCGGTTTCAGGGGACAAGATTTGTATTTCAACACTGACTATGCTTTCGAAGGTACTACCAAGGCCATCTGTTAGCGCATAGGTAGAGTATAGAGAATACCACCTATTTCCATTTTGGTCCTGGGAACTTACTGGAGGAATCAGTATGACTTTAATGCTCGAAAGTTTGGAGACTCTGGTTTAGTGGAAGATCTAAGCTTTTCGATTTTTTTCGCACACTCCCACCAAACGACGGTCGCGTTTTAAAATTGGTGACAAAGATGCTTTTTAATTGCCATCGTGGGATTGCAAATAACGAGCCGAACTAGTTGCGGAAGATCGCAATTAAGGAAGTTCGGAATTAAGCGGCGCAATCCTGAAACCGGTCGACGAGCACAATTAATGAACATATTTCCGAAGATATAACGATATGAATGGCATGGGCGTTCGTTAAAAATAAATTCGAAGTTACTCCGGTAACGCCGCATAATTTGAGAGTTTAGTCGATGTCACTGCCGTTCTGGGAGGAAGGAATGCGGCTCTATTACGGAATCAAGTTCTACAAACACATGCATTAACACCAAGAGCGACCATCTACCAATTTACATCTCAATATTAACTTTTAAATGTTTACTCTGCTTTATGGAGGATCAGGTGAAATTTTGTAACTCTTCTCGTCCGAGTCGAGTCGCTGCGACAACTTCAAAACTCGGCATCGGAATTTTTATTATTGGTGATAGATATGTTTGAAGATGCTAATAGCTTGGGCAATACTCATTTTGTCACCCGATACGGCCGCGTTTAGTATACAGGTTTTCGCTTTTCACAATTTATTGCGCGCTCCATTCACACGGAAGATAACAGAATATTTCCCAAATAAGCGCTTTATTCCGCACAAGTTCTCGTCCCTCTCGATGACTCGATCGCTGAAGACAAAAAATTCGCCGTATCTCCAGACATTTCCGATGCCGCTGCAGAATGTTTTATTAAAGAAATGAGCACGGCAATAAAATCTCAAGTATTTTTGGTGGAAAGCGATCGCGACGAATAGCGGACAGGTAATTGGTCGAGTCGGAGCAATTATCGTTGGATGTCTGCCTATTGAAGTTTTTGCGACAGAATCCAGTAAATAATTGCCGAGCCACCGCTGCGCATTTAAATGTTATCATTAGGGACGTTTCTAATTGCCCTGCGAGATATTTACATGAAGAGAATCTTTCGACGACGAACTAAAAAAAAAGGAAATTTTATATTAACCTGCTAAACAAAGCGCTATAACCGTAGCATTGAACAAGTAAAGTTAAAAGTTGTTATGTAAGAAAATGACCAGTTGCACTCTTTAATGAAATTTTATATTCTTTTTTTATCAACAGTACTCTAGCTTGCATTCTACTTGCATACGACATTCTTAGCAATGGCCATAGTTTCTCTATGAACCAATTGGCATTTCCAGCTAAGGATCACTCCCTCTGGTGGCGACAATTATAACTACTGCTTGTAGGTCACAGGTTTGTTTACATTTTGATATAGCGTTTGCTTTGTGAATGTAGCCATAACAAGCGTTCAATTTTCGGTTGATGTTAGAATCAGAAGTTAATGGTTTGATTAGTTTGTACCTAAGTACCTAAAGTAGTTGGAGACATTTGTTTATACCTACCTATATTTATAGACTTTAAATTTAGTTATTCATTATTATAGAAAATGGAATTTACTTCAAATCAAATAAAAAACAAATAAAAGATTTTTGGCATTGTTTATGGCTGCATTACACAAAAATATACAAGAGAAAATATTTAGAAGGCTCTTGCTAACATTCTTTGTTTATGAAACTAAAAACCATGATATTTTATATACAGCGCTATTATTTCTCTTCCGTAACATTTCTATTGTTGAGACAGTTAATGATCAATTTTACAAAATGTTATCAATTTTAAATATAGTTTTACAGCCAGCATTTCTCCTCAAGAAGGACATTTACGATACCATAACTATGTGGCTAATGTTTTAAATAATTTCCAAACATTAGAAGTATTCCAGAATGTACTTAAATTCTAGTTTAAGCAGCAACATGTCTATGCTGCAGGATCAAAATGGTAAGGGTAACCAAATTTTAAAATTCATCACTAAAATAAATCCTTCTTGGCTGATTACGGTGCTAAAAAACGAACCCTGGTCCAGTCATATCAGTCACTTGTCAAAATATTGTAGACTTTTTAATATTTATTGTGGCATTTATTGTTAATACAGTTTATTAGTGGTGATTATCATTTTTATCAGTAAGATATGGGGGGCTAAAGCATCAGATAAACAATTTTTGAAAGTAGTAATTTAATTCAGTAGTTAGGAATAGGTGGATGCTATCATGAAGGAATTTTATTCGATGTAATGTGCAATTCAAACCTTATTACTTTATTTTAATTTTTCTCCATTTTCTTCTTTTACACGCCAATAATAAACGTGGCTTTCATTCAGAAGCCTTTCCCCTAAACATTTTCAGTCTTTAACTGAACAACAAAATTAACTAGTGTTAAGTATTACTACGCCTTCTAAGAAATTATTTAGTTCTTTTCAAATAACTTACGACTTCAAGAAATTTTACATTATCTTCCAACCTATTCGTCACTTACAACTTTTAGAATGTTAAACTGTTCTAGTAAATTAAAATAATATTCCTGAGGATTGAGGCTATAATGATAAATTTACCTTTTAACAATTATTCCATACAGAAGTTGAGCTGTAAAAACAAGATTAAGATGCTTATGCACTGCAATCAATCTCGCCCCTATTCCAAAACATAAAAGCTTTTTCCCCGAATCCATTATAATTTGTATAAACAGTCGGCTTGTTTTAATTAGCTTAGTTATTGTCCTCTTAATATACATATAATTATTTGAAAATTATAAAAACTGCTTGGCAAAATAAGAAAATATTTATAGGAAATGCCTAATCTTTACATACATATTATAGCCTTAAAGATAGGTTATAAGCAAGCGACCTACTTGCGATCAGCTGATAGTTGGCGCGAACTTTTAATTCGAATCGCCAATAGGTGATAGTACTAAGAGTCACACGCTTGACGTCTGTGAATTTTTTAGTACTTAATTGTTGGAACATTTGTTAGCATTCGAGTTGGATATACCAAATTGACGAGATCTAACAAGATCGAAACCCGTATTTGGTTTCCAAACTTCGAACCTAATAAATGGTCAAACCTATTGGTCTGTGCATTACTCTACTCAAATTCTTCATTTCAAAAATATATCCTCGCATTTTCATATTTTTTCCACAATGTTGACTTCATCCTTTTAAGTGTGGCACTTTTTTTCTAAAATTTCGATTTTCAATTTAAATTTCTACTTTTAACTCTAAATTGCGACAATTTAAAGATTTTAACTTTTTTTTCAAATCATAAACTGAAATGTTGTTGTGTAATTAGGAAAAGATTTAAAATATAAAGCATAAATTCGAAATTGTTAGGAAAACAACTAAAAATTTCGGAATTATAAGAATCGTAATTTAAAAAAGAAAGGAGTGAAATTCATCAGAAAAAATAAACATTTTCTTCTAACGAAAGATAAAAATTCAAAAATAAATAAATTGTTTGGGATTATCAATTGTTTTTATTTGAAACACCCACAAAATAATCGAAATTTAAAGAAAAAAAAGTCGAAATTTCGAAATTTAGTCCCATTTTGAAAAAAAAAATCCATTTTGTTTTGGTTTCTTGGAAGTGAGCACATTGAGCGATTTTTGATAAAGCAAAATTTTCTCGTTTCGTGCACAATCAAGCTAATGTCCCTTACTAATATGCTCTGACTTTAACACTATTAGTAGTTATAAATCAGAAGGGAATAGCTATCTATGAATTGAACCCGGGACCTACTACCCGAGATTCCCCCCAATCAATTGCGCCATACCGCACTTTGCATGTTCTTATCTCTCTGACTATACAGATAAGGAAAAATTTTCATTGTCCATGTAAAACGCTAAGAATTGTCCCTTCCATAGTTTTCTACGGCCGCTGAACGTATTCCCCTACTTTGAAGCAGCATGGTCGTATCTTCCAGTTTAGATGTTAGAAAAAACTCGTCGAGAGTTTTACAACAGCCTGGAATATTGTTTAGCACAGTGGCGGCCTATTTGAACTCCTTATATTGTAATGTTTAAAGAGTTAATATGTTATATTCTTTATTAGAATTATTATTTATTTTGTTTAAGAAATTTCATTTATTTATTTTGGTTATCAAAGAATATCAGTTTTATTTTGTCTCAGACGTTGATTAAATCAACGGACTAAAAGAACAAACAGCATGTGGTACGCAAATTTTATTAAAATTGTTGCCTGTCAGTAGTAATCTCGTAACAAAACACGTTAGATGTACTACTGAAATCTTCACCAGCACTGATCGCTGCGCTCTACGTTGAATCGTTTACACCGGTGTAGGAGAATACAAGGCGCCACCCATCTATCCCACTATTAGCTCTCAATGTTAAATCTTTCATTAACATTCTCCCTATGGACAGTGTTTGACTTTCCTGATGTGTATTTATAAGCGCCTTCATTTCTGTCGGTTCCGCATAAATCTTGCGATCGATTTTAAACTACTCCCCGCTAACCTTTGAAAATTCAAAAAAAAACCACTGTTTTTATTTTTCAAGTATTTTCTTCTAAATCTACAGGAACAAGAAATCGAAAGTTCGAATAATTTCGCGCCTGAACATAAAACATATTTATTAAATGTGAAAGTTAAATCAAATTTTTACGTATATTTCCGATATTTTTAAATTAGTCCCTTGGTAATCAAGTATTGCATATTTCATTAGATTTAAAACGCAGCGAACGCATAATGAAACTGTAACATCGAGAATAGAAAACGTTTTTCACCGCTGCCTAATAAGTAAAATGTAAAGCGAGTCGAGAAGAAGCGAACGGCAGTTTACACGAAAAAATCTAGTAAGACAACTTTTTTGCGGCCGCCTTTAATACATATAAATCGTCATTATGTGCATTGGCAGCATAAAGACATACCAGCCGGAATGTAGTTCTCAAAAATAATCGTCGAACACACATCGGTACGTCAATCGCGGATAATATACGGCCTGCCTTTTGCAAAACGTGTACGTCCGATAGTTCTTGGGGGCTTTTTACTCCGAGCAGCCGATGTGTCCGATGTCGTCCTGCCATCATGACGTGCTCGCGTTCACCGAACGACAAGCCTGCACGAAACTCGGGGGCCCAAAAAGTGGACCACTTAAGAAGACGTCGAGCCGCTGTCATCGGGGCCGCCCCTCCGGCTTAAATGACTTTTTTAAAAAGTCAACCGAATTCTTCGGCGAATTACGGCTATGCGCGCGTCCAATTTACGCCATACCGTATTGGAAAGTTTAGTAGCCCGACTGATTAACGTGTATAAAGAACAAAGGCAGCATAAGCGAAAAAATCGAAAAAATAAATTTTATTCAATAATTGCAGAGGAGCAAATCAATCCATACATTTCCCTTAACAGGACGCTCCTGATTGTTAACCGAGTTTGTTTGGAACGCTGCCATGATAGTGATGTCACACTGGAGTCGATTATTATTTCTGAAATTATTAAAAACTTTCTTAAACTTCGATTAATTTTTTTAATTTGCTTTGTGGTACTGAGACTTTTTTTTTAAATTTCTGGTATTTTTTTCCACTCGCAAAGGGTAACCCCATTATGCTTTCAAAGCACTACGAGTAGGATGCGGAAACAAGGATAGTTGGCAATGAACCGCCTTCTTAAACAAGGATAGGTTGTAATTTTTGGGAAAAATTCCGTTCGGTAACAAGTTCCATAACTTGGAAGTTCTATAGAAAAAAGAGTATCCGTAGACAGAAGTCCTCACTGTGTCAAGCTGGACCGCACAGGAATTTGCTGTCACCGACTATCTAGTACGCCTCAAGAAAGAACCTTGCCCTTAGGGGGATCAATCATATTAGTTCCTGCGAGCATCTTCCGTGATAGTACTTGTAGAAAAGAGACAAGTCACCAACCAAGCGCCGGTGCTCTATTGATTCGAGAGAATCGGTCAGACTCTCGTCATCAATTAGGCGAATCGCTCCTCTTTAAATTGAATCCAAAAGATCTAAAGTGTGTTTTGGAGCTGAACTCCAAACATGAGAACCGTATTGGCTAGTGTTGTCCTAACTTGAACTTTGTATAGTGTTACTAGCTGATGAGATGTGAAGTACTTTTTAGCTCTAAAAAGAAAGCCTAGCTTCTGAGAGGCGGATTTGGCAATGGCGCGCACATGATCGTCCCAAGAGAAGTTAGTGCTCGCATTCACTCCTAGATAGATAGATTAGATCCCATCGGTTTCGACTTTAAGGAATTTTAAAATATAAACCGAGCATTTTGAGAAAATTGAAAATTGGAGGAAAAACTTAAATCAAATTTATTTTTAAAAAATACTCGAAACTTTTTCGATTTTTTCTTTCCATTCTCCCAAAAATTGCGAGTCTAATCACTTTTTATCAAAATTTTGTATTTACGCTTTCAACTTGTAGTTTTTTCTTAAATTTGGTTTTTTAAAATTAAAAAGTTGGCTCCCTTTTTTTCTTTTACTTTTTAAATTGAGAGGTTAAATTTGAATTGTCCAGTTTCTTGACATTTCAGAAACGTTTTTTTTTTAATTTTCCGGTTTTTTAAAATTATATTACAATTTTTTGTTGTCTATGTCTCTAATTAAATTCAAAATTATATTTCTCAGGTGTTGGGCTTTTATTTTTACTTTATTTAAAAAAAAATCTATTTTAATCTTAAAATGTCAACTTATTTTCTAGAAGATTTTGATCGCGTTTTTTATTAGATTTCGACGTTTGTTAATTTCGTTATTATTTTCAAAATTTCGAGTTTTTCGTATCAATTTATAGATTTTTGTTTCAATATTTTCAATTCCGAGTTTTTACTTCAAGGGTATTTATTTTTCTACAAAAATTGCAAAATTTTACGTTATTTTCGAAATCTTAATTTCTCTTCGAATTTTCGATTTTTTACTGGAAAGTTGAATTTTTCAGAGAAAAAAAGAAACTTTGAAAATTATTTTAAAATTTTGATTTTTCCATGAAATTTCTTTAAAGAATTTTTAAGTTTTTAAGCTAAACTTCTACCAAATTAGATGAATAATTGCCATTACAACACAAAAACTATCCAGAATTGAAGAGAGTTCTAAATGTGTTAAACTGACGAATCATTTTTTTTAATGTTTTAATTTGTCTCTGATTTTAATTAAAAACCAGTAAGAGCGATAGATGATGCTGTCGATTAGATATACTTTCTTATTTATAAAATTACTTTGGATAAACCTAATAAAAGTAACTTAATCAGCTATCTATCCTTTTAAAGAGTTCGTGCAGACTACAGAATGATGTTTTGTTCAAATTCGTTGATACGGTCTCCGGCTATATAAACTCCCGAAAAAAAATTAATTTGTTAACTCGACCATGATTAGGAAAGGGAACCCAAACGCACATTGTTTTAATATTCGATCTCATTAATTAAGATCTTGGGAAATATTCCAACAGTCTATTACATTGGAAAAGCTGGTAAATATCTCTTCGGAGTAGCCGCTTACCTAATATTCGCATTTTATTCCTCTAAGCAGCTTAAACAGCCTGCAGACGACCAAGGTCCAAAGACAATGATTTCGAAAAAAGAATATAAATCTGTAACAAGTCGGCGGACAAAAGGACCAACCAACCGTGCGTGCCTTCCTTTAAGATCGTACAATAATGCCATATAGGTCCATGGGCTTTGGACTACCTACGGGCTCCCTAAATCGGGGAAACCGGCCATCATTCAAGTGCACAAAGGCGATCATGAGCCTGTCGAAGTACCGAAGCTTTTAAAGACTCGTAGTGATGCGTCGCAGTTACGCATTTCTACGAAATGTGCGCGTTTAAAAGGTTCAGGGAAAGAGCAAGAAAAGAAGAAGGTCGGGACCGGACGGTGCGGGGACGGCTTTAACGATGTCGTTAAAATGTTTGTTATTTTGGATGTTCCGGTCTAAAATCCTTAAATAAATCCAACAAATTGCAGAAAATCCACATTAAACGGAGTTTATTTACTTTGAAAACATTCGAGAGATTATGTCGTTTCTTCGCCTAAATAGACTCCGGTCTAATCCAAACATTGAACGTTGGCAGTTCTGAAGGGTGATATTTTTGTTTCTCGATAAAGATCACTCGTTACTTCGTTTTTAAAAATTTCAATTATTATTTTCGAAATTTACACATAAATCTCTAATTGTGGATAATTATTTTTTGAAATTGCGACTTTTATAGGAACAGGTTTATAATAAAATTTTAAAATTTCGAATCCAAATTTAATGTTTTGTTCAGATTCTCAAATAAATTTGCTTTTACCGAAATTTTGATTTCTATTTTTTCGTCCACGAATCGTATTGTAACGAACTGATGATTTAGAAATCGTGAATTATATGGACCCCTTTACGGAATGTGTCAGACAGTTGTTATCGCGAAGTGATGTCCGTCCATGTCGACCACATCGACTAGATGTTTTCTTGAGATGGAAACTTCCCGAAGCGGTCTAAAATATAAATATGCTAAAGCGCTTCCTTTTTGTTAACTGTACCCAGTGGCGACGAAACATTTCAGAAGAATTTGGCCGTAGAAATACGTATCGCGTAATTATTACAAATTGTCGATACGAAACGCCTCAGGCTTTAGAGTTTCCAGTTAAAATAAATGTGGTAATAAATGTATTTTGATATTGGAGTCCTCCTAGTAGGTGTGTGGATATTTATAGATAGTCCATAATAATTAACTGCATTGCTTGTTTATCGATAAGATGTAGGTTGATGACAATTGCCCATAAATAAACCGACCTGCCTTCGGTTATAATAAATTATAATCTTTCACTCGCGAGATCCAATGCAGATTAATGCCTTTGGAATATTTTAAACAGTCTCGATGCACGGTGATCTACGATTATACTATTAGAAGTTGCGTATTGAGCAAACGATTCCAACAAAATAAATCGTCAATGACACGAAAGTATTTCATGACATTGTTTCCCCCCCGGTTCGACTTCCTCGCCGAATAGCCGTGATGTATAGACATGTCTTCGAGAATGCCCTTGTTCTCTTCACAAGACTGTGACTTGAGGTATCCTGACAAAAACCAGCCCAATCATTGTCGGCCGGGACGACAGGGGGCACGGAATCCATCAGAGAAGTACTGACAGCACAATTCGACTGATAAATGAACACTCGGTGCGCGCGGTATGACAGGAAAGTTGCGCTCTTTGTTAAGAAACAAGGGATGCCTATTTTTGTGCCATAAAATCTCTAAAATGAGATTTTTACCCTTAAATACCTAACATTTTAGCAACTAAAAGCAAAACTTTTATACTAAAACAGGCAAGGAAGTTTTCGCACTTCTACCGCATCGATATCTAATTAGTAAGCGATGCGTATTTCGCCAGCAACACTCGCATTCTCAAGCGTGCCAATCTAATTAAAAAAGAAATTAAGAAATTTGCAAACGAAGGATCGAATTCTTTGATCATTAATCTATGCTAAGAATTGAGTCCATACGCTTGATAATGTTAGTTTACTTGGCGAAATACCTATCATGTAATTAATTTATTTTTAGAATTTCGAATTTTTTCCCAAAATTTTTAATTTTTCTCGAATTTGTAATTTTTAATTTTCGACTTTATGCGTATTAGAGCTGAAGTTTTCAAATTTTATGCCATAATATCTTTTTTTCTCCAAATTTCGATTTGAATCTAAAAATTTTAAAACTAAATAAGTCTTTCTTTCGAGGTTAAATTCGAAATTGTTAAATCAAAAACGAAATTTCGAGAGTGAAGACAGAATTTCGACATTAAGCTCGAAATTTTTACTTTCTTCCTCGAGTTGCTACTGGAAGTTTTATCATTTTTTTCGTAATTTCAGTCTTAAACTCAATAACTTGATTATAACGTCGTAATTTGAAGTTTAATTTCAGATTGGGACTTGGTTCTTTAATCTGAAACTTCAATTTTAATTTCGAATTTTCGAACAGTAGAACTTCCTGGATTAATCCAGAAGTTGAGTTTACAAGAAACTTTTTTTTTAACTTAATCGACTCGCAAAGGGTAACCCCATTATGCCTACAAAGCACTGCGGCTAGGATGCCGAAACAAGAATAGATAGCGATGAACCGCCTTCTTAAACAAGGATAGGTTGTAATTTTTGGGGAAAATTCCTTGCGGTAACGCGTTCCACAGCTTAAAAGTTCTATAGAAAAAAAGTCTCCGTAGACAGAAGTCCTCACTCTGTCAAGCTGGACCGCACAGGAATTTGCTGTCTGCGACTGTCTTGTATGCCTCAAGAATCTTTCCCTTTGTAAACAGTTAATTAGCCTTTTTTTTTAAATTAGGCAAATTTAGAAAAAAATAAACGAATTTTCAAAGGTCAATATTTCAAGCAATGACCAATTTGGAGGAAGGTCAACATTTCCAGAAACATTAAGACATAGCATTTTGAGTTAAAAATCGAAATTTCGAAAATAAGGCGAATTTTGAGATACAAGTTGCATTTTGGATTCAATTCAAAGAAGAGCGATTCGCCTAATTGATGACGAGAGTCTAACCGATTCTCTCGAAACACTAGCTAGAGCACAGGCGTATGGTTGGTGACTTGTCTCTTTTCTACAAGTACTATCATGGAAGATGCTCGCAGGAACTAATAGGATTGATCCCCCCAAGGGCAAGATTTTTGAGGCGTACTAGGCAGTCGGAAGCAACAAATTCCTGTGCGGTCCAGCTTAACACAGTGAGGACTTCTGTCTAAGAAGACCGTCTACGGAGACTCATTTTTCTATAAAACTTTCAAGTTATGGAACTTGTTACCGAAAGGAATTTTTCCCAAAAATTACAACCTATCCTTGTTTAAGAAGGCGGTTCATCGCCATCTATTTTTGTTTCCGCATCCTACTAGCAGTGCTTTGAAAGCATAATGGAATTACCCTTTGCGTGTGGATTAAACTTAAAAAAAGAAAAAAAAACAAATTTAAAAAAGTTGAGATGTCCAGAATGAGACGAGTACTAAGAAAAATTACAGAATTTCGTGAAAAAGACAATTTCGCGGAATCTTAGAAAAAAGAATTTTACGAGAAAAGTGAAAAAAAGCATTTAGTGTAAAAGTCAACGTTCGAAAATATTAAATACGGAAATTTCAGATAAAAATCAAAATGTCGAGAGATCTATCTTTAAAGAACAATAAAAAAATTTTGTAGTCTCTAAAAGACCAAAATTTTCATAAAACACCCAATGTTAGGAAAAATAATAGAATTTCAAAAAAAAAGCAAATTCAGAGAAAATCTTTACCATTTTGAGGAAAAACTTAAAATTTCCAAAAACAAAAAAGAACTTTAAAAAAATTTCGAGAAAAGATCAAAATTTCAAGAAAAAATCGAATTTTAATAAAAAGCTGATCGTCAAGTTTTGACCAAATTTCGCATTTTAAGAAAAAGTTAAAACTTCAAAAAAAAGAGTTGAAATTTCTCAGATAATGTATTTATTTTCTCTTGACTGCTTGACTACGTGGGAGAGAAGCGCCCAAGCCTGACCCACCGCGGATCAGAAAATATTGAGATATACGTCAAAATTTTGAAAAACAATCTCCACTATTAGAAAAAACAGCTTAAATTTCCAAAGATGATTTTCTCGAAATGTTTATCTTTTCACAAAAACTCACAATTTGCAAAAACTATTTTTCAAAATTTGCAAATGAATCTTTTTGTCAAAATTTTTACTTCTTTCAATAGATTGACTAAATTTTGAGAAAAGGGAGTATTTTGATAAAAAGTTAAAATTTTGCAGAAAGTGAGATTTTAAAAACAGTCGAAATTTAAAAATAAATACGAATTGAGGTAAAAATTCGACATTTTTGGAAAGTAAATTTTGAAAAAAGAAGTCAAATTTCGAGAATAAATTCGAAATCTCAAAGCAGTAAGAGAAGTTTTGTCAAAAGTGACAAATTCTGAATGTGTGGACCTGTGTAACCTTAATTACATCGCACATCCTGGTTGGAATTCATATCTTATGTATTTTCATTATGACGTTTTCAAAGGAATTATTAGTTTTTTTCTCTGTTTAACATGATTTATAGGTTCTTTCAATCTAGTTTTCAGGGATATTTTGATTTGTCCTGCAAAATATCATAGTTTATTTATTATTATCTTGATTTTATCGTTAAAAATTTGATTTTTTTCTATTTAAAATGGTCAATATGCTTTTTCAACCTAGTTTTTGTTGATATTCTTGTACACCTCGCCTATCTCTAAAGAAAGTTATATCCTTTTACAACAATAACAATTAATGAAAAGTTACCCAATACGTATTCCGCCAGCCGGACTGTTATTGTTATTGTTGGAAATCACGTTCATTACGTGAGAGCAAAAATCTATCAGTACTTATTTTAAAGTAAAATATTAGACACCCTCGAATGCTTTATGAGTTTCGCTGTATCTTTTACGAAGTGAAATCTGATACGGGTACTTATTTGGAACACTCTTAGGTGGATGATTAATTCTAAGAACACTGGTCAGTCCCTTTTCTGAATATAGGTTTTAAGGGATTAACGTTGACATGTATATTAGCACTGTATCATGAAATATACCAGATGTATTTGGAAATATTACGAAAAGATTCCTTTTCGACTGTGAAGTTGAGATTATAATTTCGTCGCGACAACACACACCTTCCGAGACCTCTTGAATAAATAAAGTCTCGATAAATAAAGTGTGGTGTTTTATTGAACTAAATAGTTCATACACACCCCATTTCCAATAGTTATCGATTTAAATCTCAACAGACATGAATTATCTCAGTGTTATAAGATTAATAATTTGCTTGACAATGTCAGTCCTGACGAAACAAGTATCACATAATTATTCATAGATTGACGATGTGGTACGTAAGCATCTCTGGACTTTATCATAAGCCACAGTGTTTGCTCTAGAATCCCGTTTATGACATATCTTATTTATTTTTATTGTGTGCAATATTATTAAATGATTATTAGGACTTTTTCCTCTATTTAATGTGCTTTACATGCTCTTTGAACTTAGTTTTCATTGACCTTCTTGTTCACGATGTAAATGTTCACTAAATTTCTCTTCTTTTTGTGGAATAATCAATATGCTCTTTAAACCTACTTTTCATTGACCTTTTTGTTTGTCCAGCATATGTCAACTCCTTAAAAAATTCAACGGTAGAATATAAATTCTCTTACATTTGATATGTGAATCGTGTAATTATTATTACTATCATCATTGCTATGATCATTATCATTAAGTTTTGTTCTAAAGGATAAAGCGTTCTTCTGATCCTTACTCTACAAAAACATATAATTTCATTGAATTAACCCTTTTTCCTCTTATTAATGGATTTCGATGGACGTATTGTGACAAAAAAAGACGTTTTGAGATCGTGACACTCACCCTGGTGGAGCAGGCGGATGGAACGGTCCTCCAGGCGGTTGCATCCTCGGGTCCCACACGTACCTTCCGTCGTGCGTCCTCTGATCGACCGGTAGCGGCGCGTGGAATGCTGCGAAAGCCGACGGGAATTGCAGGGGCAATCCTGCTGACATAGCGGCCTGAAAATCCGGCTCTTTTTCTGGCATCGCACGTATTTATCACATCACTGTGTCCACCACATGCGACTGGGTCATCCGAGGAGGAAAATCCGATGGGACCGCACAACACTACTCGGCATGTCACGAGTCGATCGAGTTTTGATGTCTCAATTAATGTGTGTCGGCACACGGCGCGGCATTTCGCACAGGTCCAAATGTAATCCGGTGAGTTTGGTGGTCGCGCAAATGTTGTCGATGAGTCGGATGGCGCATGCATCGGCGGTTAACAAGAAGTGCATAACATTGCCAGACTTCGGACTACGGACAACTAACTGGAGTAGACTCGGTAAAGGCAGGCGAGCAGTTGACAGGCAGTTCTTACAACTCAACTAACGAGTGTAGAAGAGGGGCGCACGGGGAGGGGCCTGTTCCCCAGCCGACTGCCAGGGAATGGACTTGCATTCTCGACTTCTCTTGTACTTCAGTGGCGGTGCAGGCGAGCTGCAAACAAATAACAACATTAATCTTAATGACTTTTTTAAACACACTGCCAGAGAAAGGCGCATCATTCTATATATAATGCATCAATCGCCTCGGAAAATGACCCTTTCATTATTTCAACCACTAAGAACCCATAGTATTCTTTGCGCTGCATTTGTGCAAATTTAATATTTTTGGGGTCCAATACTTCGTGGAATTATCTAATAATTTAATGTTCATAGCACCAGACATTCTGTTAGTTAATGGTGGTTGCAAAAATGAATTAATGGAATTATGAAAGCAATCTTGAAGGATTTTCCTTGTTCTTAATCTACTTATTTATATATTATATTGCGAATACTAAAACTGAATAATTGGACAAAAGTTTATTAAAAAGGTTGTTCTTATCATAACGTGGCGTCTTCTGTTCAGTCCCGTATCCAGGGGGAGACATCCGAGTCGATGGTTTGAAAATGATGGTTTGAAAATGATCGAAACTTGAAAAAAAGTCGAGATTTTCATAAGTCTAGCATTTTTTTAAATCAAAACACAAAAAGTAAAAATTTCGAGAAAATAATCAGAAAAAAAAAATCAAAAAAAAAATCAAAAAAGAAATCAAGTCGAAATTTTTAGAGTTGAAATTTTCAAAATTGATCCAAACTTTCAGAAAAGTGGGAATTTTGAATAATTGGAAATTTTGAAAAAGTAGAAATTTTCAAATGCCGACATTTAAAAAAATTGCATTTTGAAAAGGTATACTTTTTTAAACGAGAGAGTTTAAAAAAATCGAAATTTTCGATAGTGACATTTTTCAAAAAGAGTTTGACGTTTTGGTAAAAATTTCGTAAAAAATCGAAATTTGAAATAAAACTGGAATCTTTAAAAAAAGTCAGAATTGTTAGATAGAAGTCGAATTTCGAGCAGTTCAGATTTTAAAAAGTAAAAAAAAGGTCGAAATTAAAGAACAGAATTTTTCTAAAAAGCAAACACAATAATGAAAGTCAAAATTTCGAAAATAAGTCAAAATTAAAAAAATCAGACTTTTCAAAAAAAAATGGAAAGTTGGTAAAATCAAAATTTCGAAAAATCTTGAAAGTGGGGAAGAAAATTTCAAAAAAAAGAAATTTTCAAAAAAGTAAATACTTTAAAATCGAAGTTTTGAAGTTGAAATTTTTAAAAAGTATTTTCAAATATTACATTAATGCCCTCTTATATGAATCCGCTTATTACGAACTTTGGCTTACAATGAAGCAACCTGTATTAAGCATTTATCCTTTAATACGAACTTCGCTTATAACGAATCAATTTATTCAATCCCTTGAGTTTCGTTATAAGACATCTGTAGTCAAAATTTTTAAAAATCGAAATTTACAAAAAAAGTCTAAATTTCGAGAAAAAGTTCCCAACAAACATTTACTAAATACATTAAACTAGTAGCGTATTTTTAATGCTAAGAACATATAAATAAAAAAATGGAAATAGTATAAAAAAATAATAATATAATGATAGTTGAGGGGGCTTATATATTTCGTAACGAGCGCTCCAGGAGGTAATTTTTCTTCAGTAAATTAACACATTACGCGCGGGGATATTTGGAAGGCTGCTCGGAGGCTCCGAGTCGAGGAATTTGATTATGATAGGTATTTTATATTTCAACTTCAACCAGATGTTCCTAAAAAGAGGCTGTTATTATTTGGAGGTCACAAAAAACACACCAATTTGGTGAAATTACAAGCGGACGATCCCGAAGTGTTGGAAGCCGATGAGACCTGTGTTGTTGTCTTATCTCGCTCATCTTCAATTAGATACTTCAAAACTCTCAGAGTCCTAATGAAGTTAGCAAAGGCGTCCCATCGCCAGTGGCGGCGCACTGACTCGTATTTTTTTAACACTGTTTAATTCTATAAATACAATATTGGACATTTGATCAGTTCAATCTGGAAATGCTTTAAAAACAATTAGAAAATCAGAAATTTTAACCTAAAACCGAAAATTTCCATAGTTTGAAAAAAAATGAGTTTATTAAAAATTTTTTCCCTTATGGATTTCAATTATTCTAGATTTTTAGACTTAAATTCAAATCTTTTGACTTCAAAGTAGAAATTTTTCGCCTTCGAAGTCGAACTTTTGACTTTTAATTTGAACTTTCGATTTTATTTCCGAAATTCCTTTAGCGAAATTTCTTCTTCAAATTTGAATATTCGATACTAAAACTTGAAATTTCAAGAATGGAAATTTTGAGTTGAGTTTAGTGGGGAAATTTTGAAATTAAAATCGAAATATTTAGAAAAAATCCGATATTTAGGACAAAAATAGAAATTTTGAATATAAATTCAAAATTTTAGCATCAAAGTCAAATTTTCTGATTAAAATTCTAATCTAGAGTCAAAAAATCGTGATGCAAATTGAAATGTGAATTCAATTAATGAAAGTAGTTAAAGACATAACTACGTAAACTATAGATATACAGTCAACTTCTGATATAACGAATCGCCAAGGAGATCTTTAAATAGTTGGTTATAGCCGGATGTTCGTTATAAACGAACAAAAGAAAACATACTTTCTTATGGAGCTTTGGATCATAATTCTGTTCATTATAAGCGGTCGTTCGTTACATGCAGATTTCGTTATATCCGAAGCTGACTGCACTTATTTGCGACAATCAAAATTTTGGGAAAAATACTTACATTTTCTGGAATTCCAAATTTTTTAGGTGTTTAAGGGGGATCGTTTGATTTCTATTTTTATTCGTAACGGAGTCATGGATTCAAAAATGTTGAGAAAATCTGAGTTAGTCGATTTTCACGACATGTATTCTGAAAAGATAGCACTCTATCTGAAGACGGGCGTGCGCACATGTAATAATCGTCTCTGCCGATGTCCAAGCCGTGAAACAATATTCACTGGAATTCATTTTTGTCTGTCCTTACGGATGTCTAATAATTACTTTGTTATTTACACGTTGAGAAGCTCGAACTAGTAAATTTTCTAATATTATATAAATCGGTCTCCACGATTGTGAAGAAAATGAGAAAAAATAGTAAAATAGTAACTGATTGATCCTCATATTTTTAGGCATGACAAGACGCGAGTTTATCCAGTTTAGTTATTGCAGTAATGCTTATGGCGCAGAAAGTACACAGATACGTAACATACGTATACGATTTTTACGCCGCTTTTTGCTATATTTACAATCCGCCGAGCGAGTTTGATCATGGAATATTATAAATTCCACGTATGTTTTTATTGATTGTCTATATGGTCATTTTTCATACAGCAGTAATTGCGTTCATCAGAGTAGCGAACGCAACCGCTCGTCGTTAAAACTCTAAAAAGCTTGTAACTTTTACTGTACACGACTAGAGAAATTGCGTTGTAATTACATCGAAGTTTTTATCATTTTCAACATCTGAATTTTATTAAGCCTGCTTTTAAAAAAATCATTAATCAAAACTTAGGTTCTTCAAAATTCAGGTTAAAATGAATTGATCGAAAACGAAGGACTTTAGGCAAAGCATAAACTCAATGTTTCATGCCTTCCTAGTTTCCTTTCATTTTTTTGGTTTTTTTCTTTCATCGCTTGCTGCTGTTCTTGTTTACTTCCTTTCCTTCCCTTCTTCCATGTTTTCCTCCCTACCTCCCTCCCTCCCTTTCTTCCTTTTCCTTATTATTTCCTTCCTGGTCTTCCTCGCTTAATTTTCCTTCTATCCCATTTCGTTTCGCGCATCCATTGGTCCAATTCATCTAGCTGTCCAATTTATTTATCGATCAATCTAGCCATTGACTCCATTCATCCATCCATCCACTCATCTATCCGTTTATCCATCCATTCACCTATACATTTATCCATCCATCCAATCCATCATTTATCCGATTAACTCATCCAATCCTTCCGTCCATCTGTTTGTTCCACATTATTCCTACACATTATTCTGTTTACGAAGAATCATAGATCCACAGTCTATAGTAGAGTAAAGCATCCATTACATTGTATGTGCATATAATGCCAGTTACGTATCCTTCGTAAAAGCTAAGGAAGTGCAGCTTCCCTCGCAAAATGATTTTTTTCTTCGAGTTTTTCTAGAAATTTCGACTTGTCTCTTAAATTCCCCAGTTCGAACGTCTAGCTCACTTATTTCCAAAAGCTTCGACCTTTCTATCAAAATTTCGGCCATGTGAATATCAATGTTTACACAACTTTTAAGTTTAGAATGTAAAATGTCTGTTTTTTTTATTTAGAATTTTTCAAAATCTTTAGTTTATATCCGAAGACTTTTTTCTTAAAATTTCCACTACAATTTTGTTTTAGTTACTTAATAAAACATCGACCTTTCTCTCAAAATAGGTAATATAATCTGTAAATTTCTAAGAATTTTGGGTTTAAAAGTCAAGATTTAGACTTTTCTTTCATCTTTTTAATTTTGCAAGCCTTCGGCCCGAATCGAGTTTCTTTTGAATTAAGTTTTTATATTTCCTAACATTTCATTGTAACAATCGAGATTTTTTTTTTAAGTTTAATCCACTCGCAAAGGGTAGCCCCATTATGCCTTCAAAATACTGCGAGTAGGATGCGGAAACAAGGATAAATGGCGATGAACCGCCTTCTTAAACAATGATAGGTTGTAATTTTTGGGGAAAATTCCTTTCGCGTTCTATAGCTTGGAAGTTCTATAGAAAAAGGTCTCCGTAGACAGAAGTTCTCACTGTGTCAAGCTGGACCGCACAGCAATTTGGTGTCAAGATTGTCTTCTACGCCTCAAGAATCTTGCCCTTGGGGCTTGGGAGGATCAATCCTATTAGTTCCTGCGAGCATCTTCCATAATAGTACTTGTAAAAAAGAGACAAGTCACCAACCATTCGCCTGTACTCTAGTGTTTCGAGAGAATCGGTCAAAGTCTCGTCCTCAATTAGGTGAATCGCTCTTCTTTGGATTGAATCCAAAAGAGCAAGTGTGCTTTAGGGCTGAACTCCAAACATGAGAACAGTATTCTAGTATTGGCCTAACTTGAACTTTGTATAGTGTGAATTGCTGATGAGATGTGAAGTACCTTTTAGCTCGAAAAAGAAAGCCTAGCTTCTGAGAGGCGGATTTGGCAATGATGCGCACATGATCGTCCCAATAGAAGTTAGTGCACGCATTTACTCCTAGGATAGATAGATTAGATCCCATCGGAAGGATTTTACCGTCCCTTAGTATGTTTGTTGCATTATCTCTTGATGTTTTTTAGAGAAAACCGCAGCCTGAGTTTTTGAAGCGTTAAAATCGACCAAATTTTTCTTACCTCATTCCAGAATGATTTCGAAATCCCGCAGTTCCCTTAGTCGAACTGAAGCAGCGACGGATAATGGTTGGTCGAAGGAAAAAGATGATACAAGGCTACTATCATCTGCGTAGCTGTATATAGGATTGGAAATTGAAGCTAAGAGATCATTTATGTGTAACAGAAATAGAGTCGGAGACAGAACAGAGCCCTGAGGCACCTCTGCATTAATCGCAAATGTCTCTGATAAAATGCCATCGACTTTTTTCTCAAAATTTCGCCTGCAGTCTCGATATTTCAAAGTCGTTCTAGAAAGCAGCTTCAAAGTCAAAATTTCAAGAAAAAAAATCTATCTAGTTGAAAGTCAAAAGTTCGGGATTTTAAAATTGTGACTTATTTCATAAATTTTCTAATTTAAATTTGCAAATTTTATATGTTTACTGTGAGTCTTTTTCACTATTTCGACTGTCTTCGAGATTTTAACTTTATTTTCGAAAATTCGAATTTTTTACTCTTTTTATTATAGGTTTAAAATCGTTACCTCTTTTTTCTCACATACGTATCTGTATATTTGATTTTGTTTTTGCAAACGTCGACTATTGAGCAAAAGCTTTCACCTTCTTAAAAAAACATCGCATTTAAATTTGACGTCGTCCTTTTCCTCGAACTTTTGCGATAAAAACTCGATATTTTACAAAGCTCTAGTTTTTTTAAGAAGTTTTTACAAATCTTTTGGTTTAAACGGAATATTTTAAACTTTTTCGCATTTTTCCCCAAAATTTTGTCATTGTTCCCAAAATATTAGTCTTGTTTTAGAAAATTTAGATACAGAAATTTAATTCCGTTTTATTCATAAAATATATCAAATTTGCTCCCAAAATTTCGAATTTTGTTTGTATTTAATTGATTTTGAAATTTCGATTTTACTTATAAAATATTAGTTTTAATTATATTCGATTGTATTCTGAATTGTAATTCGAAATCTCTTTCAAATTTTGAAAGGGAAAAAGTCGCTTTTACTCTTTTTTCCTGATTAATTTCCTTAATTTCTAGAAGTTGCAACACGCCACAGGTAAATACCATTTTCCCCAACAAAATATTTGCCAACTATTTTTTTATCAAAGTTCAGATTTTACCCCCTTCTTCGCCATAACGGTAATTACCAATAATTGCGAGACGTCTTTGAAATTTCATTAGCAAAAGCGAAGGAACCTTGCTGTGTATCACACTGGTGGAGATCCCCATGAAAATGTTACAAAAACTGCCATTTCATGTGCATAATATTTTTGACGTCTAAAATGAAAGGTCGTCATACCCAAAAAAAAGTTATAACCACCTTCCATGTCGTTTGCATAATATTTTTGGTGATCAAAACTAATCAGCCCTAACATTTTATAGAACTGAGCACAATATGAAAAAAATGAGGCCACCTAGATGATGAAGATCCCTGTGCAGTTGCATATATTGGACATCCTTAAATCAGCCCCTATTTATTAGCTAAAATGGCATTTTGAAGCTTGCTAACCTAACCTACAGCTTGAATCAGTCACAGTGGGATAAACATTTTGTGTCCTTTGTTTCAATGTCAGGATATTGTAAATCCCGGACGCAAAAAAATGTTAAAGTAATACAAAGGTTATCTAAAATTCTATCGCGCTTTCTTCGCAAATCAGTGACTACGCTTGTTGGTAAATAAATTCATGGGCATTGGGTAGTTTCATTTTCCATTTTTCAAGCTACGAATTTAATGATACGGTTCAATTTTCGAGGAGTCCGACGGTGCGTCTGCGAACCGATTCCATCGGAGGTCGAAATGTGACAGGTCCGTGTTTCCTATAATTAATACATCCAGTAAATTAGATATAGCTCCCGTGATTTTGCTGAGAGATATAATAATATAATTCAAGCGAGGCGAACGAGTGTGGCTACGGCCGCCTAATGTCTTAATAACTTCATTTATGTATTCAAGGTCAACCCAATCTTCTACACTCCGCTTCGACCGACGGTCTTCTTTTTTTGATCAGCCTCCGTGTGCATTCCAACTCTCTTGCTACGCGGTCCACGGACGGTCAGCATCTTCCCTCTGGTATCGACTGCGGCTGAGACCCAAATTGAATCATTACCTTTTAAGGCGCATTTACATTCATTGGGAAAGTTTCTATCTAAATTCAATGTTACAGGCGTCAATACCAATAAAAAGCTTCATACACTCGATCCTCAAGCGGTGTACTTATATCTTTATTGGAATGCTTTTTTTAGGTACGAGTTCCATATACAGAGAGTAATTTAGACGGGACATCGAAATGACCTAATAAATATTTGTATAATGATTTACAGACCCTATGCGCCCGGTTTTGCGTTATCAAGTGTAATAAATATGCTGCTAATTTTATTATACATGAACAACAGCATGCTTTGATAAACAAAGTTCTAATAAATAATAATTTCCGTGTGAATTCCTTGCACTTTTTATTCACCACAACCGCCACTCCAAAAAAACGCTAAACGAATATTAAATATTTCAATATTTACTTGATTAAAAAAAATCGACCATAAAAATGTTATTGAAATAATTCTCGAGGTAAATCTAAAGGTAAACACCTCATTAACGTTTACGCAACAGGAATGTTTCAGGCGAGAAATTGTGCATTTAAATGTTATCGTTTAATTGAGAAGACCTCGTACGAATGGAGAGGCATATTTTTTTAAATGCAAAGCAAGCGAGTATCTCGACTACACGAGAGTGGTTTTAAACAATAAAAGTATTGAAAAATTTATTGCCCCCCCCGGACGTGCAAATAAATTATCCTCTGCCCACCAGCGAAAACTCGCAAGTGACTAATTTTGTATTCATAAGTTGTAACTTTTTAATCGCACTTTGCTAAATTAATTTTTCCGAATACATAGTCGCTTTCGCCGATTTTAGCGGCGCATTTACCTTACGGCCCCCCGTTCGCATCATTTTAAAAGTGTGAACGCCTCGAACTGGAAACAGGAAAGCCGCATTAATTTAAGTATTTATTTTTATTGATGCCCAGAACCAGATTTAAATTCGTAGGAGTGTTCAGTTTCTTCTCGAGCGATAAAGTAAATAGAAATATTGTTCGAGCAGGTCGGTCCAGTCGTGGACGAAGCTCGAAAATGCTGAAGGATAGACGAGGACGCGCATACGAGGATTTGACCTGCGGCTCGTGCATCTGACGGAGACGCAGAACCCAGCGGGCAGCGGAGTGAAAGAACCTGCATCCAAATTCCATGGTACCTACTTCGTTCCCACTAGCTTTAGCACGGGGAGATTGTTATGTAAAATCACCTACGACTTATTACCGTCACGGCTTTATTAAATGCTGCTTAGAACGCATCGATTTGATACGTAATACTCGCTCGAGCGAGTTAAAAAGTTAAGAACTACCAGCTTCCATTTTGATACATCCATTTTTTAAATTAATTAGTTTTCTTTAAAAGATTTTGTCGCTTTACAACGTCGTCGCGCCGTCGCTAATAATTAGTGATAATTACGCGTTATCTTTCGCCAGCAAAACTGACATTTACATTTACAAGTTTATAATTATTAGCGTTCTAGTCATCAATTTTTTCAAATTTTTCAGAAATTTGTCAATATCTGCTTTTCAATTATTCAAACACTTTAAATATCTTGTCAAAAAATCTATGAGGTAAAAGTTCTTGAATAAATTTTTTCAAAAAAATGTCGAAAAAGTTTGTAGAAAAAATCAATATTTTCGAGTTTAATTGGTGATTTTCAAAAAATAGTCAAAAGAAAATATTAGCCAAATGACTAGCGAAACAATTGAAAAAACTTGCAGAGCGTTTGACTCTGGACTAATTCGTCTCGAAAAGTGAGCGAGAAACGTGGGAATCTTCGAGGTCCGCACGTAAAACCGAACTCCATTGTGATACGTACAAGCCAAAGAAAGTCATTAGGAGGCGATTCCAAATTATGGGAAACGACCGTAATGACAACCATCGGTGGCTAACGTCTAATGAATGGGTCTTTCGAGTGTTTCGAGGTAACTTAACCTGTAAAAATATTACAGAGAAATGCGCCTTCTGCGGTTATTAATTTTACGAGTTCACGTTTACATTACACGTCCGCCGGTTTACGTTTCATTCTTTCGTCCGGCCATTTATTATAATAGGTTGCCGTCTTGTTAACCTGAATACTTCATTTGTTTTGCGTTAGCACCAGACCAAATAAAGTCGCAGTAGGCTGAATCGGCTCGTTCGCTTCATTTCCACAAACCATTACGAGCTGCCTCCGCAATTTTTATTTCCACAGTTTAGATACAGTAAGCGCTCCAAACAAAGACTGATGTTGATTTGATTCAGTTCTTCAATTCGATCTAAATGGGGGGGGGGGGGAAGATAAAAATAGTTGAAATTCACTAGACAGTTAACGAGACATTTGAAAATAGCATTTGGTTATGTTCCGATCAAATTTTGACAACATTTTTGAGTAACAACCAAATATAAAGAGAATTAAAATAATAGGTTTCCTTTTTCCCGTAAAGGATGGAAGTTTCTGAAAAGAAATATTGTACCAAACGGTGTATGACGTTGTCTTTCAGCCTCAGCAATGCGTCTTTTATCGGATGAACCGAAGACAATGACAAACCGTTAGTCGTTGCATATCGTAATATACAAAAACGCAACGAATGTTGCCGGAAGCGTTCGGAATACGAATTGCCGTAATTTTATGAAAACTGGTGCATTAAGTAAATCTTATTTGCAATATTTATTAAGAGCGTTCGATTTGCATAGAGCGGCGAGCATTGAAACTGGTCTTAATTACAGGATAATAAGCGCCTGTCAAATCCTCCTCTACGACCGTTATTACTCACTGGATGCCAACAATAAAACGCTCCCGTAATAATAAACGGGATGAGTGCTGCGCTAAACATCATCTGGCTGCTCCTCTTCTCTCTTTCTCTTTCTGTACTTCACCATCTGTCTCTCTCCGTCCGTCTGTTTGTCTGTCTGTCTATCCATATGTCTGTCTCTCTCTCCACTCGCAAAGGATAATCCTATTATGCCTTCGAAGCACTGCGAGTAGAACGCGGAAACAAGGACACATAGCGATGAACCACCTTCTTAAACAAGGATAGTTGTAATTTTTGGGGAAAATTCCGTTTGATAAAGAGCTAACGAGATAGCTTGGAAGTTCTATAAAAAAAGTATCCGTAGACAGAAGTCCTCACTGTGTCAAACTGGACCGCACAGGAATTTGCAGTCTACGACTTTCTTAAATGTCCATTTATTTTGGTCATACAATTCCAAATTTTCGAATTTATTTCTTTCGGTGGCCGGCGGGTGTCCCCTAACGTTCTTGTTAATACATTCTGAAAAGTTACGTCATATAAATAATTCATACAAAATACATATTACGATAACTAATAATTAATTAAATAAACACTGCAGTTTGTTACAATGTCAATTAAATATTTTGTAATACAATCGAACGTGCTAAAAGTTGAAAATATTTACAGCTAGGTCAAAAATTGATGCTCCAGGAATAATAAAACTAACAAAATTGGTTGAATCAGCGCGAAAAAAAAGGGGGGGGGGGCGCGATTCCGAGCCGCATCCGATGAAATCATCGCGCGCTGAAAGGATCTATCTCGGGTTGTTGCCTTTTTCGGCGCACCCGCGATATTAAACTCGGACGTACAATGTCGACGGCGGTGCGGACGTTTTGTATTTTGACGAATCTACAGAGCCGCCTGTCACATTTAAAATGTATCCGTTTGTCAATCGGTGCCTTTCGCCATTGAGGTATGCCGACATACAGAACCGTGATTACACTCGTTCGCAATGTCCAGTAATGAAGCCATAGACGTACCACCGAACGGCGAATACGTCGCCAACTAGTTGAGATTTTTATATTATTTGAAATACTTTTTTTGGAATGTTTTATTTTGAATTTTTTTCATTTGTGAAAAAAATTAATTAAGAGTGAAATATTTTTACGTGTTACCGGTTCGGTAATTTATAATTTAACAGAACAGATTTTCATATGTATAGTTTTCAATTAACGATATCAGAGGGCGATAACCAGCTTATATATTTTGTCTCTCACGCGTTCTAGAATATTCGTTTTTAGAAGTTCGATATCAGAACGTTCAATGATTGCGTATGAGTCATTTCACCGATTACGAGTTCAGTTTGAATCTTGGTTGACTTGCCTGTTCAAAATTTCATATCAAAGTCGAAATGTAGCACACACATAGACTAGTCAAATACAATATTTTAAAATTTGTTCCAAAGTTTAATCTCACACATTTTTTGAAAAAAGCTTATCATTGTTCCATTAGATATTGTTACAGTGATTAGCCTGAGAATATTGACAGTTTTCCACGTGAAACTAGTACGAAAATAATTCTATTTACATTTCTGATTTGTTAATCAACCGCTTTAATATAAAGTAAAATAGAAATTCCATAAAATAAATCATCTTAGAAAAATAATTAACCGACACAACCTAACAGAATCTGTCACAACCTAAAACATTGTAACTGTTGGCGCCATATATGAAAAAGTGCGGTTGGTGCCAGCAGGTGTTTTATACGATAACGAAAGACAGAGATTATTGCGCGGCCACCAGAGAAGGCAATGGTAAAATTTTCGGTCGGTTAATTAATTAGTGTTTTGCAGGGGTTTTTCCTATTTTTCCTTTCCCTTCCCTGGCAAACCTTAGGCAGAAAACACCGGGCATTCAGGTGAGTCATTTATGCATTATTTTTTGACATCATCTTTGGGGTACATACAGTAACAGAATGTAATTATAAAATTTAGGTAAGAATTTTCTAGAAAATTTGATAAGGGAAAGCGGCCGCAATAATGAATCAAACGGCAGATGAGCGTTCCAGAAATTTCGGCAAACGATAAGTCTTATCTGCTGTTCCTTCTAGAACCCGAAGCGGGACCTATACAGTGTGTCCCACCGGGAATCATCGCGATCGATATCTAGCAAAGTACTCATCTAAAACATTTGAAAATTTGGCAACGTAGCAAAGACGATAAGACCAACACAATTAAAATATTTGTTTTAGTATTTCCGATTATACCGAAAGTCGACACAAACTTCGTTATTTTAAATAAGATATATATTTTTGCATATTGGGATTTAATTTAATATTTTAAGGCCACTTTGAATAACAAACATTGTTCCTAAAATTCATAGTTTTTAAGATAATTGGATTTTTATAAAAACACTGACAGATGCAAAGTTCCACGAAATTCTTTGTATCTTTTTCCAGAAACTAGATATTTATTTCATGTTTGGTATATAAGTAGAACACATACGAAGCTATCTTGCACAACTTTCATAAGTCCAAAAACATTATACCGAGTGTTGAATTCAGGTCTGCATATTTTGGTAAATTCAAACAGCGATAACTTTGTTATCTTACATAGACCACCCTATATCATTTCAGCTTATCTTATGTAAATTTTAGTTGTCTTTCACCTAATGTAAGCCTTCTAGGGGTTGCTCCTACAACTTTTAGAAATAATTGCAATTTTTTACTTTTTTTTGGCATTTCACATTAAATGAACTCTTATCGGGTCGCATATCAGTGACGTCATGAGTAGAAATAATCTCTATCGACAATTATACTGTTTGAAAACTCTTTGTCAAATTATTTATAGTTGATTTTATAGTGTGTGGTGAAACTAAAATGAAAACATGCCTGACCATCTTTTTTAGTAATGAGAATTATTTTAAATTGTTTATTATTTTTTGAGTATGTGACACAGTAATATCACAAACATATGATACAGTAATAAATTTGCTATTCGATATCCAACAAAGCCTCCATGAAATCTAATAAAGCGAATGGTAGAAAATCTCACCAATTTCGACTCCGTCAAAGATCAGATCAAAATCTGTTGTTGATAATAAAAATGTCGAAATACGATTTCCAATTATGTCAACTAGTCATCACACACACTGAACTACAATAAGTAATTTTACTGATTGTTTCATAATTTAAATGTCGATATGGATTGTTTCTTTTTTTTTAAGTACATTTCATTTGTTTCTACTTATGATGTCACTGATATGCTACTCAGTAAGAATTCAATGGGCGTGAAATAAAAAAAAAGTAAAAAAATACAATTACTTCCAAAAGTTGTAAAAGAAACTCCCGTAATGCATATATCAGTTGAAAGATAATTTAAATCTGCATTAGATAGGTCAAAAAAATATAGGGTGCTCCATTTGAGATAACAAAGTTATCGCTGTTTGAATTTATTAAAATGTACAGTCGTGAAATCACTGGGTATAATGTTTTTTAATCTATGAAAGTTGTGCAAGATAGCTTCATATGTGTTCTACTTACGTACCAAATATGAAACAAATATCTATTTTCTGAAAAAAGATACAAAGAATTTAGTGAGACCTTGACATGATGTGTCAAATTTTTTTATAAAAATCCAATTATCTCAAAAACTATAAATTTTAAGAATAATGTTTGTTGTTCAAAGTGGCCTTAAAATATGAAATAAAATCAAAAGTGCAAAAATATGTAGGGTGTTTCATTTAAAATAACGAAGTTTGTGTCAACTTTGTGAATATTTTAGTTGTGTTGGCCTCGTCGACTTTGCTAAGTTCTTAAATTTTCAAATTTTTTAGATAAGTACTTTGTCAGATATCGATCGCGGCGATTCCCGGTGGGACACACTTTATAAGGCGGTTAGTGAGAAGTCAATGAATAAGTGATTTAATTAGTTAATTAATAAATAATTAATAATTAGCTAGTTAATTACAATTGTAGTGTTCCGAGTTGATTCGATATAAAGTGGTTAAAATTCACCAAATGTTAATCATTCGAACCGAGAACGCGCAACAATATGAAATAACGTTACAGCGCATTTACAAAATTAATGTGCAGTGCTTCAAACGACCGGAATATTAAATTTCTGGACATATGAAACATTTGTCGACAGTTATGTTCTCGTGTATGGAAAATATGCCGTTCAATGGTAGCTGGTACGAGCATATTTACGGATTCTTTCCGGAAACCTTTAACTATCGAAAACGGCTTTTATATTTCCGCTAACATGATAATTATCGTCGAGCTAATAAATGTTTTGGCGCTATCGATGAAAATGTTCGAGTCACATCAACAAGTCGGACAGTTTCAATCAGATATCCACGGCCGTCGTAGTCGAGGAGTTGGTTGCGTGCGTTGAAGACATTAAATTGGATTCCAGTAGCTTCACCGGTCATTTGCATAGAAGACAAGTCATGTAACGAATTGTGGATCCGCCGACTGCTGCCCTTTACGTCGATAATTTTACGGACATCTTTTACTGCTCGCGACAGATATAACGTTGAAGATGAGAATCTGGTCGTCGATGGGACGATGAAGTGGAATTCTGAAAAATAAAATAAAGAAAAGTTTAGTCGATTATATAACTAAAGCTTAATCAAAATTAGAAAATGAAAAAACCGAAAAAATTAAAAAGTTAACAGGAACAGTGCAATTTTTTTACGTAATTTGTTTTTTTTTTGTAACGGTGATGCAGACATATTATAAAGACTTTAATAACTGCCGACGTTAACACAATAACTGACTTGGCGCTACCTCAAATAAAAAAGACATCTCCTAACAAAGAAAGTTTTTCTCAGGACATGTCTTGAAAGGCAGAATAAGCGATAAAGATGCAAAAAAGAAATGTAAATATGGATAGTACTCATTAACACGACATAAAACAGGTCTAGATTATTAAGGAAATTCAAAAAAAATTAGAGCTTTATGAAAAAGATGAAAATTAATCAAAATAAAACCACGTTGTGTTTTATAAATGATTTAACGCTGATATGACACGGCACGCCTCTGGCAGCTGAAAATGGCAGTGAAACAGTTTGAAAGTCGTCACTTGTTTCCAAACATTTGAAGAATTACTTTTCCTGTTCCGACCACATGTTACTTTGTCATTCGATACCTTTGAGAGGCGAAAAGGTCGACAGATTTTTAACTTTCCTCGATGTTTCCTTGAATTCCCATTTTAAAGACCTACGTTAACTCGGATTGATACCGAAATGCGATCGATGATTTAACGACTTTCGCAGTCCAGACTCATCACCTTTAGTCTGGCAGAGTTTGGTTTTTTTGAAAACGATTCAGCTGATGACCCACATTTCTTTAATAGGATAAGTTCTCAAAAATTGATATACAAATCTTGTCCCCTGAAACAAAGAAAGATTAAAAAATATAACAAAAGTTGTTCTAACGCGTTTCGATAGCCAAGCTATCATTTTCAGAGAGAGACGATTAATTTGAGAGGCATCATCCTAAATGATTATTTTTGATACATTTCAAAACAGTTCAGTTCGTTTTGGTTAGCAACCGATAAGGTCAACCGGGTTCGCAATTGATTATGGGCAAATTTCGGAAGTCAACCGAGCCAGCTCGGCCGTTTGGCTAAAAAGCTGCGCACCGCCGCGTCTCGGTGCATTTCTGCTTGCCATTATCATAATAGCGCTTCATTCTTCGTCCTTTTTACGGTCGAGCGATTAATTACATATGTATCTGGCCGGTGTTTACAAACAAGACGAACGAAGAAAAAGTGTCCACATTTGTAATACAAAAGCTGAAACGAAACAATAGGCGTCCTATTGTTAGCAGAGTCGAAGAGGCCGCCATTAGATTGACTGGTCTAGCGGCAGGCCTGCGGAATATTGAAGAGGTTCGGGAAGCGAAGAAAAACGTCGGAGTGACAGAGATAGGTTGCGTGTCTGGCACTAAATCTCCGTAATTGAATAGGGGCGCATCATTATTCTCCCCACATGTTGATGTTGGATAATGACGGTACAAGCGGGACACCCTATTAGCACGTGGGAATTCACCGGCGACATGTGTGCGTGCATCGGCGGCTAACCGCACCCGAATCGGGGGATGCGCCCCATATCGAACGGGATTTGCGGGTAATTCCGAGGGCGTCGACGGACGTCCTAGTTTCGATAAGCCAGATATATCACCTCGAGGGTTAGATCGTCGCAGGAGTCGCACTTCTCAAATAATCCTCCGCAACTGAACGGGGGCAACATTAATTAGATTCGGGGATGAGAAATTTGCATATACGAAAAATGTTGGATTCTCGCATGTTCTATATAGTTATAAATATTTCAGAACGCAGAATTAGAAATTTTAAGACATTCAAAATTGATATGTCTAGACGCATGTCACTCTTAGACATTTTTACGTATTTCGGGCATATTATTTTTGGTGACCAAAAAAAAAGGTCCTCGATCTCTATATTTTTATCCATCATTGGCGACAATTGGACGATTGGTGTCGGCTATTGGGCAATATCAATAATATCATATCGAGAATTGATATAAATATCGATATTTTTGCTTCGGTATTATCAATAATATCGGTCAGCCGATATATCGTTGCATCCCTAGATGCCGCTATGATGCAACTCATAATAGTAGAATACTTCACTCTAGTGACCTTTGCCATCTTAGTCATATTGTACATCCTGGTTGTAAATAACGCATTAGTTTTTGAAAAAATAGGCAGTCTGGGAAACTGTCGACAAGTGAAAAGTTAAAACTAATAAATAACAGTGTCTAAGTAGTGTAGTACGAACCTACCCTAGTAAACAAGTAGAATATTGGAAATATTTAAAAATAAATGCTGTCAAACTCACCTACTTTTTTATATTTGTGATTAGTGGATGCTTGTATCGTGTGGAAACGAATCTAATATTTATTTATAATGAAATATACTTTAATATGCTCATAAAATTAGAATCGCCATTTCTAGAAAATGTTGAAATTTTGAATTTAAAATAATAATTTATAAAAAAAGAAATTGTGAGTTTAAAATCAGTTTTTGAATATCGAAAAGTCAAAATTTCAAAATCCTATCGTGTAGGTTTTGACACATTTCGAAAAAAAATCGAAATTTCTAATGAAAACGAAATTCCGTAAGAAATGATTTCGAAAAAACCGGAAATTTCGAGTTTTAATTAGAAATTTTAAAAATAAAATTTCAATTTAGATGTAAGGATAAGAATTCCAAATTTAAATTCTTAAAAACAGAGTATTTTTGAGGTTAGCTGCAACAACTGTCAAACGAGCAAATGACGCGACTGGGAGCGTCGAATCGAGGGATTCGCAATCGTAAAATCTCCACGGGAACATCTTAATTTATAATCGAAATTGTTTGTTAACTCATCGAAATCAATCTCTCGTGGAATTAACAACAGCTGTACAATTGCAATAAATAATCGGCTATCGCATTATAAATTTTCCACATTGGTACGCTCAACTGGCTAGTAGAGCTATAAAGTCCCTCGCTGGTCTATATATTTAATATTTTTATTTGATCATTTAATCGGAGTCGCCGCAAACTAAACCGCAGTCTCGTCTTTCAATAAATAAACTGCCGGTTTTATCATTTACTACAGTCTGTGGTTCATTGTACCCGCTTCTGGCATAAATGTTTTGTTTGTAATAAGCAATTTGCGCCCGCTGATAAAATTCAATTCGAAGACGATCGCAAAAATTCATCCCCGGATTCCATCAATTAACAGAAAATATAATAGAAAAACGCGCGATATGGGTGTGTGATGGTAAAAAAAAAATATGATACATAGTCTTATCGTCGAATGTTTTTTCTTCAACGAGTTTATGGTTAATGTCAGACGAATGGAAAGAGTATCTCACGGTAAAGTAACTTACTAAATAACACGCCGGGAAGCCTCTTCGACATTGTGATTATCCAATAATTATATCTTGAGATCATCATGTTCTACTCATGTTAAACTGTTACGTTCAAAAGCTCACCGACCACATTTAAAAATAATTCCACCGAATGAAAAACGAGATTTTCTCCCGCTGCTGCATCAATTTGACACCGTCATTTTTAATCGTTAAAATTTGCAATAATATTAACATTTGTGATCACAGACACAGACATTTACTGATCACGCAGATGTAGCCAGATTTGCAGAATTTTGATCAATATCCAGAAAATATTTAAGAATCGAAGGATATACGAATTTCGCGATTGGACCGCATCAAAGACCTAAAAGTTCCACCCACTATTCATTGTACCAAGAGTTAATAAGAAAAGAAGAATATTTTTAAAAAATTATTGAACTGTCCTGCTTAAAATTGACTTAATCCCTCAAAAACATTCGAACATTATTAGAAAATCAAATTTTGAACATGAGGTAAAAATTATAAAAACCAATTTAAACTAAAAAGAGGTTATAAATCAGGATAATCGGTGGCATGTTTTTTTCCAAATTTGAATTTTTACTATTTTCTTGAACATTTCAACTTCAAGTTCGAGTTTTCGTGAAGATTTCTTTTTTTTCAAAATTTTGTTTTTTAGTATTAAAATTTCCAATTTTTGCCTAAAATTTGGGCTTTGTTCTGAATTAAAATTTCGAATGAAACAAAATAAAAAGCGCAAGGTCAAACACCAAAATTTTGAGAGAATAGATACAATTTCGAAAAAGTTTGCAAATCAATTAAGATTAGTACGTGTGAAAATGCTGGTGAAATACGTATCGCCTAATTATTTGTTTAATTGCCGATGCGGTAATATGGACTTCGAAAAAACTATTGAAATTTAGGTAGAATTCTTAAAATTTCCTTTTTTTTCGAACATTTCCCTTTTTTTCATAAATTCGTTTTAAAACTTCAAATATATTTTTGAAGTTTCATAAAACTAATTATTCATTATTTCGCGTATTTTGCAAACATATACAGAAAAATTCAAGTAAGGTTTTTATTATTTGAACAGAGTGTTTCTCTGACGTCTCCATCGTCGCCGATTATTGAGGAATAAATCACGAAGATAAGCAATAATAGTAAGTAACAATGCGAATATTTACGACTTTGACCAAGAAAGACAACAAGGTTAAAGGTACAACGTGTTAATAGATGCAATGGCAGAGTCAGTGTCTGTCTGATCGTCTAGTAGACATAAATCTCTCCAGTCTTAAGACAGTGACAAATACAAAGGTAAATATTTACATTTTCAATTGCTCTCGCCGCGGCGAATCGAATGCGCCTTTATTAATTTATGCAATTATTAATGTTTTAGCACATGTTCGTTATCTTTAGCGCTTCGACGTTCAGAAACAAGATTTCACTTCAAAAGCAAACATTCACGTTTCTATCAGCTCAATTTAAGGTATAACCAAAATTTCTCCCCTTTTTTCCATTTCGAGTTAGAGTCAAATGTTCTATTTCATTACTAGCTACTGGCTATTCACAACGACTTTGTGGAATTAAGATTTTTACTACTTAGCGGAAGAACTGTCCACTGTCAATTATTTGCTAAATTGATGGATCAATTTGTTTTGTTTTAATGCTTTAATTTGTCCCTGGTTTTAATTAAGAATCAGATATAGTAGATTGCTGTAAGATAGGGATAAAAAAATTTATAAAATTAGTTTGAATGATCGTAATAAAAATAATTTAATCAGCTACGCACGGTTTTAAAGATTTCGTGCA
The DNA here is from genome assembly GCA_028583605.1 of Dastarcus helophoroides. Classification (NCBI taxonomy): domain Eukaryota; kingdom Metazoa; phylum Arthropoda; class Insecta; order Coleoptera; family Bothrideridae; genus Dastarcus; species Dastarcus helophoroides. The sequence continues at coordinate 41,455,738 of CM053331.1, read as the reverse complement.
GAATGATGTTTTGTCCAAATTCGTCGATACGATCCTATACATATTTAGCTCCGTAGCAGAGTTCAGATATATATTGGGTAGCAGAGTTGCGCCCTATAGCACTAGATGGCGCTATCAGACCATCATATTAAAAGAATCCTACGTGGAGCAAAGTTACGCATTAGATGACACTGTCTTCACTGTCAGATCATATACATATAAAATGCAAAAACGTTATTTACTCTTTCTAGATATAATATTAATTTTGGACTATTTGGAAGAGTTTTCAGGATAAAACGTATTCTACGAAAGATCCCGCCTTGTAAGGAAGTCTATATCAATTGTGGTGAAAATCGCTTCAGTAACTGACCCGGGAAAAGCTAACAAACAGACAGACAAACACATCTTCTCATTTATATGTTGATTATTAAATTAGACAATCTAGACTTACAATTTTCAGTATCTCTCTGAAGATGATAACTTGGCTATCGAAACGCGTTAGAGCAACCTTTGTTGTGTTTTTTAATCTTTCTTGCTTTCAGGGGATAAGATTGTATTTCAATTTTTACGATTGAGAAGTGATATTTCCATGAATGCTTGTAACACGTTCAACAGTTCAGTATTTTAGGTTGTTCAACAAATATCAGCTGATGTGTTTTTCCTCTTCATCAACAAAGGTTTGATCGCATCGCCCAGGAATACCCCGTACATTCTCCATTAACTTGGGGATTATTTTTCAGGTTGCGGCCGCAAAGATTTTCTCATACTCGCCGGGATTTTTAGTGGCGACGACAAGAATAAATGATGTTGTTCTTGAGCTAATGCGGCCGCCGAGTTGTTACCGTGTATTTAGAGGGTATCAATCATCTCTGACAGCGTTATAACTTGCTTCAATTCAGAAAGGCATCAATATAAATTAGGTACGAAGGTGCACAATTGAGAATTTCGAGAATAATTATTACGGCGCGGCGAAGTGAAGCTTCGAATAATGTGTTGTACCGTCGCTTTGATTGGATCTCTTCCATTCGTGACGAAATTTTTCCCACTGAATCAATTTTAAAACTAAAGTACCACCACCAAAGTATAATATGATACCAATGTAATTTTTCAGGTTTTTTCGGTTATGTTCAGTTATGTTACAGATTTAGGGTTGCCAACCATACTATAATAATGTTATATACTACAGTAGACTCCCATTAAAGTTGCGCTCACCGTACTGGATCGACCATTAAAGTTGCTACTCCCCGTTATCCCTATTATTGTCGAAAAATATTGCTCCTTGCGCGGTTGAGTGGGTTATTCAAAAGTGGCGCTAAAAGTCTGAAGTCCAATTCGTTGTTCGAAAATTAGATTAAAATTAAATTAAATTAAAATTAAAATCCACGCAATTTTAACGATCGTATCCTGACAACTTTAACGAGCGTGCAACTTTAACGGGCGCAACTTCAGCGGGAGTGGACTGTACATAGCAGGTCCGCGTCGAAGAAATATATAGTACGCAGTGACATACACAAGTTCATTTTGGAATTTTTAGTTTTTATAAAAAATTAAAAGAAGAATATTTTCGGAGTTAACACTAATTCATGCAACACAGTAATTGCGATTGGAATCGAACATTTTAGCGCGATCAGAGGCGATCTCATAAACTGTATTAGACATCGACTTATTGAGAATAAATGCTTTTTATCTAAAACATTATCAACACAGTTATCTGTTCCATAAATATTTGTATTGATTGTAAAAAAAAGTTTAGATATCTAAAAATAGACAAGTTTTTTATTTTTCAATTATAACACAAGAAAATTTGAATAAAATTTGAAATTCATACCTAAGTAAAAATGATTTAATTTCGTCTATTGTTTTTTTTTAATTTTGAATTTTTTTTGAAAATTGTGCCATTTTTTAAATTTTTACGGAAATTTAGACTTTTTTTTTCAAAATTTCATCTTTTTTTTGAAATTGTTGTATATTTTTCAATATTTCACCTTTTTTAAAAAGCCGATTACGAATGATTTGAAAACTTCAATTTTTATGAAAATTTTGATTTTTGTTGAAAATTATAACCTTTTATAAAATTTTCGACATTCTTCAAAACTTCGGTTGTTTCCAAAATTGTTGAATTTATTCAAAATATTAACTTTTTTTGAACATTTCGACACTTTAAAATTTCGACTTTTCTAAATATTTAGAATTTTTTTAAAAATTTGCCTTAATTTTCAAATAATCGAATAAAAAGTTTCAATATTTCGACTACTTTCTAAGAAATAAACTTTTTTTTGAGTACTTAGACCTCTTTTAAATTTCAATTTTGACTCGACTTTTAGTGAAAAACTTGAAGGTAGCATGAACAGATTTTTTTATACTTTGGGGGGGGGGGGGAGAGCACAACGTAAAGGTGAACCCCTATCACCAAATACTATATTTTTTCAGGTACGCCATATTTTTTATACTTTATTCTGATGAAAGCCGAAAATACTTTGTCTAAACAGAATCGAATTTAAGATTTTCTCGAAATGATGATTGATTTCTCGTTTTTGTGATGAATTCCACTTTATGAATATTGAATTTTCTGAAAACTATTCCCTATTTTTTTTATTTACAAAAGAAATTATAAACGAATTCATCTTAAAAACAACCAACGTAATTAAATATGCTTAGATTCCCGAAGTACTCGATACATTATGAGTTGTAAATATTCCTAGCCGGACGGTGTAGGTGTAAGCTAAACGCATTACACCGTTTTGTAGCACTAATAGCCTCATATACGTTGAAGAGAATTTACAAAACCAATACATTTTCTGAATATGGTTGTTATGGGCTAAGTAACTGTTTTTACATCTGCCTCAATATTTCGCGTTTGTTATTGCAAAGTGCAAGCCCAAGCTCTAGACTTATTTATGTGTATTGGTGTTTATACCGTGCCCGGCTGTAAGTTTCGACCGCAAGCAACACGACCACTAAAACTCACCGGTCAAATTACTTATTTAAATAAGGTGGGCTAGACGCCTATTAAGACGTAAAATGTGTTAATGTTTAAATGCTTTTATTTGTTCTTTCACTCTTTCTCTCGTCGAGTTTTCGCGCCCCTCGTTCCGTTCGTGTCGTGTCAGTCTCGCCCTTCTATCGCCTAAAGCGCAAAATTCTCCTTTTTATTTCGTCCGACGACGACGTTTCGCCGCGCAAAAATAAAAAGGGTCCGTAAAATTAAAAAAACGTAATTATTACAATGACTTGGCAGCATAAACATGCTGATAATTGCAATGTGCCGCGGCGGAACTTCAAACTGCAGGTCGTATTATTTTCTGAGGCCGTGAACATTGCCATAAAACGTTAAACAATAATGCAGCGCTGACGGCTCACTCGGTCTGATGCTGCGACGTTTTTCCAACAAAAGAATATCTCGAGGTCGAGTCTCAAAACGCGCATTTATAAATAACACTTAATAGTGCGGGGCAATGGGGGGTTTTTTCGTCGCCGTTCGAAATTATTCTCACCGGAAAGCCGAAACTTTGGGCAAATCAGTACTACTAAATACTGTTTAAAAATATCGCTTTGAAAATTGTAAAAACAATTCCGCTGATGATCGGACTTATAATTTAATGCTAATTCTCTAATTGAATCATAGTGAAGATGCAACGTGCGCAAAACGACGACACGACGTCAGTTTTTCACTTTCTCTTTTGTTTGTCAAACGATAAGCCATCTAATGCATATTTCAACGATCTCCCTGCCTTTTTCCATGTTCTTTATACCTATAATTTGCAATCTAGATGTTGTTTTAATCACTGTAATTTCCACGGACTGATGACTTACTTACACAAAGAACTGGTAATTCTAATAAATTCTCGAATAGATGCGAATATCATGAATTTTAAAAAGCCCCGCAGACCGACCTGCCATCTCGACCATTTAACTACCAGGTGAGTTGAAAACAAAGCAGCAGCTTCCAAAAGGATATCACGGGAACAATCGCACTTCCGAGAAATTTCGAACATCTTTCGATCTCGCCATCGCATTTGTGTCAAGTAACAGCGTGATTTCGTCAATGTCTCACTTTTACCTGCTCCGTCCCGTAAGAATTTTAAACGCAACAGTTTTTTTTTACCCACCCGTAAATCAATCGCAATCCACTTTTATAATAACTCGAATTTAATCACGTCGCGAGAAAAACGAGTATCGCAATGGAGGTTTTTTGCCATTTGGCGTAATTTCACAGCTACTAAAAAAGGTTATTGTGTTAAAGCGAGCCGGGGATAATGCAGGTAATTCGACGTAACGTGTTTCCACACAAAGATCCCAGTTCCAACAGATTAAAGCTTCTTTATTGTCGATTCACACTGACGGCGCCAGCTAATTTACTTTTTTTTATCCGTCTTACGAATCTTATTAAGTCATTTGTTTTTCTTCGATTTCGCCTTCCACAACGGGCGATTTTTCGACATCGGTAAGCCACTTATCGCACTTGTAATCCGATTATTGCGCCGGGGGCCATCGACATTTTCGACTAAATTAATTCCGCAGATGCAACCCGATACGCCCTCGAAATATTCAATTACCGGGAGGCTTTAAACGACCGCCGCCGGCCTACCGATCGGCTCCTGACTTTTAGTCGCTTTGGCGGCGTTCGCATTTTTGATGGGGCCAAAATAGTCACTTCTGGTGTTATCTAACAAATAGATTGGCACTTGATGTGATTTAATCTAAAGGAATATGTTTAGAACCTCTTGAAATGGCAGTCAGTTCCATGCAGAACCACCCTAGTACGTCTATGCTTTGGGTTCTGGAATTATTTTAAGATCTTTTGAAATTTGTGTTCGTGGTGTAGGCCAACCTTAAAATTCATTACGTTCAGTAGTTTTGACATTCATGTCTACAAATAAAGAATGCGTCATCAAGGACTGGTGGATAAAACTTTGAAGAGGGAAGATGAGAATCCGAATTGAGCCTCTTGAGTCTCTTGCATGAGTGAAATTGGGTGAAGGCTTGGGAGGGCTTAGACACCCCTAGGACAAAAAAATACATTTATCTTCTAATAATAGGGCTTTAGCCACCTATAGTCTGATGACTTACTTCACTTATGGCCCCTGGAGATCAAATCAACAGCCTCGTCCGCGAAATGCTAATACAGGTTAACAAATTACGAGAGAATATGATGAAGAACTAATTTTACTTAGTTTCAGTTTAAAAAAATAATATCGAAACTTGTAACAGAAAATTTCTTGAATTTTCAAATGTAAAATGTAAATACGGAATTTTAAAAACAAAATTAATTTTTAACTAGGCTTGTTAAGGATATGATTTTGGTGAAACGGACTGGTCCTTGGTTATCTTAACAAATTGAAATACAAATCCGATCTCTTGAAACCAAGAATGATTAAAAAACACAACAGAGGTTGCTCTAACGCGTTTCGATAGCCAAGCTATCATCTTCAGAGAGATACTAACACATAATCCTAAAATTAACCCTCATATACAAAGAATATTCAATTTGTGCATGAAAGGATATGATATTTTGGATCTGGATGCAGATACGATATATTTCGAATATTATACTTATAAAACTCTAAACACTGATTGAAAAGCAACCCAAGTTCCATTTTGATCGGTTTAGAAGCATAAAATTTCGCAGAAGAGGTCTTTCCATAACGTAGGTGAGCATTGAGAAATGATTTTTAAAAATTAGCCCCGCGGGGGTGTTAAATAGGGGATAAAACTTTGTACAGTTCCTTATTTTTGATGTTGGAAATATAACAATTAGCTTTTAGATTTCAGTTTATAAATACCATTTTGTTGTACCAGTGATCTTGGCAATTAAGCCCCTTAGGGGGTAATCAACTTAAGATAATGCAACAAATTCTTAGTCGAAAGTACAAAATTTGCGATACCCATATAAAAACGTATTTTTCAAGTAAGGTCAATTATTTTGTGTGCTATAGCGCCGAATTTGTTTGGGTGAATCTCAAACTCTTCAAATACTGTTCAAAAACCGTAGATATCCTAACTTTTTGTAACAAATACACACAACACCAATTTTTATCGATATAGATCCAGTTTAAGATACAATCGAAAATTGTATTTTTAATACGTGCTTGTAAAAGAATCGAGTTAAAAAACCGCAAAGACCGCTTGATCCTTGTATGTATTATATGTATGTAATTATTAGAAGTGTCTCGATGAAAATGAATTGTTATCAGGAACGAGTTAGTTTTAATTTTCACACACTGCTGGGATGTCGTTAATTGAAGTTGTATTTACAATTAAGCCCAGCATTCGCTATAAATAATTATAATTGTTGCAAGTGATAATTACGTCCTCTAATTAAGATCATCCTTGTAAAATTAATGGTCTGTCATATTACTCCACTTTATTAATTAATTAGAGTTATGCTACTTTTCATCTTCAAAATGCATAAAAGCATATGCGCATATTAATTCATTGGAACAAACACTAAAACGCCCCAATATTTAAAACATCACTAACACGATTTCCTCTTTTTTATGATTTAGTTTAATTGGATCGATGATCACAAATTTTGATCTTAACGAATTAACTGTGGGTTCATTTATAAACTAACGCTTTATTTAGATCAGAATGCACTAACGCCCACAGAACGCCACTCGAGTAATGGCTTCGTCGCTGCGTCACGAAAAAGGCTAAAAACGGCAAACAGGATAAACTGAACTTACGAGTATTACTTTGACATGTCGTTGTCCCGCATCTTCCACCTAATGCATTTTCGAAGGAGATAGCTCTTTAACTTCACGATGTCTGCGAAGCGCTCGAAGTTTTCCCATTGGTAGGTATCGAGTTCTGCAAAAAACGAGATATGTATTGTATATTAATTTTAAAATTTGTTTAAGAAAGCGGCGATTTTATAACTTGGTATTTTACCTTTTTGACAGTGGGTAACAACATATCAAAATCTCATCTTACTCGTAATTTTTTAGATGTTTTTGCGGTAGATTAACATGTTTGATGTTTCAACGGAGACTTGTTCAAGTATACACGATGCGAAGTAAGTTTTATTACGTGAGATACTGCCAGCTATTAGACGGTTATCCAAAGTGAAGTGCTGGTTATTATCCGAAGAAGAAAATTATATATCATTAGAGAATCATTCGTAATACAAGCAAAATATTTGCGTTTTATTTGCAATAAATGATCGATGTTATCAAACCCATTATACCTACCTGAAGCGAGCAGTCTGATAGATTTACTTTTAGCATCGGCTTTGAAAGCTCTGCGCACTGTGGCCCACAGCACATTGATAATTGGCATTCGATACATATTTCGCTAGCCGGACTGGCATTTTCAAACGTACTGTTACGGGCTTATCGGTTCGAATTGATTCACACGTGAATTGAAAATTGAAAATAATAACCACTTTATTACTAAACTAAACTTGAATCACCACAATTAAACAATTAATTCACTTATTATTGACTTTTACTAACTCACTAATTACACTGATTCTAACTGACTGACTCGAGAGAAAGCTGACCGCCTTATATAGTTTTGGCCTCCAGGTTCTAGAACAATCCGGCAGATAAGGCTTATCGTTTGCCGAAATTTCGGGAACGCTTATCTGACGTTTGCTTTGTTATCGCGGCCGCTTTCCCCTTATTAGATCTTTCTAAAAACTTTTTTTATGCACTAAATTTACATTTCGTTACAGTACTAATTTAATCGACTACTTCAGTGGTTCCCAAACTGTGCGTCGAGGCGCCCCAGGCGCCACTGTAATGCTACAAGGACATGAAAAGGCTGAACGCATTTCAAGGAGAAACGTTAGAAATTTAAAGTCGAAATCGATTACTTCAATGGTTCCCAAACTGTGCGTTGAGGCGCCCCAGGTGCCACTGTAATGTTACAAGGATATGAAAAAGCTGACAGCATTTCAAGGAGAAAAATTAGAAATTGAAAGTCGAAACTCAAAAGTTTGGTATATAAATCAAAAATTCGATAATTACCAGGGATTTAATTTTAAAAAAGGACTATTGTTCAATTTTAAACTCGAAATTTTGAAAATAAAGTTCAAATTTAAAAAAAGATCGAAGTAGATTTGAAATTTAAATCGAAACTTCGATTACAATGTTGAGATTTAAAAAAATCAATTTTCAAGTTTAAACTGAATACTTTCAGAAAAAAACTAAATTTAGAGACAAAACTCGAAACTTAAATAAAGTATTTGCGAATTTCAAAGTTTGCAGTTCTGTACAAAATTTTGACGAAAATGTCCAATTTCGATACAAAAAGGGGTATGATGTAGTGAGAAATTTCGAAAATTGAATTTTGATGAAAGAAATCGAAACTGTGGGAATAAGAACGAATTTTGAGAAACAAAATTAGAAATCCGAAATTTATTTTAAAAACACATTCAATTGTAAGCCGAAAATTTTGAAAAAAAAAAAAGAAAAATACGACAACAACGACAGCGACAACAATTCGAGATTCAACTCGTTTCAATTACAAAGTTAAAATGTTAAAAAGACGCTTGATATTTTAAGATTAAACTGAAAACTTTTAGAAAAAATCAAAATTTAACGACAAAACTCCAAATTTATAAAATAAAATATTCTCGAATTTTCCAGTTTGAAACTGTAAGATAAATTTTGAGAACCCAAATATAGGTATATATATATTTTTTTGGTTGAACGGACTGATCCTTGGTTATCTTCAAAAATTGAAATACAAATCTTATGCCCTGAAACCAAGAAAGATTAAAAAACACAACAGAGGTTGCTTTAACGTTTTTCGAGTATCTCTCTGAAAATGATAGCTTGGCTATCGAAACGCGTTAGAGCAACCTCTGTTATGTTTTTTAATCTTTCTTGGTTTCAGGGAACAAGATTTGTATTTCAATCCAAACATGAAAAAACGAAAGTTAAGTAAAATTTTTTGGTAAAAAATTGCAGAATTTCTAAAAAACGATTTAAAGAAAAACCTCAACTTTCTATGGAAAACAAAAAAAATGGAAAATTTTTGAGAAAAAAGTGGTAATTTGAAAATAAAGTCGAACTTTCGAAAAAAAATACGAATTCTGAGAAAACAAGCCCAAATCCGAAAAATATCGGAAAAATATTTTTATGTCTGAAAACCTAAAAAATACGAACGAATGTTTACTTACATTCACACCCGAGCGTAGCCTCATAAACTATTTGGTTCCGTCCGCCCTTCTGGCATTAATACAACATAAAACCGACTGTGTCCGATAATAAATTAAAGAAAACGACTTAATCCCGTCCATCCCAGAAACGGAAAATTTATCGATTTCAATTTTAGACGAAAAGTTATAAAGAATGTTAACTTGGGAAACGCCTCGTCCTGTTTTAAATGACACTTCGGCGTGTCGAGCTACCTTGTTATTAAATTCTAGTTTTGTACGCCTGTCCGGCTTCATTTATTTCATTCTTTTGAGGTATCGGTTCTCGGCTCGTTAATGTTAACTTGCTAAGCGCTAGTTTAGTCGTTAGGAGCACAAAGAGATCAGATTCGAAGCCGCTTTTCGATAATTAGATGTTGCTAATGTCACGTAATTAGTAAGGAAGCTATACCTCCGCAGGTATTGATGCTCATCAATTTAACCGAAAGTTTATGACCATTGGTCATTATTGGTGATGATGATAAGGTACAAAAAATGGCACTTAATATGAGCGAATGCTAATAAAATTGAAATTCTAACATGTTAGTGTTCAAATAAGAAATTTCGATTTTTCCAAGAAATTTCAACCTTAAATGGAAAAATTCATCTTTCTTCATGAAGTTTGTTTAACTTGACCTTTTATACTAAAGTTTTTTCCGAATTTGTTGTTTTTCCAATATTTCGATTGCTAACATCAACATTTTCACATTTTTCGTTGTATTTCAAAATTTTCAGTGTAATCTTCAAATATTCTTATAAATGTCGAGTTCATTTTCGAAATATGATCTAAACATTTGAACATTTATTTTCAAATTTCGACTATAATATCGGAATGTCAATATTTTTTTTCAACATTTCAAGGATGGTTTTTTTTAAACAAAATCAAACCTTTGCGAAATCTCGACATGTTCACTTTTTTCTTGCATTTTGAAGTTTTGGACTTGACAATTACTTTCTCTAAATTTTTGACTGCGGAAATTTTGTATTTAAAATATTCTTAATAATGTTTCTGGTTTTCTTATCTTTAAAGAAAATGTTTCGGTTCTTATCTGAAACCGTTAGATTTTAATTTTTTTTAAGTTCAAATTGCAAATTGCTTACTTAACAAAGACAAGATAATACTAATGTAAAAAAGGCAGAAGAAAAACAAAATTAAATAGTGAGAACTGGTAATAGTAATTATATATAATACTGACAGTTTGCAAACCACTTTTGTTTAAAAATAAATGAAGTCGCATCGTCGATGTCATGAAAACATCTTTCAAATTCTAAACCGTCCGCCGCATCAGCCCGTCACGTTAACGAGTGACTTTTAAACGCTATAAAAAAATTCCCCCCGAGCTTCTCTTTAAGGCCGTTCTAATTACCTCGTACCTGAAATACTGTTATTACCAAAGCGTAGCATAGAACGAAGTATGTGTTATAATTGACGGCTGAAAAAAAGGTACAACCCGCAGGAATGTAAATATCAGATGTAACAAGAAGCGATAAAAATATCTCGTGGACATGTTTATGATTATTACGCCGTGCAGTCGCGGACGAAGAACGGACCTTTGGTGGACCTTGGTGCGCCGAGAAGGCGATCGACCATCACCAGAGGCCATCGCAACCACCAATTTCGGGATTTCACAGACCAAGAAACTCAATTTGAGTAAACTATGCTTTAGATGGAACTGCATCTTGCGACCTATGACGCAAAGAAGTTATCTTAATTCTTTATAGATCCAAGCACATCATCTACGTTCCTGGACCCCATCATAATGAGGCCCAGGAAACCGGAAGGTGTCCTTTTTAATTTTAATTATTTTAACATTTATTTTTTCTCATGTTACTTGTCAAAAATATTGAATTGGAAAGCTCTGGCCTGAAAAGCCATATTTTTAGAGAAACTGCTAACCTGATAATAAAAATGAGTTGTGGTTCTTCTGGTAGTTAAAATTCTCCAGGGATATTTTTTTAAGAGTTTCTCAGTTTCTGATTTTAGTTATTTTAACTTTTATTTCTTTCTTATTTTATTTGTCAAAAGTAGTAGATTGAAGAGCCCGGACCTGAAAAACGATGTGTTTAGAGAAACTGCTAATAGAATGCTAATAACAGATTAGTTGTGGTTCTTCTGGTAGTTAAAATACTTCCTGGAATATATTTTTTGTGTAATTCCCAGTTTCTTACGATGAAAAGCAATCAGAGTAAGAACTCGTATCTTTTGAAGATTTCCCCGGTAAATATCAATCACGGCTACGGCCAAGAACAGCAGGAACACGGTGACTTGCTAGTGTCTCGAGTGGTGGAGAATTTTTCAACGAAGAGTACGATGGATGTAACAAAGAAGCACATCGCTTTGTACGGTTAATTCGAGTCGCACGATTGAACACGTTCGAACTCCGCGTTTCGCTTATAAATACGTCTAATCATGGTCACTTTTTCTAACATTGACCATGTAATTACTACACTTGTTCATTAGTCGCAACGAGATAACTTAATACGATGAAAAGAGATTTGAAAGAGAAAAATATTTTTCTTTAATTTCGCATTTTGGGGAGCCCTGCCTCTCCGCAGAAGAATTAATATGAATTTAAACTCTAAAATTGACTTTGTTGGGTTTTTTAATCTTTCTTGCTTTCAGGGGATAAGTTCTGTATTTCAATTTTTGAAGATAACCAAGGACCAGTCCGTTCCACCAAACTTAAACTCTGCTTACACAAAATATGCTTCAAGACTTTCCGATTTTTTTCTATTTGACTTATCCGGTGGATAGGTTCCAATAACTAATCTTTGCAGAGGTCACTTTTTAGTGGAGAAAAAGGCGAGAGTATAACATTAAAAGTTAAGAAATTCTATTATTTTTCCGATAGTTAGAATTCTAAAATGTTGGGTGTCGAAATTTTGGAGTTAAAATCGATATTTCGGCTTAAAAGTGCGAAATGAAAGCCGAATGTTTAAGGTAAAAATGTTGGAGTAGAGTTTATTCCCCAAAACTTTAATTTATTTTTATTGATAATTATAAATTCTTCTTTACTGAGAAAAAAATTGAAGGCAAAATGTTTACCAGTGTTGTTAGCTGACTGTTAACTTTATTATTAACAGATCAACACGTTTAACAATTATTCAAAATTCTCTTGATGCATTTTAAAAAAGAAGTAAAATACTTAACAAAAATTGAATTATAAAACTGTGTTACATGTATAATAGAGCTACTTTTAAATGCAATTATTTTGTCGTTAATTACAATTTTAACTGTCTGCCCAGCGCAAAGTGCCGAGTTAATTTGGTAATGATCAATCATCATTTGAAATTGTGACTTTTCCTGAAATGCCAGCAATTCATTTGGCATGACTGTCATTTTCTTTTCAGTTATAACGAAGAAACGTCTCATTAGAAATGACAAATGTACGTTCGTTGGTGGACAGTTAGGACAATAGACGAAGTTCTTTTTTAATATTGTATAGTTATCCAAACTATTTTACTTAATATAATGATATTTTACACTCTTTTTTTCTCTCTCGGCCAACTACGTAAAATTTGATTCGATCTATTAGTCAATCTGTTTATCAATTAATTCCCCAATCGATCCTTCGATAGGTTCTTCTATCAGTATTCAACCATGCTTGATTCCACTTCCTTCTTAAACTCTTTTCTCCAAAAATTAAGATACAAATCTTGTCCTTTGAAACCAAGAAAGATTAAAAAACACATCAATGGTTGCTCTAACGCATTTTTCCAATTATCCATTTGTAAATATTAAGTAAACATCGATTTAGCTTTCCTGTAATATTGGCACACATCAACACATCATTTCAGATTTGTTTGTTCTATATACTTAATTGCAAGAAGACAAGCTAGTACCTTATCAGCTATGCAAAGCTTTAAAAGTTCTTGCAGATTGCAGAATGATGTATTGTTCAAACTCGTTACGTATATATTTAACTGTCTAGCGAGTCTCCAGGCTACTTATTGACTAGGAAAGCGCCCTATCGTTGTCAAATCATTACATTAAAAGAATTCAACGTGTAAAGTTGTGGTAATGGTATGCTCTATCGTTAGATGACGCTGTCGTCGCAGATCATTTATTTACACAGCAAGGTTATTTACTCTTTCGGATTCAGTATTATTCTGAAACAGTTTTTCAGGATAAAGCGTATCCTACTAACAATCTCGCCTTCCAAGATCCAAGACACTTTCGTATTTGCATATGTTAGGATCTTAATTATGGATCCTATTATGAACTGAATTGGGTTAGCTAGTCGACGACCTAATATAAAATTCTACAAATAGTCTGATTTAGTCTCAAATTTAATATTTATTTTAATTCCAAATCATAAATAGACTCCAGGGCTATTTAATCAATTCCCTTTTGACAGTTCTAGACAATTAGTACAAATTTCCGGACAGTTTTCGGCGAAAACTAACTAGCAAATTACACACCAGTCCCTCGCCTGTGGGACTAGTCCTCGATGCAAGTTCTACCTGCTACCCCAATAAAACACTTCCTACGTACCCTCATCCCCACTTATCGATGACATGAGGATCAGTTTTACCACTTACTTCATTTGATGACAGCGGTGGAACGTTCGATAATGCGACGGCAGGTAGTTTCTAGTTAAAAGTTGAAAAAGTTGGGGTCTAATCGCCGCAAATAAATTATTGTGGATGCGGGACCGTCTCAACATTTGATGTCAGCTGCAAAACCGGAGAATATCTCCTTTGAACGGAGGCCAGAGCGGTAATAAATATATCACCCATTTACAAAAGCGAAAAATTCCTTTGTAGGCTTTCAAATAAATAATGGACGTTAGATACGGCTTCCTTAAAACTTAAAGGATTCGGGCTAGGTGCTTATCTGGAAAGGAGACCCCTTTTGGAATACTGATGGGCTGTAAATATATTATATTAAAATAAAGAAAAGATTATTTCCTAAATCGAAAATTAAATGACTGTTAACAAAAATTATATTTAACTTAAATTGTTGAAGAATGACGAGGCATCGAATTAACTAGAAAACAAAAGTCTACTCACCGCATGCGAAGTTAGAAGCAGAGAGCGGAGAACAACAAAGAGTTTTTAATGCATATCCTATTCCAAGGAGGAAAAAAGTACTTTCGTTATTCATAACCTCGTAACAACCATTTAGCAACTTCCTGTCTCGATTATCTGATTGATTTAACCTTATAGGATCATCCGCGGATTATACAGAGTTACAATGTTGTAGTAGCTCTGTAAAAAAGAACGTAATTATTAAACATTTGTAAGGACAAACAATTACAATGGACATTGTTTCACGATTTCATAGCTCGACAAAGACGTTTATCACGTTGCGATCGCGCCCGCTCACAGGTGCAGCTACACATGGCGGGAATACGCGTAACTAACTGATTGTACAATCATTTCGATACAATTGCGGCAGCATTAATTAACAAGGACGCTGTCAATTGGAATATACCATAAAAATAAACACCTTTTTACGAATACACGCAACAGAACATATTATTCGTAAAAATAGCTCGATCCTTATTATCTTGATAACAGTGTTGCTACACAAACGCGGCTTAGAAACTAGCCGCGTGGGTCATTAAGGAACGGTCAAGTTGATGTCTCACTCTCAAAGCCTTTGGACTCTTGATGTAAGTCGATCAGGAGAATCGTTGGATGTCTTCTTGATCTTGACAATCGATGTATACATACATACGTGCCAGTGACGGAGACGAGCGTCTCTAGCTCGAAGACAATCGACAAAAAACGGCCCCGTCATTAAACATTAAATAGATGTTAAGACTGTGAGAACTAGCTGGAAGTTTCATTATCTTCTCGGTCTGCCTCGCCGCAGTCGATATTAAAATAACGAACAAATAAACTGAGTTTTCGATTTTTTTTGGCAAATTACGTACTTTTTTATTTTTAGGTGCTGTACCTTGCGCCTTACGACTCATATACAATTCAGTGTGAAGTTTCTCTGCAAATTAATCTCTTTTTATGTTTTTTTATTGTATAGATGTACTGTGCACCCTAAAATCGTTAGTAGGATAACTTTTATCTTGGATTTTCCAGATATTCCCAAATTATTATATTATCTAAAAAAAATAAATAACGTTTCTTAATGTTCTATGCAAATAAATGATTTAACAGTAATGACAACGTCATTCAATGATACAGAACAACTTTATCGTAATTTTGTACATAAGATTTTTTTAATATAATGGTCTAATAGCATCATCTAATACGATGCGGCGTAACTTTTCTACAATATGTAGCTGGGGACATGCTAGATAGTTATATGCACATGTTTCTATCAACGAATTTGAATAAAACATCATTCTGCAATCTGCACGAACTCTTTAAAACTGCCTACTATTTTTATAAATGAGATAATTCATTTGATCGACAACACCATCTATGCTACCTTACAGAAATTTACTATATTTGGTTCGAGTTTAAAACCAGAGTAAAACATTAAAATAAAACCAACGGATCCGTGAATTTAACAACTTTTAAAACTTTCTCTATTTTGGACAGTTTTCCATCCGAATTCACAGACGAAATGCCTACTCTAATATATTCTTTGTTCAGATGTTATAGTGACGTGATTTTTAAATTCCATATTAGTAGTATCTCTCTGAAGATGATTGCTTGGCTATCGAAACGCATTAGAGCAACCTTTGTTGTGTCTTTTAATCTTTCTTGGTTTCAGGGGACAAGATTTGTATTTCAATTTTTGAAGATAACCAAGGACCAGTCCGTTCCATCGAAAAAAATCGTATGTCAAAATTAATTTTTCTAACATTTCTCAATAGATTTAGGTCATTTAAAAATTTGAACTGTTAGACACCCTTTGGTGAAAACATTATTTTTTTAACTAAGTCCACTCACGAAGGTTAAACCCATCATGCCCTTGAAGCATTGCGAGTAGGATGCAGGAATAAAGATAGATAGCGATGAACAACTCTTTTAAATGAGGTTAAATTGTAACTGTCGGGAAAAATTCTGTTCCTAACGAATTTGTTTGGAAGTTTTATAAAAAAAAAGTTTCCATAGTCTCTATAATATTACTGAAACAAAAGTATATTGAAATGTTCTATGTATCTATTCGCACAGGCACTTTCAGTTTCTCCAATGTGCCCACAAGATAGCTAAAAAAACTGTTTAAATTAATCTAAAACCCACCATCACCTGAGATGATGAACCCGTACACTCAATCGTAGTAGTAGGTTTTCGGTGATTCCCCAGTTGAACGCCACTGTTCCCACAAGAGACAGATCAGGATGCAGCCCGGCTACTTGTTCCGTTCGGTTTCTCGTCGCATTCAACGATCAAATCTCTGCCAATTATTTCACTTGTTTCTCTATAAATGGAGTTATACGCTTGTCGAGGCATTCGCGGTCTAACCGCTCAATTATATAATCAAATTAGCGATTCAGCTTAATTTACACTCTGGGAAAATTCAATCGACGTGTCCGCTGCTTTAGGACATCGTTACGGCGGCCTACGGTGTTCCACGTCCTAAGCCATTTCGAATATAAAACGTAAACTAGTCCACGTAAGGAAAAGCCGAGTTCACGTTTTGACCGATTTGTCGCCAATTTTTGCTGCATACGTGCAGAGTATATTGATGCTTGGAATATTTTTGGTTCAATATTTGTTTATAAAATGGAAGAAAAAAATCATTTTTGGTGCTTGATTATTGGTATGAGTTGAACTACAAATCTTGTCCCCTGAAACCAACAAAGATTAAAAAAACACAACAGAAGTTGCTTTAATGTGTTTCAATAGCCAAGCTATCATCTTCAGAGAGATACTACTGATAGCTTGGCTATCGAAACACGTTAGAGCAACCTCTGTTGTGTTTTTTAATCTTTGTTGGTTTCAGGGGACACGATTTGTAGTCCAATTTTTGAAAATAACCGAGGACCAATCCGTTCCACCAAAATAGATATCAATTTAGCTTATTTTTCTATCTGTACATCTGTCTGTCTCTATTTCTTCTCCTTGTCTTTCCTTGTATCTGTTGTATCTCTATCCCTTTTTCTTCCTGGCCCTCTTCTCTTATCATCTTTTATTATCTTTCTCCATCATTTCTACATTAAGTCTTCTCCCGCCTTGTCAGTGTTTTGTTTCTCTATTCGATCAGATGTTGATTACTTTACGAGATAAGTAGGAAGATGCGCAGTTGCGTAGCTTCACTGTGCAATAACTTTAAAGCATCAAATTGTACTTCCTCTTCCTTAAATCGATTTTAATTCGCTAATATGCTTCTAACTTTTCAGTCTGGTCAAATGTAGAAATATACCTGAAGCGAGAACCTATTAAGTCCGTCGACATCGAAATTAAGCAGTTTCCATTTTATACCTACCTTTGGCCCTGGTGGCAGGAGATAATTTTGAGACCTAATTTAACATATTTACGGCTTTCTCGTTAGGTAACCTAACGCTGTCCCACCTTTGCGGTCAGTTTATTAGACAAAAGCGTAAAATACAGCTTCCTTTTATGGATGTGTAAAAAAAATTTTAAAATTTGTCCAACTGCGGTAAATCACGCTCGAATTCTTGGAAAAAAAAATGACCGAATTTCTCGTGTATGCGATCATGCAAATGACGACAACGAGCGCCACTGCCTTCGGCAATCCCTTGTTTATAAATTTAGACATGTGTTTAACGGCCTTTCCGGCAAAGCCGGGCCATTTCTCATTTCTACAAATCTTAGAAGTCAACGGAACGGGCGAAATTTCGCCCTCTTTGGCAGATTTACGACGTAGCCAACATGATGATTAATTAAATTGGGGTTTAAAAATATTATCCGGAATTCTTAGGCCAAACCGGCAGTTGGCATCGAAGGCTTGCATATATTATTAAAGGCTTGTATTTCTAAAGCTTTGTTTCTAAGGGATTAAGTGTCTTTTTAAATGTCAGATCATTTATCTAAATCTTAACCGTTCAACCTCTGTAATTAGGATAAATAGGTAATTTTCGGATCGTGTGTTCTAGTCAACCTTTCATCCCTCGTGAAAATAGTGTGAGAAACCCTTAGGGTTTGACAGCTAGATTATTCGCCTTTGGTGAAGTAAATTATACGTCTGGTAGATCTTTCGAAATTCGATTTAAATAAATCACACTATTACACAAAACTTAGTTTAGTCAAACTCGCAACTTTATCTTCGAGTCACTAATTAACCTTCCACAACAACTCCATCCTCGCATCTCATATTTAGCCTTCTATTCTCCCAGTATTGATTCAAAGAAAAACACAAAGTGATCAGGTAAAGGGTGACAGCTATCCAACAATTTTGCATGTTGGCGTGATAAGCGTGCTCTACTTCGCGATAGAATTCCTCCATATTTTCGAATTCTACCTCGGGTATATCTTCGTTCAAAGCCACGGCGTGCAAGGCGTAAAACAGCCCCATCAGACCGACTTGCACGGTGCCCCACAACGACAAAAGGACACAGCATAGCGAAAGTTTTCGACCACATATAGGCATTGCGTCAAATCAAATTTGACACCAGGTATTAGAATCATAGACGACAATGTTCAGTTTTTTTTTGTGGAACGGACAGGTCCTTGGTTATCTTCAAAAATTGAAATACAAATCTTTTCCCCTGAAATCAAGAAAGATTAAAAAACACAACAGAGGTTGCTCTAACGCGCTTTGATAGTTATGCATCTGCGCTGGTATCAGAATCGATGCCGTGTTGTCGTGGCAAAGTAAAATTCGTGAAAGAAGTTATCTGGGAAACTTTCGAGTCGGAAAATGTATCAGTTGATATCACAAAATCACAACAAATGATCTATGGGCAGCAAGCAATCGAAGCAGATAATCCGGAAGCATCTAGAAAAAAGTATTGTTTTAAAGTGCTAGCTAATACATTTGGTTATGTTTAATAGAAACAAGTAACTCAATGGGATTCATATGTATTAAGTAATTATGTGATTGACTAACCTGATTTTGGTTGGTTGTAAATATTTTCAACTCTATCAGATTCGACCGTTTTATTTAATTGACATTACTGGTTAAATTTAACATGCCCAAATGAACCGAGAGCGTTGGTATTTAATGGCATACCGCCATAGTGCCCCTTGTAACTTTAGTTCTATTGTACTAGGTAACTAGATTGTGACTTTCCTTAATCTATGCGCAATTTTTGCGAATTATTGTTAATAGTATCTAATTAAAGACCGACGAGTCTTCTCTTTCCTAAAGCTCACGAAATTATTCATATCCACGCTTTCGCGTTGTGCGAACGATCGATCTAAAATGACACCACACTAGCTTATAATAAATGGCCCCAATGACAGCTGCTAAATTGCGTATAATTCCATAATAAAAGTCTCAGCTTCGGTACATCACCCGGTCAAGTCGTTACTAATCGTCATACAAACACACCGGAGGTAAACCTAATAAATTAAGCCATCACCTATCCGGTTATAACAACAAAAAGACAGGTTCACTGGATTGTCTACGAATTCGTTACTTTGAGGTTTATGAATTTAAGACACAAGGTCTTCGACGCCAACGATTCAACAATTTCTAAACCGATGCACTTTTCAACTGCGTCAACAACTTTCAACCTCCAAACCAATTCACAACGTGGAGACGCTAAAAAATTTAAAAATTTTGATATCCGTCGGTGCTAACGAATTTCCGTCTTCAGCGCCGTCGTTTTTCAAACAACGAATAGCCCCAGGAGTACAATCGAAGTTCATACACAGACAAAAGTCATGCGGGCATTGTTTGCGCCATCAATTATTATTCTACATGATGCCGTGGAATTCGGATCGCAGCGGGGTGTAACCTTAACCCTTTGGAGTTGACGCATTTAAATTTAGCGTGGCATTTCGCAGATCGCTGCGTCTCAATAAATGAATCGAATAAATCGGATCGGGGAGTCGATTGCCGCAAATTATATTTGAAAACAATCGTATTAATGTCGATGACTATTATTCGTATGCAAAAGTGCTCGTGGTGTGAATTAATTTGTTTTGATTTAAATCGAACTACGACAATACATTCGACGCGTGCTCCTCCCATAACATTTTTTGCTTGAAATGGTTTCAATGAGACTTCGAAAGAATTGAACCCGATATTAACCGTCTGCGAACACAATACGAGAAAACTGTTTAACATCTAAATACAAATACCGCGCACCAAGATTTTGAATGACGAAGAATATCGATTTTTTTCTAAACATGTTGACAAATCTCGAAACTTAAAATTCGAAATTTCGGGAAAAAAGTTAAAAATTCGAAATTACAATTCCTAAAACAAGTATTAATTTTCGTAATATTTCTTATATACTTCGATTTATTTTTCAATTGTGCTCAAATCTTGAACTAGAGATGTTAACATTATCTCCTTAAAAAGTTCAAATTTTGACTTTTTTTACGAAATTTTTGATGATTGCTGATTATTTTCGAAACTTTCTCTCTCTCTCTCTCTCTCTCTCTCTCTCTCTCTCTCTCTCTCTCTCTCTCTCTCTCTCTCTCTCTCTCTCTCTCTCTCTCTCTCTCTCTCTCTCTCTCTCTCTCTCTCTCTCTCTCTCTCTCTCTCTCTCTCTCTCTCTCTCTCTCTCTCTCTCTCTCTCTCTCTCTCTCTCTCTCTCTCTCTCTCTCTCTCTCTCTCTCTCTCTCTCTCTCTCTCTCTCTCTCTCTCTCTCTCTCTCTCTCTCTCTCTCTCTCTCTCTCTCTCTCTATCTCTCTATCTCTCTCTCATCTCTCTCTCATCTCTCTCTCTCTCCCTATTTCCCTCCCTCTCGCTCCCCCCCCTCTCTCCTCTCTCTCTCTTTCCACGACGACTAAAAAAAAGATCTTCGGCCCTATTTAGATTACAAAAGTTTATTTTCAACGACGGTACGTACCTCTTTTTGGATATACGAACGCCACTGCGATATTAGATCAGATGAACGCGTGTAGGGACTGGGACCAGATGCCAGTCGTCGAATATATTTAACCGTAATGACTTCCTGCAGAGAAACAATCATATACCTCTCGGCCAGGATCATCTGGGTTACAAATGGAAAAGATGATTTTGCAAATAATAGGGCATTGTCATTTTTTAACCAATTAAATGTCGACTAATTATTACTCTTTACTAAACCGAATATCGATTCAGTGCTCTCTTGGAATTGATGTTTTAATTAGTTCTTATTTTTCATTTTAAACATAAATGTAATAATCGCAGCAAATATAATTGTCACAAATAATTTTTTTTCACATAAAATTTTTTAAGGAAAATAAAACTCGTAATTTCCATTAAAAAAAAAATAGAAAAAAGCCGAACTTATTGCGTTATTTTTTTTAATAAATAGAGAAAGCTTTTTTTCGAATTTTTGGTCAATTACTTATTAACCTGCAAACAAAAATTAATTAAATGAGAGAAATTTTAAGAACAAATGTCAAAATTTTGAGAAATGTTGTTAAAAAATTAATAACATTATGAAATTGAAAAAAACTTCTTATAAAAATAATGTTTATTTGTCTCTGAAGACTTTTGGCTTTTTATTCATATTGATGTCAACTAAAGATAGTTATATTTAAGATAAGCGTCAAATAAATCCACATACTTTAATACACTTTAATTCATATTAGAAAATTTTAAATCATTTACCCCAAACCCAATGTCTGGTATCAAACATTTTCAGATAAGAAGAGGCATAAAAACGAAAATTTAAGATCAATTAGAAGTATCAAAAGAACAATAATTTCTGTCGGCGATAACTTTCTAAGAGAAATGTTGCCTCACGCTATCTTGTTTTTATAAGATCCGAGTTCATATGACATTGAGATCACGCGACCTTGAGCTCATGCGACATTGATCTAACATGACCTTCAATCGAAGTAACTCCGAGTTTACGCGACCTTGAACTAACGTAGCCTCGAGCTAATGTAATTTTGAACACACACGCAATCTTGAGCTAACGTAATACTGAAATCAGGTGACCTTGAGTTCACATGGTCTTGAGCTAACATGATCTTGAACACATGCTAATCTAATCCTGAACTCAGGTGAGCTGGAGCTCACTTGACTTTAGGCTAATGCGACCTTGACCTCATGTGACCTTGAACTCACGTGACTTGGGCTCGATGCGATCTTGAACCCACACATGACCTTGACCTCGAATGACCTTGACTCAGTGTGACCTTTAATTCACCCGACATTGCTTTCACACCTCGAGTTACCTTGACCTTAAATGACCTTGGACTCGCGTGACCTTGACCTCGACCCCTGTGACCTTGACCTCACATGACCTTGAATTCGCGTGACCTTGAACTCACATAACCTTCAATTTACATGGCCTTACATCCATGTGATCTTAAAATCACGTGACTAATATCATGTGATCTTGAGCTGACGTGATCTTAACCTCGTGTGATCTTGAACTATAACTTTGTTCCCATGTGACAAATGAAATTTCGCTTTTCTTTCAATATTCATTTCTATTTAATATTGTCGATCTTTTTTCAAAATTTAATGTTGCTGATTTTAACTTGTTTTGAAAAATTTTTCAAAATGTCAAATTTTTCTTTAAAAAAATTACAAAAACATTTGTTTCACCATTTTTAAAAATTTTGACTTTTTAAAGAAGTTTTATTTTTCGAAAATGGGGATCACTAAATTGGACTTTTTTCAAAATTTCGGCTTTTTCTCGAAATTTTGAATGAAAATTTGTACGTACTTTTTTTTTAAATTGCGTCTTTTTAAAAACTTTCGAATTTTTCTTGAAATTTCGATTTTCCTAGTAACTTTCGTTTTTTAAAAAAAATCGACTTTTATCAAAACTCGAATATATTTTGAAATTCGATTTTTTTTAATTCGATTTATTTTTGAAAATGTAGGCATTTTTTAAAACAATATTAGATTTTTTTTTAATTTGGACTTTTTATCTTTTTTTTTTAATCTCGACATTTTCAAAATCTCGGACCACAAAAATATTTTATAATTTCTTGTTTTTTTCGAATTTTTGAATTAATTTATTTATTTTTGGTAAATTTAGACTTTTTTTTAATTCGACATTTTCCCCGAACTTATCGAGTTAGGAAATATCATGATATTTTTATAAATATATCAGTGATATATGAAGCAGATATATCTCAGTTTTTTGATTTAATTTTTCCATTTAAATATTGGAACATAAACATAAGTTTCCTGGCTTTTTCCTTTTTCATTTCCAATTTCATGGTTTGGAGTCAGTTCAAACCTGAAAAAAAAAATTCCAGACCGGCTGCTGTTGAAGTAAAATGCATGAAAATGTTGATGTTTATAAAGAAAGTTGGGGAATTTTTTAAAGAAAGTTTTCACTTTTTTCAAAATTTGAGTTTTTATCGAAATTTTGACTTTTTCTTGCCACAAAGTTGAAAATTTTCAACATTTTTAAAATTTCTATTCCTAAAACTTTTACTTTGCCCCTTTTTGTAAAATTTCATTTTTCTGAAAATTTGGATAAAACAGAATATTTTAATTTTGAAAGTTGATTTTAAGAAATTGGCATTTCCAACCCTTATTTCATAACTATTAAACATTATTAACGATAAAAGCGCAACAAACAAAAACAAACAACAAAAACGCAACAAAACTTAAAAATTTCACAATGTTTTCGATAAATATTTGCTAACACCGGACCTGGTTTCGCATTATTGCATCATCGGCGGTCCTACCAGCATAACAACGGCTTAACAAATTGCCGTTATGACCGCCGATGATGCAGTAATGCGAAACCAGGTCGGTGTTAGCAAATATTTATGGAAAACCTTGTGGAATTTTTTAAGTTTTGTTGCGTTTTTATCGTTAATAAAGTTTAATAGTTACGAATATTTAAGAAATTGAAAATTTTTTTAAACAAATGTTTATAAAAAATTCTCTAAATATTGCACATTAAAAAATTTTGAACTCAAACTTTTGATTTAACATTTTCTCTCGAAAATTAAAATTCAGAAAAATAAATTCGAAAATTTCAGGAAAAAAAATGAATAAAAAAAAATCTCAAATGTTTACATTATAAACATCGTATTTTAATTCAGAAAGTTTCATCATTCAAATGTTTGCATAAAACTTTAAAACTTCTACAAAAAGTCGAAATTTCGAGATCATAACTCGAAATCGTTTAATAAATTTGTCAAAGTTTTCACTTTGAAAATTTTAAAATTAGATTTTTTCTATAAATTTTAAATTTTTTCTCGAATTAAAATTCAAAACAAAAAAATAGGTTTATAATTTTGGGAAAATGGTTTGAATTTATGTAAAAAAGTTCTCAGACTGATTATTTCAGTGACACCCGTTTTGCCTCAAATAATCCATTTTTTTGTGGAAATTTCTCGGGCAACTTAAAAATTTCTAGAAAATTTGTAACAGTTTAAACGCCTAGAGAATCTTTTGCGTATTCCGTCTACAGCTACTCACACTATACAAAGCTCACGTTAGGACAACACTAGAGTACTGTTCTCATGTTTGGCGTTCAGCCCCAAAGCAGACTTTAGCTCTTTTGGATTCAATTCAAAGAAGAGAGATTCGCCTAATTGATAATGAGAGTTTGACCGATTTCCTCGAAATACTAGAGCACAGACGTATGGTTGGTAACTTGTCTTTTTTCTACAAGTACTATCATGGAAGATCCCGCAGGAACTAATAGGATAGGTCCAGCTTGACACAGTGAGGTCTTCTGTCTAAGAAGACTGTCTACGGAGACTCTTTTTTCTATGGAACTTCCAAGTTATGGAACTTGCTACCGAAAGCAATTTTCCCCAAAAATTCCAACCTATCCTTGTTTAAGAAGGCGGTTCATCGCCATCTATCCTTGTTTCCGCATCCTACTCGCAGTGCTTTGAAAGCATAATGGGGTTACCCTTTGCAGTCGGAGACAGCAAATTCCTGTGCGGTCCAGCTTGACACAGTGAGGACTTCTGTCTACGGATACTCTTTTTTCTATAGAACTTCCAAGTTATGGAACTTGTTACCGAAAGGAATTTTCCCCAAAAATTACAACCTAACCTTGTTAAAAAGGCGGTTCATCGCAATCTATCCTTTTTTACGCACCCTACTCGCAGTGCTTTAAAGACAGCTTTTGCGAGTGGATTAAACTTTAAAAAAAACAATTCTTGGGACGTTGGTCCTTGTCGCCCAATCATTGCATCACTGGAAACGGCTCAAAAAAATTATCATTTTTAACAAATCTCTAATAAACAGCTGCTGCGTTTGAATGACTTATACAGAATTATTTTAACAATAATACGATTGCAACGGTAGCAGCAGTTATCGACTTTCTCTTTCCGCGAATCCCTCATTTCAAACGGTACAATTTTTCGACCTCACGGCATCACCAAAGCGATACAAATAGGAGCCATGAACAGCTCACAGTTACTGCAGTAAGATGATTAGTATTCAGCCAGCGACAGTCGGCATTCTGCGTGTGTTTTCATGCGAGAAAATCGACCACTGTAAGAGATTAACAGCTAATTTGTGCAAAGAGGATTATCAACATAAATTCTGGAACCCTCTCTCTAACGCCATTGTGGTTAGGGATTAGGGCTGGTGGCTTTGGGTTGCGCCAGCTTTTGTAACAAACAGTCGAGGAGTGTTTTTTGTTCGCGGCTAAATACCCGAAAAAACAACCGACTTCGATCAAAATTGAGTTTAAATTTGATCTTGGTGTGAATGAAATTTTCAATAAAAATCTATTCTGACAGTTCGGTAGAACTCGTTAACCAGTCAAGAGTGAGATAATGGAACTTTTTTCGTTATTAACTCTTTAGAAGTGAAAACTTTAGGCGCTTTGTGCGATTTTTGATAGAGGTAAATCTTCTGGGTTAGCGTTACGAATATTTGTTCTAAAATAATTAATCACTTTATTAAAAAAATTAAAATTCCCGCTAAGCTTGGATAAATTTGGATGATGATTGTTTCGATAATATTCTAAAACAAGATTTTCTTGCAAATAGTTGATTGTATGAAAAAAAAATGTAAGAGATCAAAATTTTAGATGATCTTATTCGAATTTGTAGTTTCTCAGTGAAAACGCAAATTTTTGGGCAAGAAACTTCCTTCATCCCTCCAAAGTTAAGTTAACAGTATTTTTGAAACAAAAAAATAAATGGACGGCCTACAAAAACCAGTAAATAGAGGGCCTAAACGAACACAATTTTGCAAATTTTTAGATAATAGGAACAATAACTGTAGTCACAATTTGACATAATCGATTTTTCTTGCGTAACTTAGGATCGTCGTAGCTCGAAGGGGACGCATTTTAAAACACTTGTGTACAGAAAGAAAGTCTTGTTTTGACTCAAAAAAAAAACCGCTCTTAAAATTTCTACATCGAATTTTGAATCGCCCTGTGATTACGTGGAAAGTTCAATGTGTGTATACTGTGCATTGTTGAAATTGTGCGTGTTTGATTTGGTTTAGTCGTTTATTTTGGTGTAAACCATCTTTATGCTTCGACATTAGCCATAGGGCCCCGTTGTACGACCAATTTCTCTTATAAAACGCCATAATGAGGAAATAAAAATCCGGTTAAAGAAGATCCCACATTTTTTAATGCTATCTGGTTTGACGGCCTACAGCGATCGATAATCTTCGAAAGGCAGTTAAGTCGCTTTTTTAAGTAAAACATTAAACCCAAACAAGCGACCGTGGGCGAAGATATTTCGTCGGTGTAACGTATAAAATTCCACTCCAGACGAGAAATAATATAGTTATTTAGCCGGGCCGTTTTGTTGGATACAACCAGATACAGCGTTTATGGCGAGGGCAAAGCTCGACTTAGGCGTGTCCGTTTTCAGAGCTTTCCCTCCATTGGTTAAACAGGTGGCCAGGTGTATCGCGTACAACCTCTTCACTGATTTGTTGCCTGTCGCCTCGGATCATCACCGTCAGATGTTACCTCATTGATATCTTCATTTCCTACAAATTATTTATAATTGGGGGCCCAAGATGCTGCTTTTTGCCTTCCTTTAAATTTCCAATACCAAATATGACAAACCTAAAGGTTAAAATTTGATTTTGGTGGAACGGACTGGTCCTTGGTTAAATTCAAAAATTGAAATACAAATCTTGTTCCCTGAAACCAAGAAAGATTAAAAAACTTGAGTCAATAAGAATCCACAAAATAAAAAAAGTAAAAAATTATTTATACATTATATATTTTACAGATATACCTACGTGGACTTGTTTATCAGTATAATTCTTATAAAACTGAAACGAATGTGAAACTTTTCGGTACAGTCCAAAGGTTTCACCCTTTTACCACATCGGCAATTAAATAAATAATTACGCGATACGTATTTCGCCAGCAGAACTGGCATTTTCAAGCGTGCTAATCTAAAAAGATTAGCAAAAGATGCATCGACGTCATCTGCATTGAGATTCAAATCGGTACAGATATAATTTATGAATTACCTACCACAATAGAGTTTAGCCCGGCCCTGTCCTATATCTGTTATAGAATTTTAAAGTTTTTAAAATTCTCTTTCAACGATTTTTAAAATTCTATGGCTTCAGTGTGGTAGGTGAAATGTACCACCACAAATGTCACTTTAACACGTCAGGAAATTCTTATGCCGGTTCTTCACTCTCGCCGAGACGATACGAGGGAATTCGAGCGCGAGAATGTGGAAGCCACGTTCGTTTTGACTCGCTTTGTCTCCGTTCGCCTCGGAAGTGCTCCGTGTCGAGTTGGTTTTTGGGGCCGCACGATAGATCAACTTTGGGGCCGAGTCAAAGGAAATGAATACGATAACCGAGAGTGCGAGCGAAAGGGTAAGACATAGCCCTCGCAATTACATTTAGGGATGTCGATTCCTTTTTAGAATAATCGATTTTTGGATCGATTCGAATCGTGAGCAAAAGTATCGATTCCCAATAAAATTGGGTGCTGAAAGATCGATTTCCGATTAATCGCCTTGTTGGTGAAATTTTTAAACATTTCTAATAAAAAAAATGAATGATAATCATGAATTGGCGCAGTTCAATTTTGAAAGTTTTTTCTTGAATCTTAAACACTAATATTTAAATTTTAATTATTTATTCCTAATTAGAAAAATCCGATACATATTTGTTTTCTGCTTTGTTTTTTATTTATCCATTTTTGTTTTTTTACGAAGATGTAGAATGGCATTCATTTATAAAAATATATTTAGAAATATGAAGTTTAAACTGGAAATTACGAGATTAAAGTGAAAATTTCTATTTTATTTTCCAAATTTCGACTTTTGTTGAGGAAATTTCATAGATAAAGTCGAAATTTCGGCTTTAATCTCGAAATTTCAACTTTTTTCACGAAATTTTAAGATAAGTCGAAATTTCTTATTCTATAGTTAAGTTAGGCAGATGACAGTTAAGCCCCACCAACCCTTAGAATATAAGACTATATTCAAGTACCAACTCTTTTGCAATTTAATGTTGACACTTAGCATTAGGGTACGTTCCGTAAATTCAATTTTTTATTACCAAAAATTTCGATTTTTTTTTTTTGACATTTCAAGGTTAAAGTGGAATTTTATAGAAGAAATTCGAAATTTCGAGTTCAAAATCAACATGTTACCAAAGACATTGATTAAAAAAAATTATATTGTAACGCAATGTAAATAGATGAAATAGGATTTCGAATAGAATTATAGAATTTAGTAAATAAAAAAATTTTCTAGAAGGATCTGATAAGGGGAAAGCGGCCGCGATAACGAAACAAATGACAGATAAGCGTTCCAGAAATTTCGGCAAACGATAAGCCTTATCTGCCAAAAAGTTCTGGAAGCCGGGGGCCAAAATTATAAAAAGGCGGTCAGCTTTCCCTCGAGTCAGTCAGTTAGAAGTCAGTGTAGTTAGTGGGTTAGCAATTAGTAAATAAGTCGTAAGTTACTGTTCAGTTGAGGTGTGCCGAGTTAATTTGGTAATAAAGTGGTATAATCCATCGCGTGTAATTAATCGAACCGATAAGCCCGTAACAATATTTTGAAATTTCGACATTTTACTAAGGCGTAAAAAGGACATTGATTTGAAAAAATATTTTTAGCAATTTCGACTTTTTTCTCGAAATTGCGATTTTTTTTTTGAAATTTCAACTTTTTTTCTCGAAATTTCGACTTTAATCTCGAAATTTCAGATTTAAACTCGAAATGTCGGCTTTAATTCCGAAATTTCGACTTTACTCTCGAAATTTCGACTTTTTTCTCGAAAGTTCGACTTTTTTTCTTGAAATTTCTATTTTTTTTCCTAAAATTCCGACATTAATCTCGAAATTTCGACTTTAATCTCGGAATTTCGACTTTGATATCGAATTTTTTCTCGAAATTTCGAAAATAAGTCGCTCTATAATAAGCAGACTCTATATGGTTAAATTAGGCAGACGACAGTTACGTCCCATCACTCCTCTTTCCCAACAATCTTGACAGTTGGTAGTAGGGTGCGACCAATAATTGCTATATTTAATTAGCAAATTTTGGTCGAAATTTCTAGTTTTAAATCGGAATTCCGTGATTAAGATCAAAACTTCGAGAAAAAAGTCGGAATTTGAGAAAAAACCGAAATTTCGACCTTATAGGCTCGAAATTCCGAGAAAAAAGTCGAAATTTAAGAAAAAAGTCAAAATTTGTAGAAAAAAGGTCGAAATTTTGAGTTTCAAGTCGATATTTCGAGAAAAATGTCGAAATTTCGATATTAAGGTCGAAATTTCGAGAAAAAAGTCGATATTTGAGAAAAATATGGAAAATTGAGAAAAAAAAGCCAAATTTCAAGAAAAAGTTTTTCAGATTAAGGTCGAAATTTCGAGAAAAAAGTCGAAATTTGAGAAAAACGTCGAAATTTCGAAGCAAAGTTGAAATTTGAGAAAAAAGTAGAGATTTCGAGAAAACAAGTCGAAATTTTGAAAAAGAAAGTCTAAATTTTAAAAAAAGTCGAAATTTTGACTTTGGAGTCGAAATTTCCAGAAAAATGTCGAAATTTCGATATTAAGGTCAAAATTTCGAGAAAAAAGTTGAAATTTGAGAAAAAAACGAAATTTCGCGAAAAAGGTCAAAATTTCAAGCAAAAAGTCGAAATTTTGAGAAAAAAAGTTTGAAATTTGAGAAAAAATTCGAAATTTTGAGAAAAAAGTCGAAATTTCGAGCTTAAAATCGAAGTTTGGGAAAAAAAGTCGAAATTTCTAAAAGTAACATTTTTTTTTAGTCGATATCCTTTCTACTCCTTTGTAACATTTAAAAAAAGTTGAAATTTTCAGAACAAAGTTGAAATAATTTCCAGAAAAATATCCAATTTTAAGAAAAAAGTCGAAATTTAAGAAAAAGGTCGAAATGTTGAGTTTAAAGTCGAAATTTCGAGAAAAATGTCGAAATCTCGATATTAAGGTCAAAATTTCGATATTAAGGTTAAAATTTCGAGAAGAAAGTCGAAATTTGAGAAAAACGTCGAAATTTCGAGAAAAAAGTCGAAATTTCGAAATATTTCGTGAAAAAAGTCGAAATTTGAGAAAATAGTCGAGATTTCAAGAAAAAAGTCGAAATTTTGAGAAAAAAATCGAAATTTGCGAGAAAAGACGAAATGTCGAGAAAAAAAGTCGAAATTTTGAGAAAAATTTCGAAATTTCGAGAAAAATTTCGAAATTTCGATATTAAGGTCAAAATTTCGAGAAAGAAGTCGAAATTTGAGAAACAAAAAACGAAGTTTTGAGAAAAATTTCGATATTTCGAAAAAAAATCGAAATTTGAGAAAAAATGTCAAAATTTTCAAAAATAACGTTTTTTTAAATCGATTTCCTTTTTGCGCCTTTGTAACATTTCGAAAAAGTTCAAATTTTCAGAAAAAAATCGAAATGTCCAGAAAAAAGTCGAAACTTTAAGAAAAAAGTCGAAATTTGAGAAAAAAGTCAAAACTTGAAAGAAAAGTCGAAGTTTGAGAAAAAAGTCGAAGTTTGAGAAAAAAGTCGAAATTTTTAAAATAAATTTTTTTTTTATCGATGTCCTTTCTACGTCTTGGTACCATTTCATTAGATTTCGATTTAAGAATTGAAATTTCTACTTTTTTCTAGAAATTACGACTCTAAACTCCAAATTTTAACTCTTTTTCGAAATTTTGACAGTAAAGTCGAAATTTTGACTTTAATCTCGGGATTTAGAGGAGAAAAAGTCAATATTCGGTGATTAATTTTTTTTCAAATTGATGTTCTTTCTACGCTCTTGTAATTTTTACTTCAAAAAAAGTAAATAAACTTTTTTCTAGCATTGTAGTTTACTTATTAATACCTGTGTAACGTGTTAAACCACTAAATAAAAGTTTTTAAGACGGGTAACAAGTAATAAAATAACGTAGGGTAATTTTTGTGAAAATACGGTAATTTTAACTGAGTATGTACAGAATTTTATCTTCTTATGGCAACACTGCACCACAGTTATCTTTCCTATTCAGTCAACGACATCCTGAATGAAATCAAATGTTATGCTGCCATCTGTTGGCTTATTAACGTAGCTATTGCTAGTAGAAGGAAGTGGAGAATAAAATAGCGACTTATGTAAAAAAAAATTGTCATTAAATTTACAGTGACCCGCATCTTAGGTAAATAGATCCGATTCTTAGGATTTTTGAATCGTTCATTAGATCGATCTTCTATTCGAGATCGATCAAAAAATCGTCCTTGAGACTTGAAAAAATCGATTTTTCGATTAGTTAGATTTTTAGGCAACCCACAACGACGAGACGAAAATTGCGATTTTAAACTCGAATTTTCGACTTTTTTTCTCGAAGTTTCAGAAAAATCTGGCAATTTCGACTTTAGACTAGAAACTTTGTTTTTTTTTCTCGAAATTCGAGATTTTTTTCGTAGAAACTTCACCTTTTTTCTCAAATTTCGACTCTTCTCAAAATTTCGAATTTTTTCTGGAAATTTCAACTTTTATCTGGAAATCTCGACTTTAATTTCAAAATTTCGACTTTTTTTCTCAAATTTCGATTTTAAACTCGAAATTTCGACTTTTTTCTCGAAATTTTAACTTTTTCTTTCAAAATTTTAACTTCATCTCGAGAATTCGACTTTAGACACAACATTTCGTCTTTTTCCTCGAAATTTCGAGATTGTTTAGAAATTTCGATTTTTTTCTCGAAATTTTCATTTTTTTTCTCGAAATTTTTAGATTTTTTTTAGACTTCTATTTTTTCTTAAAATTTCGATTTTTTTTCTCGAAATTCCTACTTTTTTATCAAAATTTCGACCTTTCTCTCGAAATTTTGATTGTCATCACAAAAGTGCGATTTTAAACTCGAATGTTCGACTTTTTTTCTCGAAGTTTCAAAAAAATCTGGCCATTTCGACTTTACACTGGAAATTTTGTTTTTTTCTCGAAATTCGAGATTTTTTTGGTAGAAACTTCACCTTTTTTCTCAAATTTCGACTACTTTCTCAAAATTTCGAATTTTTTCGGGAAATTTCAACTTTAATCTGGAAATCTTGACTTTAATCTCGAAATTTCGACTCTTTTTCGAATTTCGATTTTAAACTCGAAATTTCGACTTTTTTCTTAAAATTTCGAGTTTTTCCTCAAATTTCGACCTTTTTTCTTGAAATTTCGACTTTTTTCTCGAAATTTCGACTTTTTTCTCGAAATTTCGACTTTTTTCTCGAAATTTTGACTCTAACCTCAAAATCTCGATTTTAAACTCAAAATTTCGTTTTTTTTCTGAAAATTTTGATTTTTTTCTTGAAATTTCGAATTTCTTTCAAATTTTTTTTCAAAATTTCAACTTATTCTCAAAACTTCGACTTTAAACCCAAAATTTCGTCTTTTTTTTTAGAAATTTCGAAATTTAGTTTTAGAAACTTCGTTGAAATTTGGATGTTTTTTTTGAAATTTTGACTTTAATGTGGAAATTTCGATTTTAAACTCCAGTTTTAGACTTTTTTCTCCAGTTTCCAGTTTCAACTTAATATAGAGATTTCGACCTTAAACTCGAAATTTCGTCTTTTTTCTCGAAATTTCAAAATTTTTCAGAATTTTCGACATATTTCTCAAAAT
Source organism: Dastarcus helophoroides (assembly GCA_028583605.1). NCBI lineage: Eukaryota > Metazoa > Arthropoda > Insecta > Coleoptera > Bothrideridae > Dastarcus > Dastarcus helophoroides. The sequence goes on along the minus strand of CM053331.1, from coordinate 41,422,644 downwards.
TTCGACTTTTTTCTTAAAACTTCAACTTTTTTCTCGAAATTTTGACGTTACTCTCGAAATTTTGAGAAAAAAGTCGAAAATTATAGAAAAAAGTCACACTTTTGACAAAAAAAAACGATTTAGAGGAAAAGGTCGAAAATTCGAGAAAAAAGTCGACATTTCGACTTTAAAGTCAAAGTTAAAAAAAAACTTTTTTAATTTATGTTTCTTCTACGCATTCGTACTTTATAATGGAAATTTCTACTTTCTTTTTCTTTTATTAATGTCTTTTCTACACCTTCGCACCAAAGTCAAGTTAAAAAAAAAGCATCGATGTTTTACGAAGGCGTAGAAAGAACGTCGATTAAAAAGAAAAATATTATTAGAAATTTCGACTTTTATCCCGAAATTTCGACTTTTTTTCTCGAAATTTCGACTTTAAACTCGAAATTTTTATTTGAAACTGGAAATTTCGACTTTAATTTAAAATTCAGACTTTTTTCTAGAAATTTCGACTTTGAACACAAAATTTCGACTTTTTTCTAGAAATTTCGACAATTTTTTCAAAATTTTGACTTTAATCTCAAAACTTCGACATTAATTCCGAAATTTCGACTATTTTCGCGGAATTTTAAGAAAAGAGTTGAATTTTTTATACTCTATGGTTAAGTTAAGCAGATGAAACTTGCGTTCTATCACTTTCCTTTCCAAACAATATTGATAGTTGACAGTAGGGTGCTTTCAGCAGTATCCATTTTTAATTACCAAAATTTGAAGAAAAAAATCGAAACTCCGACTTTAAAGTCGAAATTTGGAGAAAAAATGTCGAAATTCGAGTTTAAATTTGAAATTTGGAGAAAAAAGAAAAAGTCTACATTTCGAATTTAGAGTTTAGAGAATCTCGAGATTAAACTCGAAATTTTGAGAAAAAAATCGAAATTTCGGGATTAAAGTCGAAATTTCGCGAAAAACGTCGAAATTTCTGCGCCTTTCTAATATTTACACATCGAGTTTCTACTTAAATGACCTACATTATATACTTTTAATAAATATATAAAGAATAAAGTATAATTGTTAATTTTGACTTATTTAACAAGCAAATTACTATTTAAAAACATGAAAAAACATCAATGTTTGTGACGCGGATGTTTCTTTCTAAATAAAACACCTGAAACGTTTTCCATTTGCTCTTTTTGTTCCCAATTACCTTCATAATTCTGAGTTTCAAGTCAAACATTTAACAAAAGTAAGTATTAAAAGTCTTGACTCGAAATATTGCGAAAAAGCTCGAATTTTCGTGTTTTATGGAAAAATTTTGGAAAATCCGATAAAATTTTAATAACAAATTAAATTTGACGTAGAAATTTTCTGATAACAAAAACAAATACAAAATTTCCGAGTAACACCCACGAAAAAACGATGGCGGGTAACGAAAAAAGCCGTCAAAAGTTGAACCTTTAATTACGCCGCAGCCGCCTTTTGTCTACCTTTTATCCGCGCCGCAATATCATTTTAAACGTTTGGGCAATATACAGCCCACCTACCAATAATCTTCTTCTAATATATTGCAGCTGAAAGATGTGCTTCATCACCTTCTTTCTCGGAATCTGTTCCGCCAAATACGTACCGAAGTGTTTTCGATAGAAATTCTAAGCGCAAAATTAACATTCCCAACGTCTTATTCCCCAACCCCATTCGTTATATAAAGCAAACATGTTTATTTAAATATTGACGTAAAATCTGTTTGTAGTAATTTACATATACTACTATTATTTATGAGAAAAAAATGCCTTGGAAACTGCCGATAGAAGTGAAAACTTAAACCTCGAAAATATGCGTTGCAGTTCGAACCCGCACTAGTAAACAAGTCAGAATATTGGAAATATTTAAAAATAAAAGGGCGAAGACCGTCTATCTCTAGCTCTTAAAGTTGAAAGCATCTGTAACATTTTAAATGGTCAAGGCGCGCTTCTCAGTTCCTCCCGTATGAGCTAAGCGCCCTAAATAATAGTTTCCATTTTTCTTCGACTGTCAACCTTTTGAAACCGATATAATCAGCAAAACCCAACAAAGGAGGAGTGAGGCAACCCGCCGCGTGAGATCATTTCCATCTTTGACGGCCGCGTCCAGAATAAGAAGGCATGTTAGATGGTAATCTGTGCTGGCAGCTTTTGACAAAACGCATGTTTCATCTGGTCGCCTCGAAATATTACATTACACAAAGTTCACGTATTCTGGAAGGAGGCAAGTGTTGCTACCGTAATTTAAGTAATGTAACCGGTACGGCCTACGCGTTACAGAAGCACTTAAATGGAGATATCATCTAATCTCCGGCTTCTAAACACGACCAGAAGGCTCAGTTGACCCCATGGCGCTTTTCATACGTGAAGTACATTCAAATGCGCGCATAAGCGTTCGCTTGTATGCGACAGATAATGGATTAGATGCTTTCTTAGCGGAAAGAATACGTTTGCAACGGCAACGGTAGACATAGAAAACTTGTGCGCACGTGAGATAAAAATTTCAGTCTTTAGTCAGTTACAGTGTCCTTGTTGTTGTCGTTCTTCTTCCTCTTCTTCCTCTTCTTCTTCTTCTTCTTCTTCTTCTTCTTCTTATTCTTCCTCCTCTTCTTCTTCTTGTTGGGCTTCTTCTTCGTCTTCTTCTCCTTCTTCTTCTTTTTATTCCTCTTCTTCTTCTTATTCCTCCTCTTCTTCTTCTGATTCTTCTTCTTGTTGGGCTTCTTCTTCGTCTTCTTCTCCTTCTTCTGCTTCTTCTTCTTCCATTAGCCTCTTCCTCTTCTTCTTCTTTTTCCTTCATCATCATCTTCTCCTTCCACCTTTTTTCTTTTCTCCACTTTCTTCTTTTTCTTTTTATTTTTCTCCTTCTTCTTCTTTTCCTAATTAAATATCGAAAAATTTTCAGTTGTTTCTAACTCATTTCTTATTAATCGTTTTTCTCGAAATTGCAACAACTTTAAAATTGCTCTTTTCCAAATGTCAACTTTTTTCTCAATTTTTTCAATTTTCGAAATTTTCATTTTCCGCCTGCTTCGAAAATTCGATTCTCTTCAGTAAATTATTTTCGTTTGTGTACTTTTTAAAAATCATAACAAACTACTAATTCCCACTAAGTTTGTACAAAATCATTCAAAACTGGGAATTGGTTTATGAATTTCTGCTTCTAATTGATTCGTCAAAGAAAATATTTTTATAAAAATTAGGCAGCCTCGGAGGCTGCCGACAGGAGTGAAAACTTAAAACTAGGAAATAACAGTGTCAATGTAAACATGTTCTAATGTTAACACGAGAGCATGTTGGTAAGGCGTAATGGTCACTCGTAATAGTAACGCGAACCTATAAGTTTACCCACTATCCAAAATCGCCTAACACACCCAAAGTAAAGAGGTTTCTTCAATTCAAAAAATTTTCTTTTGCCTTAGAAAATTCTCACTTCTTTTTATAAATAAGAGTTCAAAGTGACACTTGACAAATTAACCAAAGCAATCAATAAGTAATTGCTACGTTCTCTTCTAACAAAGAATCACATGATGACTTTTTCAATTGAACACTCATTACATTTTTTATATTAGTAATATTTAGATATGCTGGTGTGGCAACGCTGTGACATTGCTTGATGATGTTCTGTGTTCTTAACATCCTAGCCTAAATATCATTGAATATTTTGATTTGTCGTCGGTTATTTTAGCAGTGATTTCTTAATATTTTATATTAATTACAATTTCTGCTGCAAATTGTTTATATTGATAATAAAAAAAGCGTGAAAAATGATATAGTTCGATTATTTCTGCCAAACAACCCCTGAAATATAGGCAACACCTTAATCATTGAAATGTTTACGCGTGAAACTAGCTTTAGTTCTGGTGATCTACCGTTATGCACATTTATTTGAAATGGACTATAAGTTGGTGATTCTCTATATGTTTTGTGTTCTCTAGGTTCGAATAAATGTCACTCATTAACGAGTAACTCTATGACTCTAACCTTTCATTTCTAACAAATATTTATTGTTTACAAATTCATTCATAATGAATACAGACGAAATTAAACCTGAAAACACCGACGGCCAAGTCGAATTTAAGCGAAAAAAGAAAAAGCACTTGCGGCAACGTATCAAAATCGAAGAGAGCGACGAAGAAGAAGTCGTCGAAGTAAGGTTAGTGTTTAGCCCAAAAGTTACAATTTTACGAAATTCCATCGCGTTTTAGCTCCAAGGTGGAAGATTTGAAGGAACTGCAGCAGATGCGTAAGCGACCTCACGGCGTAAATTTGATCGGGCTCGCCCTCGGCACGAAGGTATCTGCGGAGGAAGAAGTTATCGCCGTAAGTGGATTATTGATGTTTAATTAGTCCTGACTGCTACTAAACTGTCTAGTTTACTAGTATCTTGTGTCTATTATTCATAATTTATCTTGATCATTAATAATTTGTTACTAATCTCGGGTGTTCAAGTAAAAAAGTCATGAAGTTTAGGACAATGTAACGTATGTCTTTAATAGGTTGTCAGTGATTGACAACTGTAAGGTTTTAAAGATATTCTGTGGCTTTTAATACGTTTGAACTACTAACATAACAAACCTACTGATGCAAAATTTCAGTTATTTTGAATAATACCACTCAGAAGACCTTACGGTGATTCACTACTTTGTGAGTTTATGTATCTCCCTAATTCAAATCATATATCGTTCAAGAAAATAACTTTCTAAAGGATTTTATTTTGGTTTAAAATAATTCCAACCTATTTGCATAATTAAAACGTCAAAGTGACACTTGACATATCCACCAAAACAATCAATAAGTAATCACGAGCCTTTTTTCGTTTCGTCCTCTTCTAACAAAGAATCAGAGCACACTTGATGACTTTTTCATTGAAACGCGCAATACTATCAATTGCTGATCCATGCTGATTACTAAATTGTCTCGAGTACATATTAGTATTTTGTGATGATTACTTATAACTCATCTTCATTGTAAATAATTTGTTGTTACTAGATATTCTCTGTATCTTCTTGTTACTAATAAAATAACTAAATAAATTAGTAATTTTTCTTGGTTTTTAGAAAGACCCATTCAATGTACAAACTGGGGGGATGGTGAATATGCAAGCTTTGAAAAGCGGAAAGGTGAAACAGGTAGATGACGCTTACGATACGGGTATAGGGACGCATTTCTCCGTCGAAACCAATAAACGGGACGAAGATGAGGAAATGATGAAGTTCATCGAGGAGCAACTGTCGAAGAAAAAAGGAAAAAACGATAGTGACGGTCAAGGTTTCAGTGGTAAGTCGTACATGAGTCCAGAGGAGGCAGCCTTACAGGCCGTTCCCACGCATTTACGTGAGTCATCCACGAAGAGATCAGAGGAGATGCTGTCAAATCAAATGCTGAGCGGTATACCGGAGGTCGACTTGGGAATAGAAGCTAAAATTAGGAATATCGAGGCCACCGAAGAAGCAAAGTTGCGGCTGTTGAAAGAAAGCAAAAACAAGAAAGATGGACCGTCGCAGTTCGTCCCTACGAATATCGCAGTGAATTTTGCCCAACAAGATAGATGTAAGTATCTGGTTGAAGTGGAAAATTTGATTTTATGACATCGTTATTTGTTTGTCATTATCAATTTTATTTAACATTCCTGCGACCCAGTTTGGAAACATTTAAGTTTTTAGTAATGAAAGTTGACAATATTTTGAAATATGTTTACTAACTTTAGTTACAGATGAACAGAAGTTAGTTCCAAAGAAAAAACCTAAGCGTGAAAATGAAGACGAAAAACCACCAGATGAATTAAAGCTGAAAAAGAAAGATGAGAAGGCAACAGATGATTATCATTTTGAAAAATTTAAGAAACAATTTAGGCGACATTGAGTGGTAGTTTGACAGTGAGATAATGTGACTTGTCAAAATTAAACAGTGATTATTCACTAAGGTAATAAAGTGAATTAATTTAAAAAAAAACTTGGAACTGTTTATTAAATACTTCTACATAAAAAATAATATTAAAGGTTTTGTTAACTTAATCTACATTTTATTAGAACCACAAATCACCAGCATCATCATCGTTCATCGGCTCTTGTTCTTGATGTTCCATATGATGACCCTCATTTTCATCTTCACTCTCGCTAACAGCTAGATCATCATGTATCTTAATATCATGCTGTTGGACTTCTACTGGTTCCGTTTTATGAAGTCCAGACATTAGAAAATCTGACGGGTCATAATTTGGATCAACATCTAAGCTTTCCTCTATAAAAAGCGATCATTAATTTTAATTACTGAACACTTTAACATTTACCTTTGTAGAGAAGCGCCTCGGAGCCTTCTTCGTTTTGTTGGTAATAACCCATGGTGCCCAACTGAACCATCGCTTCGGCGGCCTGCTGACTGTCATCATCGGCGCCCATCTCCATCGGAACTTCGGCTGAAATCAGGAGACCTTCTTTGTTGTCCTCGAATTCGTGCAGTGGCACCTCATCGAGCTCCTCTTCACTTGAAAACTGTAAATCTGAAAACAGATGATCTAATTTTGCTAAGAAATTCGCCTTTGTTAAATGTCGCTTTAATGGAAAATTTGTTCAGGGGTTCCTAATTCATAATTTCGCAATTTTGCGCATCGCTGAATGTATGATTTAATTTGATCAAGTTCATCCTCACTTGACAATTGAAAATCTTTTCAGTAATAACACAGGCGTTTTTAATTAGCACTTTCCAAATTTCGAAGGTTACCAAATTTAGATAATCTTTAATACATTAATTACCTTCTTCAAGAGTGGCGGATTCATCTTTCTTTATCCGTTTTCTAGGTTTTGGCTTCGTGGGCGTCATCTGTATATCTCCAGTGCCGATACCTCCCTCCACATCAACGAAATCATAATCATCCTCTTGCGACTTAATAAGGGCGTTGCCATCTGGAGAACTCGCTTGGCTCTAAAATTCAATAGACAATTTGAAAACTTGTCAAAAAAGTTTCAAAAATAACAGCACTTGCTCTAATGCGTTTGGATAGCGAAGCTACATCTTCAGAATATAGAAAAATGCGCAGACTTCACATAAAATCTAAAAAATGTATACTTACGATGCCGTCAGGTTCAGCGATTGTGTAATTCTCTTCATCGGCGGCCATCCAAGTTTGATCATCATCAGCATAAGCTCTTTCCCTAGCTAAGGCTATTTTCATTTCCAGTTGCGTCAAATGTTCATTATACTACAAACATAATTACTCATGACTCAATTCAATACGCCACTGAATTTTTACCTCATCCAGAGTACCCTTGCAAACTTTCACCAACTGTTCCGCTTTGTCAGTAAACGGCGACTCTTTCCCATTGTATAATATACAATTCTCCAGGATTTGCTCAATATCCCCTAAAAACTCGTGTCTGCTGTGATATTTATGGGCTGCAACTTTTTTGGAAATCGTTTCCAAATCCATCGGCCTTTTAACGATCGAATAATAATCTTTGACTAGCTTTTTGTTCACCGGCTTTAGGAAGGGCCAAGATTCGGACATCGCCTTCAATTTTGTATTAATAACGTTGTCCAAGATAAACGTTAGGGCCACCTGATCGTTATCATCCAGTAGAGGGTTAATGGCTTTCTCCAATCGCATCAGTCTGTCTTCTTTCTCCGCTAAGCGCTCGACGCACTTGTTCAACATTCTTTGCGCCGCCACCGTTAAGCTGCTTTTCGGACCTTAAATAATATTTAACAATAAAAAGGTAGAAGGGCGAAATTTTGTTTTAGATTTTTAAGAATTAAGGACAAAAAGAGAAAATTTAAGGAACTTTAGAACATTTTAAGCAACTAATTATTAAATAATTCTGTAGTAAAATATACAAACCATTGTATAAAGTCGAGTTTTCGACAATTTGGTTGACATCGGCCAAAAATTCTTCCCTGCTTTGATACTTTTTCTGACGCAGATTCTCCCGAATACTTTGCAAATCCATAGGACGTGTTATTATTCGGTAGTAGTCCATAACCATCTGTGGTAAAAGCGTCGATTACAATGATTTTTAATTTTTTAAATACATTAAAGCAATTAAAATGAAAATATACCTTTGGGTTTACGGGGAACAAAAACGGTTGGACGTCAGGCATGTCCCTCATTTCGTTGAGAATGTTTTCCAAAATCGTCGACAGAACAACGACCGGATCGGTGCGCCTTCTATTCGCGGGCCTATTGTGCCTTTTCAAATAATCGCAGTGCAAATCGCTGCCACCTCTTCGCCTCTTCCTGGCGCTCATCGCCTCTTTGGGGACTTTTAGCAGCAGAGTTCGCCGTTTCATTTCCTCGGCGTGCTGGAATTGAACGCCTAATTAACTGAAATCGAAAGAAAAACGATAAAATACCTTCAGTAGCTTCCCGGAAAGCTTCACTTTGGTACCATCCACGTTAACTAAATCTTCGTCGTCGGTATTCAGCTGCTTTTCGATTTCTTCTTCTTGCTCTTCGGTCATGGCAACATTCATGGGGGCGGCCCCTGCCGTCGTTTGATAAAGTGGGCAAGCTTTGTTCGTTCTAAAACAAGTTAATTGCATTTTAAACAAGAAAAACTACTTTTTAATTTAAGTTCATCCGCATTACCAGTACTTTTAATTGCATTAGTAGCGCCAGTAGTATAAAATTTTCTTTTAAAAAGTAAAACCGATCGTAGTTTACCTCATATGGCCGACGTTTCCGCAAGCGCCACATTTAAGCTTCAAATCCGGCTTGAGTTTAGTTTTTCTCCTCGATTTAGGAGGCGTGGTGACAATGGACCTACTAGTTGAAGGAGTAGTGGGAGTTGAATGAGATGTAGCTGCAAAGCACCAACGTTTACGTTGCGCGAGAGCGACCACAAATGCAACTTACGACTTTCTGAAGAGATCGGTTTCTCGGGTCCACTCGCTGATAAATTCGTGGGGTTACCAAGCGCTAATCTCTCCTTTTCCTGATTTCGCTTGATCCGCCGCAACTGTTCTTGGATGCGACGTTTTTCCCGCTTCATTTCCTCCTTCTGGGCTTCGTCTAAGGTGGCGAACTGTCTGATGAAAGCTTCGTCTTTGGTGGTGCGAATTTTAACGTAAGCGTCGATAACGCCCGGTTTTCGAACGATTTCCACTCGCGTGAATTCTTTCCCTTCGGGGTTTCTGAAGGTGCGGACAATTTTCAAGACGCGACCTTGCTGGGCGTAGTTCGTCTGATCTTGAATCTCCTCGTCTTCTTTTTTAATTTTGTCTTTGGCCTTTTTATCGTCTCCTTCCATGATCATCTTGCGTAGCTCTTGCCTCTCTTGCTCTTCCCTTTCCAGGGATAGTTGCGTGCTGGTTTTTTTGTTTGCTAGCATATTTTCGATGTTTTTTCCCATCTCTTCGATATCTTCGTCGCTGTCTTCGTCGGAGCTTTCGCCTTCGTCCGTACTTAGGACTTCGGCGCTCGATAAGACTCGATTTTGCAAGTCGAATATCCTCTGGCATTCTTCCTTGTAACGCTCCTGGTGTTCGGCGATCGAAAAGCGGTTGCCTCTGGAGAATTTGTCCATTCCTTCTTCGCCGGCTTTGGCTTTTTCGGTGGAGAGAGTACGGACGACATCGATGACTTCCCACCGCGAAAGCTTTTTAATCTGGAAAACGCTCATATAGTAAAAGGTCGAGTCATAGATATGACTTACTTCTTCCTCGGGGACCCCAAATTTCCTAAGTAGCGCTTTGGCGTTGTTCAGGGACAAGCGTCTCAAGTCGGCGTCCGTTCCGGTCACTGTTCTTTTCGGTTGGGACTCTTGCTCCTCCTTACTTTGCTAGAAAAAGGAAAAACAATCCAAACCAAGACATATATCAACTAAGTTAAGTAATGGAATCTTTGTATCGAAGATAAAATAGACGACTTTGTACCAAGTGGGTAAAATAAGAGGTCATTAGTGTACGATCCTGATATAAAGAAATAGTTATAAAGATCAAATATTTACAAAATGACATCAAATATTTTAAAAAATTGTAAGTAAGCAATTAGTTACCGTTGGTTTGTTTGGCACGCGGACGTAACTGAAGCCTTCGCCGCAACCAGTAGGATCAGCAGGGCCCGTCAGCTGCAGCAGGCACTTCCCTTTCATGGCCTGGATGTACGCCCTGGTGGTGTTCCAAGGGGCCACTTTCACCTCATCGTCCATCTTTAATTGCATCTCCTCGTCGTCATCTTCGGCGGGAGTAAACAAAAATTTCTCGCCATAACCTGCATCCTAAAATAAGCAAAATTTTGTAATAGTGCAGATTTAAAATTGCCTCAAATTTCTCTAAAATTAAGTTACCTTCAGCCGTTGTTCTGCCGCTACCATACTGAAATATGAACAGCACTGTTCCGGAGACACCATCGCCCTAATTTCCTCTTCAGTTGGCAAGCGGAATTCTGGTTTGATTACCCACCAGTTCGAATCCATGCCTTAACATCGAGTACAATATTTATTGAATAACATTGGGAATGTCGAAAAAAGTCAATAAATATTGAAAATGAGTGGTTTAGAATAGTAAAAGTACGTCGAAATGAAAGTTTGATAAATTTCGATGTTCTAAGATTCTCGTCATGTTTTATTGACTTCGTCAGTTACTTCGCCAATAAGACATGAATGAAAATAACTTCGTAAAGATACAGAGAATATATAATTCTCCTTCAAAAATTTGAACCAACCTGTTCTTTTAAAGTCTGCACACAACTTCAATCTTTTCCTAATGCTACTTTCCGAATGCGAAGGAAAAGCTTTCTTAATATCGTCCATCTTGATCCTCCTAGGATTATCCCTGCTCTTCCAAAAGAGACGATAGATGAACACCTTCAACAAACCAAATGTGAATCAACGAACCCAAAATCAACCAAACCGATTCTTACCTGAAGGAAATCCCTGACGAAATTGTTGGCTCTTTTCGAATTAGGACCCGGAACTTCGTACAGAGGGCACTGCTGTCCCGCTACGTAAAGAGAGTCGATCTCTCGGATGTAATACTGCTGCCTTGTACGTATTATGAGGAAGTCGGTCTGGGGTATATTGTGTTCATAAATGGGCGCCCGATACATATTATTCTCGGACGCTTGAATCGATTGACCGGGATGCAGAATACCCAAAAACGGGGACGTGTGAGCGTAGGCCGTCTCTCCGTATTTGTAAGTGGGCGGGCCCGTGTCTTTACCAGCTTTACGCTTGTAGTAATTTTTGATTTTGGAACACATTCCCACCTAAAGGATAACAAACATTTAATTAGTTTGATTATTTAAAATATTTTCAGTTAATTTCTTTTTTTTTTACAAATATTTATTGTTTGTTTTAGTAAGTTTATAAATGTTTAGAAAAGGGGATGACATTAATTTTGGCAAATTATATTAATTCAAATTAAGTAATATATAAGTTTTAGATTTAGTAAGTTTAGATTAAGGGAAACCAGGACTACGTACAGGTAACATTGTGTACCTCTGTAGACAGAATATTTTCTGTATTTTCCTGGTAAATAAATAAATAAATTAATTAAATTCAATTACTTGTCAATAATTAGGAATGATGATCCCATCAGAAATTAGTGATGTAACGAAAACAAAATCTTTTTTCGCGTTTTAGTGGAACGTATATGTTGACGATCTCATTGCTCACCTGGTTCATTAATGGGGGATGTTCCTCGCAAAATTCGATTAGAATTAGATCGCCATCTCTCCCGGTCAAGTCCTCGGGGGTGCGCATGAAGAAAACGTCGCCTCCACCTGATGCCATTCTCTCCATTTCTCTTTGCTACAAAAACAATGTTTAGACATTTGACTCACTTAGAATAGACAAGAAAATTAACAAAAATAACAGCATTGGTAGTTGTCCCAATTTTTAAAGAATGAAATATAATCATCAATTTTCTCCTTTTAGACGGAATCAGATTTGTGATCAATTCTGTTCGCTTAGTCGCTTAATGGATGTAAAAGAATACAAGTAATAACAACATTATCTTATTAAAGCCTATCATTAGAAATTTATTTCTTTAAAAAAGTCTTTTCACAATGAAATTCGTTTTTATGAAATAATAGAGAATAAAAATCAAGTTTTAAAACTGTTCAAGAGATCGAAACTCATCATCAGTGATTGTCAAAAATTGAAATTCTTTGAAATTCCGAAGTTTTACCTTTTTAACGTTTTGAAAACATTTAATTGCAGAAAATGACTTCTCGTTTCAAAAATGCCGATAAAAACTAGTTTAGAGATCGTAATTTATAATCACTCATTTTTGGTAGTCAAAGTGTCAAGTTTTTAAAACTTTCAAATTCATTTGTTTAACGATTCAAATGCAGAAATTAATTTATTGTATCGAATATACTAATAAAAACCCATTTAGAAATAAAATATAATTAAACAATTAATGAAAAAAGAATAACCGTAATAATTACTTACCTTAGACTTCTTTTTAATGTGCTTCAGCAAAGGAAGAACGGGATGAGGACCCGGTTGCGACAGAGGGCCATGCGAAAATCTTTTCATGGGCGGCCGGTGGAAGTTCCTCAACCTCATCGGCCCCATATGGGTTTGAATGAATGGTGCCCTCAATTCGACCACCGGTGTCGAATGTTGTATCAAATTACCACCACCTACTTTCAATCGGAGGGTAGTCTCTGATGATCTCGGCTGATAAAATCTACAAAGCATTCAATTAATCCTCAAAAAACTACAATTTACAACTAGACTAACATATCGTTCGATATATTAAAAGGATCTCTATTCGGTGATTTCGGCGGTGGTGGCGGCGTATCCTCTTGGAGAACGTTAATCACGCCAGCTTTACCCAATAATATTTTGGATTTTTTCACGTGCGGATGCGGAATTTTAACTTTGACTGGAGTAGCTTGCCCTAAAATCCTCGATTAAACTGATCTGATTGATTACATTCGCCACATCGTGTACCTGCGATTTGTTTCGACGGATCAATGTCATCAGGTATACCCAAGATGATATTTTCATCGTTCGGATCCAACGTCAGTATCGACGGCTTCGGAATTCTATTCATATTTTCCGCGTCCCATATGACATCGTCCTCCCACCTCCCATAAACCAAATCTTCGTTTTCAACCGGAAATATCGAGTACCAAGTATCGTCTTGTTCTTGCTCTCTGGGTTTGTTAATTACGATTCTAAAAAAACAGAAAATTGAGGTGTCTGCGTTGGAAGGAACCGCAGATTGCTTACAGCGGGGTTTTAGGCTTCATGCCCGGGAGGGCGGGCGCCGGAATGTTTGGCAATCTGGCTGTGGTGCCTCCTAGAAGGTTACCTTTGCCAGGCTGGCTAAACGCCTGAGCGGTACGGTTACCACTGCTGGGCACCCAACCGGCTGCGTTGGATTTCGAATTCAGTTTCTGCAGGACCTACAATCGAATTACTTTAGCAACTCCATCCCTTATTGTCTTATTTACTGGACTTTTTTTTTTCTCTTAGAACAAATTTAAATATAGGAGTGGGTGATACACATGAAAATATTAATCAATTACTTAAAATAACGAAAACTTGGATAAAACTATCGCAGATGCTTTCAAGTAGTTTTAATTATCTAATTTACCACACCTTATGTTTTATATCATTTCCATCCCACACAACATCATCCTCCCAGTGTAATTGGGTGACCATAAGGAAAGAATCATCGGGAAACGGCTCGCCTTCCTTTGGTTCCTGAATTTCTTCTTTTATCTCAACATCTTCTTTCATAATATCGACTTCCTGTCATACAATATTGATATTTAAAAAAATATAATATGCGCTTAAACTACACAACTACAAAGAACACGTCTAGTAAAAGCTAATAAAGCGTAAAACGAAACTAATCTTTTAATTGTAAAACTACCATATTCGATTCTTTGAATCAGACAAAAACTCAATTTAAAGTAACAGTTCCATATAATAAAAGATCCGAATAATGCACCAAATTTCTGACCCAGCATTACGAACCTATATAACATTTTGGTCCTACAACTCGAATAAAACTAGAATATAGGCAAAGCAACTTGTTCGAATTTTTCAAATTTCGTCCAAATTATTTGAAATTTTGAAAATGAATGGAAAAATAAATCAACGCAGTCAGCTGAGCTATTTTTTTGTTAATTTTAAACCCTAAGAAGTAAAAATGAGCTAAAATATTTACACTATTATTCACAAAGACAAAGGCACAAGTAACAACTAACTGCAAACAAAGTATAACGAGAGAACTCAACACAATATACTCAAATTTGAATGATTTTTCCTTCCCTATTTAACAAAAAACGTATCTAAACAAATCAATCACTTTAAAAATCATTCTATTAAATAAATGTTGATTCAAAATTACAAAATTCAAAACAACAATCACCTCCTTCATTTTAAAGCCATAGTTGAACCCGTCCCCCGTTTCGGGCACCTCCAGCATATCGTACCAAATCTGCGCGGGACCGAATCGCCAATCGGCCGCCTTCGGCCCGGAATCGTCCCTCGCTTGCGCCTCAGGCTTATTATCGACCGTCGTGGCCTCGAGAGGTTTCAAAAATTTTTCCTATCAAAACGAAACACTTCGTTACGAAATAATGCGAAAACTTCGGGGTTACCTCGTCGTCGCTTTTGCACTGTTCCGGGGGCGGTGTCGGCGCATAATCGAAGAACCAGCCGCGCATTTTCGGTTTTTCCTCTTCGGAATTCGAATCGGAATCGTGCTGATTCAAGCTCTCTTTGTGTTTGCGCTTTTTGCGCTTCTTGCGGACGTTGCGCCAGATGTTGGGCAAGCTGCTGGGTTTCCCGGGGCCGAACAATCTCGAAAATCTCAATACCTAGGAAATTCGACAATTGAATATTAATTTTAATTAGAGAAAAAAAAGTGCAAACTCTTGGGACAAGACAAGCAGAAGCAAAAATTTAATCTCCCCTTAACATTAACTTACTTTCGCTTTAAAATCCTCTAATAAAAATTAGAAATTAATTAAATAAATAAAAACAAAAAAATGTAACAAACTTTTGAATACTTTTTAACAAGAAATTCTGTAAAATCAAATTAGATAAAGTGTGCCGAATCAATGCTACTGCAATAATGTTAACCTTTCCATGTCTGAAATCAGGAAATAGCTCGGTGACATCCACATCTGCGTATTTCGATGGCAGCATAGCCGCCAATGGCGTGTCCAACTTTTTCTTGTGGGCGTCAGATGCAGCTTGTATTTCGGAAGACTCCCGAGTAATAGGAATTGGTGGCGGTGGCATTAATTCGTTATCTTTCTGACCGGGACCCTCGTCGTCTGCATCATAGTCGACTGTGTTATCCTCATCGGCTAACTCGTTAATATCGGAGAAATCAACCGCCGAAGGAGACTTGGCTTCAACTAGAAACAAATTGTGTAAAATTCACATACTGCGTGGTACCAAAAAATTTACTAATTCACTTTATTCTAATGCACAGACCAATAGGTTTGAACATTTATTAGATTCGAGGTTTGCAAATGAAATACCGGTTTCACTTTAGTTTACAATAAGAGTTGTCAAAAGAGTTTGGTGTAATGGAAATAGTTTGGTGTAATGGAAATAGTTTGGTGTAATGGAAACAGTCTGGTGTAATAAATGCGAGAGAAACGGAAAGGAAGTTGAGCCAAAATTAACACGTTCACTACGCTAGGGAATTAATGAAAACTTATTGAAACAACTTTAGGCTAAAAAAAACCTTCTTTAGTACAGTTTAGCTGCAATATCTGTTTCAAAAGGATACAATTGGTACGCCAGACGCATATACCCCATAACGCAACTAATCTGACAAAGGACAGGAGCCCGAAACTTTTGCAGTAAACGTGTTAACTGTTTGAATTATTTTGATAATTTGTTGATTGACTATAGTTATTAGTTATTACTGTAGCATTATAGTTAATATTAGCGCATAAAATACCCACAATTTATATCTTCCTGGGATTGGGAACCTATCCCACTATCTTGGCTGCATTCGCTTTGTGTTTTTTGAAATTGTCGCTCTTTCCCGTCTATTTCCCTTGAAGGATCGCTTTCCTCAGATATCATCTCTTTTAAGAAACTAGCGAGTCCCAATCTAAAATCATGTGTTAGATACAGTCGTCACAAAAAGCGTTGCTTACCTTCCCAGCGAAGCTAAATACTTCTGCGACTCGGAATCGAAAACATCACTCTCCAGTTTGCCTCTCTCGTCAATATTACCAAACAAGAAACCAGTCAAGTTAACGACGTCGTCGTTCTCATAGTTTTCATCGTCGCTATCACCCATTTTTTCTAATTTACGGGGCACTTTGGTACAATTTAGTCTTTTGTGGAATATTTGGCAACTTTTTCAATTCGGATCTTCGTTCGGTTTAATAGATATTTTACGATTTTATGGCTAAAGTTTACTTCACTCCTTAACTGTTTCCTGCAATAATTTGTGTTGAAACAATCAGCAAAAATAGGTTTATAATAAAAAATTATTCTTTCGCAAAGTAAATATTGTTCAGAAACCGGAATGTCAAAATTACATCGCCAAATGTCATCTGTCACTTCAGATTTGTCAATAGTTGTCTATGACGTGCTAATATATTAATACTACCATGAGCGAAAGCAAGCAATTTAAAATCAGTAAAAGTGAAGAAAAGCTGCTTGCCCCCTCTGGTGGTTGATGTCTGATGTAAAAAGTAATTTTGTCTTTCTTCGTCAACAAAAAATGAGTCTTTTAAATTTTTTAGTCCAATTTTAATTGTATTATTCCTAAGCTTATGGTTTGTCTTGAACTATAAAATATATTGAACAAACGATAAATTTAATAGAGAAACGATAAACTTAATAGTCAACTATGCTAATAGAAATAAATAAATATTATAAGTATCTATTCGAAGTATTATAATTTTTTGACGACTTTTTCTTATTTTCTATTAATGTTGCACGAAGAAATAGAAAGCAAATCGTTAAAAAATTTTTTCTCAGATATTCCTACCTTTTTCTCGAAACTTCGACTGTTTTCTCGAAATTCCCCTTTTTTCTTAACATTATTAAACTGGAAGTTTCTACTTTGTCTCGCAATTTCGACTTTAATCTCGGAATTTCGCCTTAAACTCGAAATGTTCGTCTTTTTCTCGAAAATCGGAGATTAAAGTCGAAATTTGAACTTTAATCTTTAGATTTCGAGCTTAAATTAAAATTTAAAGATTAAAGTTGTAAAAATTTCTATTTGAATTTCAAAATTAAGAAAAAAAAGTTGAAATTTTGGTAATTAAAAATAAAAACTTCTGAACGCACCTTATTGCCAACTTCCAATATTGTTTATAAAGGGGAGCGGTGAGAAACAACTGTCATCTGTCGAACTTAACCATAGAGTATAGAATTTTTGAGAATAAAGTCGAAATTTCAAGATTAAAGTCGAAATTTCGATTTTAATTTTGGATTTTCGTGAAAAAAGTCGAAATTTCGAGATTAAAGTCGAAATTCAGAGAAAAAGTAGAAATTTCGGGAAAAGTCGAAATTTAGAGGAAAGTCGAAATTTCGAAAGAAAAAAGTCGGAATTTAGAGAAAAAAAGTCGAAATTTCGAGAAAAGTCGAAATTTCCAGAAGAAAGTCGAAGTATCAAGATTAAAGTCAAAATTTTGAGATTAACATTAAAGTTGGAGAAAAAAATCGAAATTTTCAGAAAAGAGTCGAAATTTCGGGTTTAGAGTCGAAAATTTGAGGTTAACATCGAAATTTATAGTAAAAAGCCCAAGGTTGGAGAAAAAA
Source organism: Dastarcus helophoroides (assembly GCA_028583605.1). Classification (NCBI taxonomy): domain Eukaryota; kingdom Metazoa; phylum Arthropoda; class Insecta; order Coleoptera; family Bothrideridae; genus Dastarcus; species Dastarcus helophoroides. The sequence continues at coordinate 41,404,943 of CM053331.1, read as the reverse complement.
ATCGAAATTTCGAAGAAAAAGTCGAAATTTTGGGATTAATGCCGAAATTTAGAAAAAAAATCGAAATTTTTAGAAAAAAGTCGAAAGTTTAAGAAAAAGATCGAAAATTAAGGAAAAAAGTCGAAATTTCGAAAAAAAAGTCGTAATTTCGAAAAAAAATTCGCCTTTCTCGCGTATTTTCAATATTCTATTTGAAATATTCTGTGATTTCATTATTTCGTCGTCTGTGGCATGTAAAAAATATTAATGTTGCCTTGAGCGTTGATTGAATATATGTATTCAAACAACGCCTCGAGCAAAAGCAAGAGGTTTGTGTAAAATAAAAAGAAGCTGCTTCCCTCTGGCGGTTGATTTCTGATGTAAAAAGCAACTTTGCCTTTTTTCGTCAACAAAAAATGAGTTTCAAACTTTTTAGTCCAATACCAATGGATTATTCCTAAATTTTTAGTTGTGCAGCTACAGTTCTGCCTGTTACGAGTAACAAAAAAATTCTATATCAAGATTTCGAACGTTTTTGTTGATGCTAGCCCCGCATCTTTTAAATTCTTAAAGCCAGTGAATTTCAGGCAGCACTAACGCTTTCAACTGTGGTTTGAGGTTGAATAATTTAACTTGTACCGATTTAAGCCCATTATTTATAACCATTATTAATGTAAACGTTGATTAAATACATTTTTATTCAATCAACGACGTCAAATTTAATGAAAAACTTTGGACGCGTCTGTGGCTCATGGAGGATTTGAACTCCTCACGCACGTATTTTCGATATTTCATATTACTCTGTGATTCCATTATTTCGCCGTTTGCGGAGGTTTTGTCAGATCGTCAGATCTCTGCTCCGGTGCTGCTCTGTGTCACGCAGTCACGCAAACCAAGATGGGTGATGTGTTGAAATTTCGCCGTGTTGTGGTGTATTTTGAATAATAACCCTAATTTTAAGTGAACCAGTGTCTAAAGTTGTGACAATAATGTTTGTACTTCGCTTTTACATGGATGTTTGATGTATATTTCATAAGGTAAGCCCCATTTGTCACAGTCGCGGCGTAGACTTCTATGTTTTGTTTTGCCAATTTTCGGGAAAATCGCACCTAATTAACCCCCCTAGATTGCCGTTTGGGTCGAGATTATTAGCGGCGGTTGGAATTTTGGTCGATTTAAGTCATTTTTGGGGTAGTGCCGGTCATTTACCCCTCGATGAATTTAAATTGCACTCTGAACCATTATGTTTACATTTTAGTGGCCTGTGAATCAAAATAAATAACTTTGAGTTGTTCTCGACACACTGCTTTGTTTCTATAAACTTGTAATTTTCTGTGATCGGATATTCTGTTCGCGTTGTTTTTAGAATTTAATAATACTGAAATGTTGGAAGTTAAATCGCGTTATTGTGGAAGTGTTACAATTCCAATTATTTTAAATATATGAGGTCATATTGTGATATATATTCTAGTTATTATTCAGTCGTGTTTAAAAATAGTCCGGCTACTTATTAACTTGGTTTGTCCATGGGTTTATCTGCGGAGATAAATTTAGGGTTCATTCACTGAACGGAGACACAAGCGGCTGCGGAATCTTCTTGAATTTGCAATTCATTCATGGAAATTGCTTTTATAAGGTAAGTCATAATTTCATCGTGGTAATAAGAAAACGTTATAATAAGGACGGAAATGTAAACGGCTTTTGTAAGATAAATCCGTATGCTATTGACCGTTAGCTCTAGTTTGTTCTCATATTTATAAAGTGACCTTGGCCTTCCGGAACGGGAGCCAGCCAAATTGGCGTTTATTCCGAAATTGTTTCGTTATTCAGAAATCGGAAAGTCCTATAAATTTGAGGTTAACTGTGTGCCGCTTTAAAAATGTTGAAATTTAAAATATGCTATCTGCATTATTCATTACTAATAAACTATTAACGATAAATACAACCGATTTTATAATCGTTGGTTTTGTTCGAGATTCCAGAATCGATGATTTTTTGTTCGAGATTCCAAAATCGATGATTAAGTTCGTGATTCCGGGGTCGATAATTTTGTTCAAGATTCCATAATCAATGACTGTATTCGGGATATCTAGGTTATATGTAATAAAAATACTGACCTTTTAGTCATAATTATTTATTTCTCATTTTCACTAGATTTGCGTATGCTATTCATTCGGTGTTTGGTGAGAAATCGTATTTCTAGGTTAGAAAACAATAGGATTTTGCATATCAATAAATAAAAAACATCATTGTTCAAAGAAATGGCAGGAAATCCAAGGTACCTATTCGTTCATCTTGAACGACAATTCACAAGCACTATCACCCCGTTACGTTGCATCACCGTTTCGTTAGATTTTTTTTCTGCTCGAACCACAGTAGGTCGAAAGATACTTATCGATTTCAACGCAAAAAAACAATTACCGGAATCGAAATTTCGTTTAACAAGTGTCGAAAGTAAAACCGCTTTCGACGAATTCGTAAATGAACGGAACGAATTTTTTTCGCATCAAGTGCACTTTAATCCACTTCGATCGCCAACAGAAAGTGTCTGATGACTAATTGGTGTGCAATTTTTCTGTGTTCCGAAATGTTAATTGTCATCTGGCATTTTCTTCTTTTGTTTTGTACATAGTATTGTCAACTTATCAAAATGATGGTTTTTAATTTAATATTTATGCGTGGTGGTACCACGTACTATTATTTCTGGTTCTCGTTTCGCGGAGAGTCATTAAAACGTAATGTAATTACGTGTATGAAATAACTTTTTATTGATTTAAGGGGTAAGTACAAATTTTAATCTTGTGAATTATTTACTGTATTGAAAAAGTGGTATAAAAGTGCGACCGATTTTTGAATTAAAGTGTCAGCGTTTTACACAAATGCAAGCTGTCGATTAATCGATTAATCGAATCCAAATTTTCCAAATCGAATTTAGAATTGTTAGGTTATAGATGAATACTCCTTGTAACTGTGTATCTTTAGATTATTTTTTTGGTGTCGTCTTGCAAGTTCTACTTCGTCACATCATGATTAACAAAAAATTAAATGGTTGTGCGTTAAGTAAACTAAGAAGGGTCTGGATTTCGTTCGTAATTTCTAAAATTTATCGTACATAGAAACCAATTTTCTCGGTCGACAGGTCGTTTCCGGGAAAAGCTAATACAAAAGGTATCAATACGGCCACATTGCGCACCTTATTAATGGAAAGAGAACCGAGAAATCGAATGTCACGTCACCTTTCCATTTGGAGTATTATTGAAAATGAAATGACATGAACAAGCCGCGATAAGTATTATGAGTTTTTTTTTGTCGGATCATTCGACGAAAGAATCGATAACTAATTCAAAGCATGTCAACGTTATTAAATTCTGATTCCGATAAACGGGTTAAGCTGAAGCAAACGAGGAATCTTCCGCTCGATGTCCACAGTGATAAGGGTTGAAGCATTTAATTATACACCGACGAGGAAATTTTAAAATTGCGTATATTCTACTAGAAGCTGTGACCTTCAGTGTAAATATTTTTCTCGAGAAGTCGAATCGAGAAAGAAATCGAATCGAGAAAGTAGTCGAAATTTCGAGAAAAAACTCGTATAACAAATTCTTTGAAAATAGTCGAAATTTTCCGTAAATGGCCGAAATTTTACGAAAATGGTCGAAATTTGACGAACATGCTCGTAATTTAAATAACAGTTAAGACATTTCGTGTTTTTTCTCCACTCTTGGATTTTTTTTCGCAACCTATTGTTTAATCATTTTTAGATGGAAGTTTAGCGTCTTTTTCCTCGAAAATTCGACACTGCGAAATTTCCGCATTTGTGTCAAATTATGTGAATGGAAAGTTCAAATTTCGTAATTTTGGAAAAAAGTTTTTTTTCTAAATCGAAGTTTTTAAAAAATGTAAGGTTCCAAAAAAATTACAAAGTATATTGTTTTAATTTTTTGTGAAAAAGGCAAATTTTTCGAAAAAAAAAGTCGAAATTTCAACAAAATGAAAGTCGTATTTTTCAAAACGTTGAAAATTCGAGAAAAGGCGAAATTTTCCGAAAAAAGTCGAAATTATTAAAATTTTCGAGAAAGCCGAGTTTTTAGTGAAAACTGATATTTAAAAAAAAATCGCACTTTTGAAAAGCAAAAAGTCAGAATTTCGTGAAAAAGTCGAAATTTTGAAAAAAAATGATTA